>JACATO010001872.1:35000-122648 GCA_018389105.1 Nautilus pompilius | reverse complement strand
ACTTTCTAGGGAGCTGCTCTCCAGCGACTTCGCGACGAGTTTGGCGAGTCACACAGTAAGGGTGCGGGGTCACATCTATTTAACCAGGAACGAGGATAATAATAGACGGGAATGGCGGGGGTGTTTTTTTTTCTATAATGCATTCAAAGGGTTAATGCAGGAATCTTTTTAACCGACGAATCTCTGCCGCTGCTGTTTTGGTGAAAGCGAGAAGTAAAAGCGAAAATCCGGAAATTTTTTTGGATGAAAAATAAAAAAAAAAGGGGGGGGTAAAGAGAGGAAGATTAAAGATGGAAATTAAAAGCTGATCTGCGGACCGACTCCTCGGACTGCAAACCTAGGACTTGGAATAAGTGGGAGACGTCTCTCTGGAACACAGATGTGACCACTCGAGTCCAGAGTAGCACACTCTCACCATTCTCGTCTTTCGAGAGAGAGAGAGAGAGAGAGAGAGAGAGAGAGAGGGGGGGGGAGAGAGAGATATGGAGGGAGGGATGGAGAGAGGGGGGAGGGAGGGAGAGGGGAGAGAGAAGAGAGAGAGAGAGTAGAGAGAGAGGGATGGGGAGAGAGAGATATGGAGGGAGGGAGGGAGAGAGGGAGGGAGAGGGAGAGAGAGAGAGAGAGAGAGAGAGAGATATGGAGGGAGGAGGGAGGGAGAGAGAGAGAAGAGAGAGAGAGAGAGAACCGTTTAACACCCGGCAACTTGAAAGCTAGAATGTGGCCCCTTACCGACAGATCCGGGTAACTCCGCTGCCCGATCCAATTATAACGGGAGAGATCCGGCCGTTTCCGGATAAACTGCCCATCGCGGGAATGAATAACCATTGCAGTTCTAACGTCAACAGATAGAGCTCCTGTTTAATATTTCTGACGGTTCCGTGTTACGCCTGGCCCGACGTCTCACAAAAGGATGGGGGGGGGGGGAGGGAGAAGCACGTGACCCGCGGTGGAAAACTTGTCGTCTGGCGCGCGGACTACAAGCAGACGAGATTGATTTTAAATTGGACAATTTTTACTCGTATTAAATTTTCATTAGGACTTTTTTTTTTTTAATATCTTCGTCCACTATTCATCTGCGGATAGGAATCCGCTCGTTAGAAGAAAGACATTTGTCCAGCTGGGACGGACTGGATTCGGTGCTGGTTACCAACGCTACCCCCCCTCCCACCTCGTGCGTGGCCCGCGTGCAGTATGGCGTGGACCACCCCACCCCTACGACACGCGACATAAGTGGCATTTATAAAGGTTTAGGACAAAAATGAAGAAACAACTTCAGTGCGATTAATTAATTCTAGAATTTAGCTTCCATTAAAGAGTTAGAAAGTGATTTCGGTCTGGCCGACAGATTGCCGAAGTCTCTCCCCCCCCCACCCAGTCGCCATGTTGTTGTTGTTGTTGTTGTTTTTTCTTTAGAACTGTCTTGGAGTGAGATGGCGTCATCCCGCAGTGGGCTTTTCCATCTCTTGGACTGAGTGGAGCGCAGAAGATTTAACCGAAGTTTCGATAAAAAGCCCTCGCTCCGGTTACCCACCACTTATATTTTTCACAATCGCAGGGGGCTCCGAACGCACACGAAGACGGTTCCGAATGTTTTCAATCGCAAAAAAAAAAACTACTTCCGGCAAACGGAAATCGGAAAAGAACAAATCTAAAAACTGCTACTTAAATTACTGAATTAGTTCGTTTCGCGGACTTGATCAAGTGCAGACAATTCACGCCAACGAGGTATCGAGAACATTGAACAGCCTTTGTTTTGGTCGGGTGCTATCGCGTTTTATAATTTACTTTCTTTTAATAGGCAGAAGTGCGGAAAGTCGGGCAGGGAGACGGTTTGGCTCTGTGACAGTTCGGGCCCCCAAAGGTAAAACCATAAACCGTCTCGTGCTTACCACAGCGAGGGCCGTGACACGTAATTAACGAGTATCCATTCTGGCATCCTGTCATTTACTGAATAAAAATCTTTTTACAGTTGTCACGGCCAGCGATTTTAGAAAATCTACAGTGTCCGGAATTCTGTTTGATCGAACCCGAACGTGCGCCGTTTACCTGTCGTTTGTCGGGGTGAGATCCGAGTTAGAAGCGAAGGAGTTTTCAGCCTGAGAACAGCCAGGCGTTTGTTGGATTACTGACAGCTTAAAATGGCACGAAAAGCGTATCTTCACGTAGTCTATTTGATGACGGCAGCAAAGCCTTCCCAGGGGAAATGGCCATCAATATGATTGTTAAACGGATTAATGAGATATCGGCAAAAATCTTTTAAATATCTCTCTCTCTCTGTGTAATTACATCATCATTCTCTCTCTCTCTCTCTCGAGGGTGATTTCAGAACTATATTTACCCAGAAATATCTATTTCTTGACCGACCATTAAGACGGCACATGGGGAGGGGTCAGTGCTCGGTCGCCATGGTGACGGCCGCTCTTGAATCTCCGATGGGTTCGGAGCCGCCGCTTTTCGCATCTTTGGTTTCTCTCCGGTTTGTTCTGGATTGGTGAGTTTTTCCAGAATACTCTGGTTTCCTTTTATTATTAATAAGAAAGGTTTATATGTAAGGTTCCACCCACCCACCCTTGCTGAAGCAGACAGTATTCGACCCGCTTTGGGCGCAGATCGATCAGTCCCCAAAGAAGGAAATACCTGGTCGATCACGTGCTGACAAAACAAAGAAAAAAAGACGTGGAGGAAGTAGCTTACTTTTGTTTAAAACATCTTGTGTTGTATTGACAAATGGCATCGCATTACAAAAAACTGCTTTTCGAATACACACATTTGCTTTAAGATCACAGTTTCATCAGAGAGCTGTGCGTATTAATGGTTGTTGTTTTTCTTTAGCACCGGGAGAGTGTTGTATACGACCACCCCACACTACAGAGACGGCATTTGATATTCCTTGTTCTCTTCAAAAACAAGAACTCATGTCACAGAATGCTTTGGCTAATTAGCGAGAAGTGAGCACGCCTAAGATCCGATGCTTATTCAAATAACTTTCTGGCATTCCTGCATGCGTCCGCATCCCGCCGCAGTTTAATTCAACGACCCGCAGATCTCTTGGAAAAGACTCGAAGAGAAAGCTTTCTGAAATTCCACTCCGGATTCTACATTTCAGGTCTCCGATTTGTGACTGCACATTTCTTGTGTTCTCCCACTATTTTCCAATTAGAATTTCAATGCACGAAACCGCGGCTTCGCAGCTTCGCTTGTGTTTTAGAAGATGGCGATTTAATTGCTTCTTTGCATTTCCCAAATGGAATTAAAGAGACAGAACTGAGAAATCGTGCCCCCCCCCTCTCACGGCCTATTCCATGGCGAAGGGCAGGCAACTGCCGACGATAATTTAGAAGTATTCCCCCCCACCACCACAGTTTCGTGGCTTGAATAAAATGAATTAGTCAATAACTTAAAGTAAACAAACAAAAAAAATACCCACACAGAAAGTAGCAGCCATAATTTTAGCTTTTGCGCCGGCACCCTCCGAACGACATCCACTCGGTTTTCGGACTAACCCTGATTTTACGACATTCGTTTTTGTTCTCGTTGACTGCGATCTCTAAAACGACTTTTAAAGGCGCTGCTAATACTGAGCCAATTAAAGCGAAGCCTATCAGAAAAATTACGCAGGAAAATCTAATCTAAAACCCGAAACAATAAAATACAAACTACTTTCTACATTTCCTTTTTCATTTACCCTGCGGATTAACACATTTCTGAAACATACGAGGCGTGTTTTCTGAAAGCAGCTATGAAGCCAATTTCCCATATAATCCCATCGGCTCTCGGCGGTTAGCGGGCCCATAAACGTGAACGGGCACCGCTGGGAGGGGGGAGAGGCTCGCTTCCGCAATAATCCGGTTAATGATAGCGAGGTTTGTGAAAGGGAGGTAAGCGATATAAACCTGAAAGACGTTTTCGAATTAATCCGATAGACATTTTTTTTTTCTTCTTCTCGAGTTTATTGATTTTTAATCTTCCCGCAAATTACTATTTGAAAATATTCGCAACTCTTTCTTCTAGTGGTTCTGTTAATAACTAAAACTGTACATTATAAATCTAAGTGGCGCAGTGAATACAATAGTTTTGAAAGACCTGGCTATTTGTCATTATTTTTAATATGCTAAATTTTTTCTGCCGTATATCTCTGGATGGCGGGGACAGCCCTATTACTTACAGCTAGGACAGAATATATCATTAGAATCCGTTTCTTAAATGCTGTTTGAACTTTGATAACCGGAGAAAATTAACGACATTATAAGATTATGACCGATGTATAATACTGTTAGTATGTTGTAGCGCATCATACTCGTCATGGCGCCAGCCTCATTCTGACGAGTTTAGCCAGCGTCCCGATTTCTTGCAAATGTTAAAATGCGAATTATTTTTTTTATTATTTCTTACAGTAAAATTCAATTAATTACTGCTAAAATATTTTCCTTTCTTTTTTTTTTTTTTCTTACGAGCAGAAAAACTGTAAGTTCTTAACTGGTAGAATTTCCAATAATTTTGTAATTTATAATGGTAAAATAGCTTCAGAAATTGTAGACATGCCATAGTTTGCCAGGTAAAGGGTCTGTTTAAAGGATTCTGTTATTTGGACGTGGCTTAGCAAATGTCTTATAAGAGTATGCGATGAGCCACGCGTGTCTATCGACGGTGGCCACGTATCCGGCTGCTGGCTAATACGATCACATAATGAGCGAGACGTATCCATTTAGGCCGGATTACGGCTGGCATCGTGACGCGCCGCCGCCCCACCCCCGGGATCGTCCGTGCGTGTCAGCCTGGAGATATGGCTTCAGATTGTATCGCTCAGTAATTCATGGGGGTCGATGACAGATGTCGGAGTGGAAGTGAGAAGAGATTCTTTGTTGTTGCTTAAAGAGGTTTTCCGGGGGTTGTAAACAAGAATTCAGCTCTTATATCTCCTTTTGATAAAGCGCAATGGAGACAGTAAACAACATGAGTGGAAGACAATAGATCCACCGGTATCACGAATATATGTATTTTCTAATAGGATTTTCTCAAGCACGGTATTTTAAGTTATTATTTTCTGACACCCACAAATGTCTTGTTTTCCCCACCCAAAATCCCCCTAAAGTTGGAATGCAGTATGGCCATAATATGCCAAATGCGCTATCATAAGAGAATGTCGTTGTCGGTAGCATTTTGTAAGTTCTGGATAAACACGCCAAATTTTTAAATCCGGAAAAATGTGAAATAAATAAAAATAAAAAAAGAGTTAAAGAATTGTCATTCATCCGAGTGCCATCTTAAAATTAAGAATCAAACCAAACAGGCAGAAGACTTGCTCAGTTTTGGCGAACAGTCGGAGAAAGCTCCAAGAGTTTTTCACTTATTCGGTAATTCGGCACGGTAAACATGGCGGCCATACCGACTGGCTGTGACATCATCTAGCGTTTCTAAGTTTGGTTAATCGGACTCACACGGCTTTTCCACAAAAGCTCTCTTAGAGTGGGAAGCGTGTTGTATTTCCCGAAACAAATTCTCACCTGTGACCTATGCATTGAAACTGTAATTAAACTAAATACACTGTTCACAGACTGAAAAAGGAACACGTGCAAATGCACCAGTAGCCTCGTTTCTCCTCGTATGCTACGTACCACGCAATCCGTCTTGAGCTACTAAGCCTGTATTAATTTATGCTTGGAGTAGAGCGCCATCTACGACAAAAGGGGGGGGGAAGGGTGACGCTTTTCAATAAACATCAAGAAACATCTTTAAGAATATTACAGCCTGGCAATTCTCCATCGTGGCTTGTTGTTCGGAGGATTGGCGACAGGGCAGCCTCGTTTTGGATGACAAATGTCTGGATGCGATTTACCTTCAGGCGAATTTTCTACGTCTTCAAAAACCTATATTGCTTTGTATTTTTAGCGTAAATTTAAACTACTTCAGTTTTTCTACGTAGTAATCAAAGTGTTAAACAGAATCCGGAAAAGGACCCTGACCGCAGAGAGTAGCGTGGTTAGAGATGAGCAGCGCTTTTTAAAGCAATAATCGTCCCTCCCCCCGCTCAGTATCTATTTCTGGTTTTCCATGGACCAGTTCCGCAAATTTAGCAAATCTAATTTCCCGAAACTGAATCTGCTAGAACAGACAAAACAAGCTTCCTTTGCGCCGTATAACAGAATCTGATTGAAGAAATTCCCGCGGTTTTATTCCCTATATTCCAACTAATTCTCTCTCTCTCTCTCTCTCCTCTCTCTCTCTCTCTCTCTCTCTCTCTCTCTCCTCTCTCTCTCTCTCTCTCCATCTCTCTCTCTCTCTCTGTTTTTCCGCCCGGTGTCGACGCTGTATCTTCAGTTGTCCGGAGTCTAGTCAAATTTCCTACGCAAGAATACCGAGTCCCCTTTCCTGCCCATAATTAAGTTTATCTCCGCAGCGAACTCTATTTCGACATCTTCCGCCTCCGGTGATTCTGAAAGCTTGGGAGAGTGGGTGGAGCGGGGAGAGATGAGGTTTATCTGGTTTTGCAAATTGACTCCATCAGAATTAGATAACCGGAAAAATTAACGAAGTTATAAGACTATTACCGATGTATCTCGGACAAACTCAGTGTCTGGGCCGAAAGAGTGGATAGTGTCCATGTATACCCTGGTGTCGAGACCGCAACTTTGCAGACAGCCCCGAACGGACGGGAAAGGCACGAGTAATGCATTTACATGACGTGCACGCTTGGAATTATTTCTGGGAGTTTACTCAGAGCGAACCGTCCATCCACCGGTCAGACCAACCCTGACTGACTGACTGACAGGTTACGTAGTAGGACATTTTAAACAAGGTACCGTACTACTAGACCGGAGCGTTCCGGGACTATCAAAGACAATTTTAAAGCGCTTGTCTCCCTTTACCAATTCCACTTAGTCGTTTGTAGTTACTTTTGGCCATACATTTTATGAAATTGTCTTCAAAGCTAGATTTATTTTTATTATTATCATGGTTATGCTAAAAACGAATACTAGGAACAAAAACCGTGTTCATTCGCATAATATCTACTGTTCTCTTATATTTAATCTCGCGTAAATACCACAAAGGCTGCATTCTGCTTCTTCACGGCAGCCATTAAAGATGGCGTAATATATGTCCAATAAAAACGACTTCGTTGCCAAGACGACGTTACCACGCCATTAAAATTTCCTCTCCAACAGTATTATTATACTGATAGAAGAAGTTGAATAAAGTAACTCTGCTAGGATCGTGACAACAACATACGCGCTGTTACCTGTAATCGTGGACTCATCCACGAAAATGGAAAGGACGTTTTGATAAACCGCGACAAGGGGTCCGACATACACACATATTGGGAAGAGTTTCATCAACAGTCACATGCTAACACGCTTGTGATTGATAGGACAACTAACAAATATACTTGAATTCTAACAAAAATAAAAATACTGAAACGCAAATGTACAAACAGCAAATTTTTCGACTAAAGAAAACCCAATTAAAGAATTTAGAAAACAGAAAATATTGCTTTATATTATATAGGGGCTTGGAAAAAAAAAACAGGGGAAAGCAATAAAAATGCAAATTTAAGGGAAAAAAAGACGACAAAAGATTTGTGTTTTTAAAATTTTCATTAAAACCGAGATTCACGTGTTTGACAATAAATAAGGATTCTTGTGTATGCAGTTCGAAATCCGAACAAGATATCTGGCCATCACACTGACATTCTCCTCCGAAATGGTAAAAACTTGCGATTTAAAAAGGGGCTAGATTATTTCTGCCGGACGGATGAGGTGCGAGCCTCTTGTGGACGGCCGGGTGATCTCCGCTACTTAGATACCGGTGAAGAATGGACTAATTCTATTAAGTGCTGGGAGTGAAACTAAGTTAAAAGGAAGTAAATTCGTTTTTCAGGGTTGTTTTGAAGCAACCCGACCGCGCGATATATTAACTGTGTCGGTCAATTGTTGAAACGTCTTCAAGTTTAAAGGAAATTAAGAGAAATGGAGATGAACTTTATTCGGGTGGTATCCGCTTTTCCTTTTTTGTAAATGTTATGATAAACATTAAAATAATTAGAAGAAAATAATAAAAATAAAAGAGAGAGAGGAGGGAAACAAACAGAAAGAGATGAGAAGGGTAAAGGAAAATTTCGAGGGACCAGAGTAATGAGTGAGCCGTCATTTAAACACGTGTTTATTAGACTCCAGATCGCGGACAGATTGCCGAGTTCTGACTGCCTGGTACTCGAGATCGTGCGTTTCTAGAGTGATGCGATTATCTATATCGTTCGTACGATCTGGCTCTTCAGTCCGTTCCTCAGCCGACTGGATCCTATCTCGGCTTATCTAATGACGAAGAACGTCCGTCTGAAGTGGTCCTTGATTGCTAGCGGCAGCGATGCATATTCGTGATTTATCTGCGAGGCATCTTCCGGCGAGGTCCCGATCGCTCATTACGACTTCGGTCCCGTTTATGGGCAGTAATAACTGTTGTCGGTCTCCCGTTATTTTTTTAAATAGGCGAGCGACTCTCCGAGAAAGCCACGATCGGGGTGGGGTGGTTTCCGGGCATTGAGATAGGAGCTTGATTAAATTGGTGCCTTACCAGCGCTGCTTAACACCTGATACAGATGGGGGGGGGGTTAAATAAAAAGGTCGCGAGAGCGCACCACGATCTCGGAAATCCTGTTATACCACGGCATCGAGCACCTTCTCGTGACCATTGCAAACGCTGTCGGTAGCTCCGTGTCTTGCGCCTGTTGATGGCTTGCGCGAACAAGAAGCGAGGTCTTTCAAGAACAATTTTTTTTTGGCCACGGTTCGTATCTAGCAGCCCACTTTTGGCGGTACCCGGCGACTAGCGTCAAAGAACCTACGACCAGCTCTCCCCGGAAGTGGACAGATGGCGTCACAGGCTGCAGGGTGACGTCGTCTAACGAGACTACTGAGAAATCTCGGTATTTATGGAAAGAACAGCCTGCCCATCAGCACTAAAGGTACTTCGACATCGCGGATCATGAACGCACCGCGACGCACGCAGGCTACCGAGCTTCCAAATATAATTAGCAAACTCCTGAAGCCAAAATCATGACTATGACGCTGTTACTTTCGTTGGCGGACATTAAAACCGCCGCACGAAAATTGAACATCCGGGTTGCTAGCTAGCGGTAAAGCTCCAGTTTCTTATTCGAAATTTCTGGTTGGTTTTAAGTCTCGTCACGTGATTAGCAGTCACCGGAAGCTGGGAATAACTGCGCGTGCGAGCTTTCCTCGACGCAGTGCAGACAAATGTCTCGTTTTCTTTTGTGGATGGGACAGTTTTGATGTCATAGAGCCAAAGGACGACAAGTCAAAAGTTCCTCTAGGTACAACAAACCAGCGATAAGCCTTAAACGATATTTAACAATAAAACGAAATTTCTCGACAAGTAGAAACTCTCCGTCTTACTACAAGATGTACTTCTATCCTCGAATATCGGTGGAAATTATCTTGTCATAATTTGTTTCATTCTATTAATAAGTTGCTTTCTAATCATTCCAATGTCATCGAATCTAAATAGGTAAATAAAACAACAACAACAACAACAATTTTAAATGCGTTAATTGTAAAATATCTCAAGCAAGGAACTGAACAAAAAAGTAAATTTATAGCTACGCTACCTGAAATATCACGTCTACATTTCGGGAAACCGGTGCTTTGATCTTTAATACGGTTCCCTCGACAAGCAGGAGATTTTGCACCACTACACACATTTTTGAAAAGACCCATTTATGCCAAAGATTCTAACTTTTTTTTCATCCCTATGCAAACATTTCTTTTAAATGTGATGTAGTGAATTCGTAGATTATTTATGGTTAACTAGAAAAAGGAGATAGGATAAGGAATCATAAGACCCGTCATGAAGGATGCTTGTATTTTCCATTTTGGTGGACCAGTCGGCGCCCTGATATCCAGCCAAGTCAGGTTTCTCTAATGGTTAAGTCTTCTTCTTGGATAATCAATAGTCGTGTAAAACACTCCGATGCATAGTAAATATATTAGTCGGCATATAAATTATTTACAAACAAAACCAATTTATTTATATTGTTATGAACTTATATTACAAAAAAAAAACAACAAACAACCACAACAAAATCACGTTGTTAGCGGCCTCTTCAGGAAAAGAAACATAAAACTGTCAGTTTGGATTTACCTTCAGGGATTACGGCGTAATGTACCACGACCGACAACAATAGCAATAACAACTAAACGGTCGGTTACTTAAAGCGAATTAGTTGCTCTACACTTCTGCGAGAGAAAGATCAAAGGATTTGCTGCTGTCGGGGGGAGGGGGGCCGTGGAACTGTGGCGAGGCGAATTAAAGGAGAAAGAAAAAACAAAAAGAAAAATCCCCTGCTCACCGAGGCGTCAGCGAGAAAACGGTAAGACGGCCTTGGCCGGGGATATCCAGGGAAATGAGCGTTAACTTCCGCCTGTGTCACGAGTCGCTACATAGCAAGTTACACGGGGCGGGACTGTGGGCGATGGCTGGAACTTGACGAAAGGCAAACTCTCGAAGACCTCGACTGCGCTTGGAACGAAGTGCGGATGTCTCTCTCTCTCTCTCTCTCTGTACTGACGTCATCTCTCTCTCTCTCTGTACTGACGTCATATCTCTCTCTCTCTCTCTGTACTGACGTCATCTCTCTCTCTATCTCTTTCTCTCTGTACTGACGTCATCTCTCTCTCTCTCTGTACTGACGTCATCTCTCTCTCTCTCTCTCTCTCTCTCTCTCTCTCTAGACATCGACGATATCCGGCGTCACTTGGAATATTCGATAAAAAAAAACGGCATAACAATAAACATGATAATTAATTAATTTTTGCGATAGGGAATCGGAAATATTCTGGAATCAAGTATAGAGTCGTAGACTTCTCGGCTTTGACTCCACAAGTGGAATATTTAGATTTGTTGCTTTCAATTTGGTAGTTCAAATAGCATCATCTAAAAAAAGTAGATATGCAATTAAGATGTGGTGTTCGAGACATGGAAACTCGATTTCCTTAAAAAGAGAAAGGACGACAATTTGTAACAACACCACCGAATAATAGACATACTAATAATGAAAGCACAGGATTTATTTCTATTCATTCTACATTCTGAAGTTTCTGTGCGCGGAAGACTGAATTACTTACAAGATATCGCGTCCCAGGTGAATATCAAATTTTCGGCTTAAGTTGTGCTTACCGCCCAAAGCTGTCACTAAAGTTATCTTGATTATTCTCATTTCTTTTTTTTTTTTAAACTCCATTGCAGAACGTTAGAATGGTCATTTTCTCAATCGGCCCTGGTCGTATTGCCTGCTCATGTTCGGAAATTTAGAGGAAATCTTTTAGGCAGAATTCCGCCGTGGAGAATAGCAGAGCGGTTCACGACCGCCATTACCAAACTGGCCCTGGTCATATTACCCGCGCACGTAAACAATAAAGAATAGTTTTACCAAAATTATCTTGTATCAAGAATCCGGGTCCCTACGGCACTAGGTCGGATGCCGGCGTGTCGCACCACGTCTTTACACGCTCAGATGTGGGGGGTTGTGTTTTTATTGTATCACTGTCAGGATGAATGTCAGAACCGATGGTTTACCGCCACGCACTCTATTAATAGACCCCGGGGAATACACGGAGTCCACTTCAGGCAATAGATCATCTGATTCTCGGAATGCGACGACCACAAAAAAAGCTGTGGTATCTGAAGATCTAGAAGCTATTTATTACAAACGCTGTGCGGAATCGGTCAACTCATAACTCGCATCGGCTACTAAAACACAGAGTACAGGGGACACTCCGCGACCGGACACATTGCGAGAGACCGCACTTACAGCAATGGCGTGGGCGGGCGGGGGGGGGCGTGACGATTACGGGCATAGCTTAGCGCTGAAGGGGACTTCAGTGAGTAATCTGGTACCATGTGACGCGCGAATTTCCTCTACCGACTCAGCTCTCTTCTCGCTGAAATCGGCCCGCAGTCGGGCCGGCTTTGTGCGCATGCGTGACGCAGCTCGACCGGAATAATGCAATACCCTGACAACGTAAAAGAAAATTAATAATAATAAACCATTCTTTGGACTACACGCGGGCGCAACGAAACCAAAACAGCGATATTCGGCCTTGAAGGTAATTCCGCCAGTGCTCAGTCTGCATAGAATTCTAAATAACAAGACTCCCTGGCACGATATCTATGCTAATGTCAAAGGACCATCGATTTCAAGTCTTATGCCTTCAGAGTCTTATCTTACCGTTCGACGAAGCCAATCAGGCCGCTTAGCGCCATTAAAAAAAAAAAACTAACTCTGAGAACATTTGTACATTGCGATATATATATAATTATTTTTGTAGTTTTAGGAGAATCAGTATTAGTTAATGCTACCAGTATTCGAAAAGGTAGATTTAGAAATTCTCACAACACCCGTACATCGAGAAGAAGTCTACAAGATAAATATTCTTTCGTTGCATTTTTTTCTCTTTCTTTTGCACTTAATAAAATACAGAATGAAGTCTCCGAAGAAATAGAATTCTTTAAATCCCTTAAATGCAGGAAATCGATTAGTATGGACCAACGTCATACAAATATTGTTCAGCCTTTCGGTATCTGGTCAGAGAATAATTCGGGGTTAAAACACAAAGGGTATTTTTGACAGGTGATGGGTTAAAAGGCAACGGATCGCCAAATGGCGCTAAATAAACGTTTGGAATAAGACGTGCTGAAACTTTACATCGGAAACTACCGAAATGTCGAAGATAGCGACTGCCGTGCGCGCTTCCCGCGGTCCTGTTTTTGGCTGTCGTTAAACAAGGCTGAACGTCCATCTCGCAGCAGCATCGTCATCCGGCAAAACAAACACACACACACACACACAAAAACAGATCGTAAATAAGACGATACGAGGAACCTGCAGCAAACGTGAATTATACCGATACCTTAATCAGCCGTGCACCAATATTTACTACTGGTCTCAGCAGCTGTGTTTACTGTAAGTTTATAAAATATTTGCATTGCAGTGAAATTTGAAAGCTTCCAGTCCTTGATTTTGTGTGTGTGCTGGTGGGGAGAGAATATGCGTTTTATTTGAGGGATATCAATAATTTTGTAGAAAGTTCAAAAGATAATTTACTTGGATTATTAATGCCACATGTATCATTAGCTACAATCAAAGACCGGAGAGACTTCGAGTTGATTAGGTTGGTCTCCAGATATTCTCGCAATAAAACCGCTGAAGCCTTTATACTCATTTCTCTGGGAAAGGATGCACGACATAAGGCAAACAGATCGAGAACGCAACCATAAAGTGCATAAAACGTTCGTGATTAGATGTTAAGAATTTCTCTTAGTTTTATACTATCGGGCTGCACTCAGCCGGTTGAGGTAAACAGCATAAACGTTTGTTTGTGTTTTTTTCTGTTTTGTTGCAACAGAAGTAGACCGAGCTCACGCATTTTGAGAAACGTAGCTGGATACAAACGTTCAAAAACTTCCCGCATCTCTGACTTATCTGAATTCATTCCCGCATTTATTGCGTGCAGTGCACCGTGTGCAGTGGAATCGTCTTTAAAAATCTTGACAGATGTCAATAAAGCTTGGCCAATTAAACCATTCCGGATTGAATGATATAGAAGGCGTAGCTTTTTTTTTTCTTTACGACTATAATAAGGAGTTTTATTATAAAATTTTATGTATGGAATTTCAACTCCAGCGGAGGTTGAGCGAGTGTAGAGAACATCTTTGGTGCCGGCTGTTCCCACGGTTGTTTCTGATCGCCGTATCTCGCTTCCGCGCTAATTCACTTCTCTTCCAGTAGAGACCCGGCTCCTCCGACCGGCAAGATTACCGTCGTTCTCTCTCCTCGCCCGTTTGGAAATGCTCAGTCCCCCACCTCTCTCTCTCCCCCTCCCTCCCAGACTCATCCCAAACGGGGCGGCCATGATAGCTCGGCTCTCTCTCTCTCCCCCCTCCCAGGCTCATCCCAAACGGGGCGGCCATGATAGCTCGGCTCTCTCTCTCTCCCCCCTCACAGGCTCATCCCAAACGGGGCGGCCATGATAGCTCGGCTCTCTCTCTCTCCCCCCCTCACAGGCTCATCCCAAAAGGGGCGGCCATGATAACTCGGCTCTCTCTCTCCCCCCCTCCCAGGCTCATCCCAAACGGGGCGGCCATGATAGCTCGGCTCTCTCTCTCTCCCCCCCTCACAGGCTCATCCCAAACGGGGCGGCCATGATAGCTCGGCTCTCTCTCTCCCCCCCTTCACAGACTCATCCCAAACGGGGCGGCCATGATAGCTCGGCTCTCTCTCTCCCCCCCTTCACAGGCTCATCCCAAACGGGGCGGCCATGATAGCTCGGCTCTCTCTCTCTCCCCCCCTCACAGGCTCATCCCAAACGGGGCGGCCATGATAACTCGGCTTTCGTTATCAATTCCGCGCATCGCTTACGAAGTTCATCAGGACCCGAGCAAAACTGATTAGCGACGCATCTTTTCTGACGTCGCCGCGGCCAGTTTTACGGTAAAAAGATGATTTAGGAGAATAAAATCGATTTTACAGCTGAGGTTCCGTAAACATTAAAACTCAACAGGCGGTAAATCACGAGTTGATTCGATAAGTTCGATATATTATAGCTTCTAGATGCCATGCGTGCTGGGTTTTCTCCTGAAGCCAATTGTTAAATCTGATACGTAAATCGAGACGGAAGGAAAAAGAAAAAGTAGGGGGGTTAAGCAGAAACGTTATACATTAAGTGCGCGTTATAAATAAAAATAACGGCTGAATACGAAACAACGGCTCTGATTTATACGGGCAAAGTTTGCTGCAGGTAAACTAATCTCTCTCAGAGCAGAGTGGAACCGTAAATTTAAATTAAGAAATTAAGAACAACGTTACCATGAAATTACCCTCCTAATTGCAAGAGAATTGCCGGTGGGTTTCCGATGTCTGCGTTCCGTCGTTTCGTTTGAAAGGCTGATGAAAACCGGTGTTTCCCTTGGGAGGGGGAAACAAATAAGGAAGCGAGTCTTCCGCGAGGGTATGGACCGACCGAACAGGTGCTCTGGCGTCTTTCTCGCCTCGCCTCGCCAGCAGACTTCTTCGTTTCCGTCAGCATCGCGAACCACGGCACCAGCAGTCCTGGGGAGGGGTGGGGCAGGGCGGCTCTCTCTCTCTCGGTGGAGGAAGAGCTCATTTCCGAAACGTAACTTAGCGCACGACTCCGTGGAGGATGCGCGAAACAGATGCGGTGGAGGAAGAAAAGCTCAGAGTCCCCCACCCACAAAAGGGGGATGTTAAGTACCCCAGGGTACGTTCCCCTACGAGCCGGTAGAGACCTCGCGAATGCCCCGGCCGAAGGTAGAGGGGTGTGTCTTTGTAACGGTGCGGAGTGGTCTCGGCGCGTGCGATCTCCGTTTGGGAGAGAAGACCGAACGGCAGAAGAAAATGGAACGGCTCCGCCACCAAACCTGGAAGCGCCTGCTGTTCTCTGAGAAGTGACGGCTTCAAGTGTTTGGTAATAACAAAACGGCAGTTTGTTCGAAGGCTGGGACCGGGAACCGGTATAATAATAGTCAGTGCACGGCAGCTACATCGAAGGATGAATACTCAATGCAACTGCGGCGCTGTATATGAGCCAAGGGTGTCGGAGATATGCATAAAATCAGGAGGTATACTGACCGGCGATTGGCACACGCAGATCCCCTTTCATCATGCCATCCCTTCAAGAAGACATCTCGTTAGGCGAGGATTCATCGTCAGACGTAGCCAGCGGGGTGAAAATCTACCTAGAACGTACAGAGGCTGATGGAGCGCGCACAAAGTTGTCTTGGCCTGCACGAAGTCCCGATGTAAATACCGCTGTGACCCTGTGGGGCTATATAGCTGCCGAGAAAGCCTAGCGACAACCAAAAGATCCTGGCTGAATTGGGGAAAGTGCTACCGGAGACTAGGAGCGACATCTCCACAGTTATACATTGGTAACCTGCATGGGAGAACGGAAACAAGGTTTCTTGCTCGATATATAGTGAAAGTTCCACATGGCAAATTTTAATGCACTCTACGATGTATTCCTTTCGCTGTTTTTCTAAATGTTTTATGCGAAAATACAACGCGTATTCATTATTCTCTCTCTCTCTCTCTCTCTCTCCTCTCTCTCTCTCTCGCATTTACTCATCTTTCGCGCCAACTCTGCGACCGCTTCCAGAAGAAAACGAGCCGTCTTGAGCTATAAATAACCTTTATTGTGCCATATGCACATTAAAGAGTCATACAAGATATCAGAAAACAGAAATTAATATCTAGTAGCTTCTCTTCGCGCCAGTGAAAGTGTGTATGGCGGAATGGTCCAAATTTAGCTGATTCTCAGTCAATGGTTTCTTTAGATCTGCCACACATGCGGGAAGAGTTCGTGTTTTTGCAGTTGGCGATCAAGGGGGCACCCAGACGTGTTCATGCTACATGATATTTATAGCCTGAGCGCATGCCTTTGTCGGTAACACGGGCTGTTCCATTATTTTCATAGGTGGCCATTTTATTCCGGCAGGACTCGGCGGTTTATGTACACAAGGATATACCGGAAGGAGTATTCATATCGCCAGCAAGAAAGCTGATATATTTAATCAGGTGGCGCGTGCACTTCATTGGAACATAAGCGTTGATTTAACCAGCTTTGAGCTTTGTCAAAAAGTTAATTACTCTGATGTGGAAGAATAATTCAGATAGGAAATAAGGGTATGCTAACAGGCAAACAGAATATACGTAAACAAACTGACGGTGCTTTGAGAGAGAGAGAGAGAGAGGAGAGAGAGAGAGGAGAGAGAGAGAGAGAGAGAGAGAGAGGAGAGAGAGAGAGAGAGCGAGAGAGGAAACCAAGTGAATGTTTTAAATCAAACTGTATTGATGGTCCTTACAGCATTGAGAAACTTTCCACATCTGGGCCTGTTTCTCTGCTAATGGTAAAGGAAATCTGGTAATCCTACCAAAGGGGAATATCAGAGATTACAGATTGGTATTCGAATCTCTAAGAAAGCAGATTCTGTAGAATATGCTCAGAAACTTCTTCCTGGTGGTAACTTTAGGCTTTTACAAGGTAAGCCACCATGGCACACGGAAAAGAATGTCTTCACTTCGTTCAAGAACAATACATTCATTGTTTTTGAAAACTGTTCTCGGAATCTGATTTAAGTTTAATTTATAACACACGGGCACTCCTGTGACAATATTATTGCAAAAAAAAAATCGACCAAGGAATGGAGAGAAATTGGTAAAAGTCATTAAGGAGGCATGGGAAAATATTTAATCATCCAAGACGTTAGGTGAGGCAATTCCGGTAGAATGAAAGCAGTCATTAAAAGAAAGACTTTTGGCTAAAAATATTAGCACAGTAAAAGAACTCTTAATTTCAACTACAAAATACGGTGCTACTGTGCATGATCCTACAAGACGTTGTTGGTTGTTACTGGAATCGCGATGGAGCTAGAACACAAGTGCAGAAGCCAAAATCTGACCTCTCTGGGTTTCTCATTGCTTCTTACTTACGAGACATGTCGAGGATTTTAGGAATGCTTCTCTCCAGGGATGTTTTTTTGGCCTTCTCCTTAACCGCCAAATATCAGGCAGGTTTTAACGGGAACCAAATTCGTTAGGCTGTAGGTCTAGTGCTAATTAATAGAGCAAACTCGGTGTTACGTCGGAAAATGAGAGCCGACAATTAGCGAGGCCGTGAGCCGTCGAAGGATCGCGATCACTCAGAATTGAGAGGGAAATATCAACCCCCCCCCCTCCCGTGATGCCACGCCTGTGTTTCTGGTGCCATTGCTGTATTTATTACGGTCGCCGCCGGGGATGCCGTAACAATTCCACAAGTAAATCAGCCAAAATCCGAATAACCGAACAGGTTTTAATATTTTTGGTACCGGAAGCTAAGCAGCACGTTTTTCTCTCTCCGGCTCGACTGCCCGCTCGATACCTTCTCATGACGTGGAGCACTAGGATCACCGATATATCACTGTCGTCTCTTCGGGCTGAATTATTTATTCTCACCTTACATATTTAGCAAAAACTTCCGCCTACAAGGTAGAATATTCATTTCCAGGTTGATTAGTTCCGGCCTTTCTTTCAACAGGTGATTTATCACCCTTTGGCACGCACAAAACCCGAAAGGTCTGACCCCCAAGGGGACGCTGTGTTATCCATTTTATGCAAATCTGCTCAGTGCCCGTCAACGGGCCATCAATTAAGACTAATGACCGCCAGGGAAGCGGTAGTCGAGCTGGGCGGATGATGATGGAGATTTTCTGTCTGCTTTGATAATGTTTTTATTGAACGGCGGAAAAATTAAGAAGTAATGAGAAGCCCTTTAATTATGTTGTCTCGATTGCCTAGAAAACAAACAACAACAACAACAACAAAACACACACAAAACCCAGACGTAAAACCCCCCTTTTTATTGTTTAGTTACCCGGAAATACTACCGATTATGGCCAGCAGACTCTGGCAGTGAATTCGGCAGCTCGAGAAATAAACCAGAATGTGAATAGCACGACTTCAAAGACCTTTACCGTACTCGATAAAAAGGGAGTTTCAACGAGATCGAACCCTACCCATATAAATAGGGTTCGCTTCCCAGTCAACTTGCCCAAAGGCCTTTTCAAATGGCCAAATCAGTCGGTTAGAACTTTCCAACACCTTCTGGGTGACTGATCGCTCCCTTTCGACGGAATGGAAAAGCAGATAATAAATCTGTAATCATGTGTATTTTTACAATGGAAAACAACAGCTGAATACAGTGAATTTCATCCACTTCGCGTACTTTGTTCGCTTGGACGCACGCTGGCGACCACAAGTGCGGACTCACCAATGAAATATTTCAGAATAATTGCGGCACACTATGTCATGTATATATTTCTCTAACAGTCACACGCTAATATACAGGTAGCTACGGCATATGTACTAATAAATCAGTTATATATGGAACTTGAAACGTTTCAGTGGAGAGTCCACAAGGATGGCTGCTGGTAAAAGCGAACCATTCTCCGGATAAAATTTGATCTGTTTATTAGCAATGTTTGGTACTTTTAAGATCCTTCGGGTCGTGCGATTGGCCTAGCTAAGCGCCGAGGTGACATCGCTGGCACCAGACAAAGGTAATATCTAATCCAACTTTAATAGCTGACAGAAATTGACTGTCGTTCGCATTTAGAGTTATATAAATTCGCTCTCAAGTATCAGTTCGAGGGCCCGTCAATAGATCTGCGTCGAAATCAACTTTTATTAAATCGCTTCGGTTTTCCAGCCGGTAACTCCAGAATGCACGAGGCATGGTTGATTGATTTTCTAGACGGTAGATTAGTCAATTGTTGTTTGTGTTTTTTTTTAATCTGGTGGTTAGGTTTCCTTGGGAGGAATCGATAAGTAACTTCTGCAAATTTTGCGATCTTTAAAGTTCTGATGGCAAAAACAAAACAGGAACAAACAAATGAATTCCTTATATAAAAGATGCATTGAAGCAGATTATTAAAAAAAAAATAGTGTATTTACTTTTTACAGAAATCACTGTAAACAAAGGTAAAATTCAGCGAAAGAGTGCGAACAAGTCTGCGCGTGTTTCTGTGTATAAGTGCGCGCGTGTTTCTGTGTATAAGTGTGCGCGTGTGTTGTGGTAAAAACCGAGGGTATGACCGACGCCATTCAGATAATAGTTAAGCTACAGAGGAAATTTTCAGCTGATAATCTTGTTTAACAAAGGCAGAAAATAAGTCCTTTAGGCGGAACCGACATGAGGCTCAAAGCGAAGCGAAAGGAAGGAGAGGGAGAGAAAGAACGCGAGAAATCACACGTCTCAGTGTATAAAGTCCACGTAACCTTGAGTTTTCCATGAGAAAAGGGGTCCAACTTTATTTCTTAACTACAAGTATTCCTTCCTCACAGGCCGGCACGTTCCCTTTGATAAAAAACAATAAAAAACAAATCGCCGTTGTTCCCTTAAAGAAGTCAACTCACCCGTACCCCCCCACCCCAGGAGCAGATCGGTCTGTCCACGAAAAACTGCACGGTTGGGTCTTGCGATCCCTGTTGACAGTAGGCGCAACACATCTAGGGGACCCCCCCAAACGAGCTCGAAGCGCGGACCCGCAGTTCTGAAATGCGCAAGCTGATTGATGTCTGTCTAGTTTTGACCCAGAGATTCTGTCGGAATTATGGATTTTGGGAAAGCTTTTCGTGAATAACCATGGCAAAGTGCCTGCCTT
Organism: Nautilus pompilius; assembly: GCA_018389105.1. NCBI lineage: Eukaryota > Metazoa > Mollusca > Cephalopoda > Nautilida > Nautilidae > Nautilus > Nautilus pompilius. The sequence goes on along the minus strand of JACATO010001872.1, from coordinate 102,416 downwards.
CCGTCTTGCTTTTATGCTGGCTCCAGATTTAACAACGTGTAATTGTTTCCATATCCCATATGCTGGCAATTTGGCGAGATTCAAAGGGAGGGACGTTCGAGTGTCGGTGTGAAGTAGTCAATTATTGGCCATCATCCGGATGGAAACTTAAGTGTGAGCCAAACCCCGTTCGTCGCTGTTCCTTTCTGAATTCTCCGCATAAAGGATACACAAAGAACAACAAATAGATGCGATGAATGGGCAATAGCTACACCATCTTTCATGTTAACTAGCTAAATAAATTGACGAATTTAGATAATTTCGATCATATCTTAAAATATGTGTGTTTTAATAGGATTCACTTACCATCTTCTAGCATTTAAAAAGAAAAGACCCGTCTCGGTACCGCGGAACGCAGCAGCTGACGGGAATGAATAACCATTGCAGTTCTAACATCAACAGATAGAGCTCCTGTTTAATATTTCTGACGGTTCCGTGTTACGCCTGGCCCGACGTCTCACAAAAGGATGGGGGGGGGGAGGGAGAAGCACGTGACCCGCGGTGGAAAACTTGTCGTCTGGCGCGCGGACTACAAGCAGACGAGATTGATTTTAAATTGGACAATTTTTACTCGTATTAAATTTTCATTAGGACTTTTTTTTTTTTTTTTTTAATATCTTCGTCCACTATTCATCTGCGGATAGGAATCCGCTCGTTAGAAGAAAGACATTTGTCCAGCTGGGACGGACTGGATTCGGTGCTGGTTACCAACGCTACCCCCCCTCCCACCTCGTGCGTGGCCCGCGTGCAGTATGGCGTGGACCACCCCACCCCTACGACACGCGACATAAGTGGCATTTATAAAGGTTTAGGACAAAAATGAAGAAACAACTTCAGTGCGATTAATTAATTCTAGAATTTAGCTTCCATTAAAGAGTTAGAAAGTGATTTCGGTCTGGCCGACAGATTGCCGAAGTCTCTCCCCCCCCACCCAGTCGCCATGTTGTGTTGTTGTTGTTTTTTCTTTAGAACTGTCTTGGAGTGAGATGGCGTCATCCCGCAGTGGGCTTTTCCATCTCTTGGACTGAGTGGAGCGCAGAAGATTTAACCGAAGTTTCGATAAAAAGCCCTCGCTCCGGTTACCCACCACTTATATTTTTCACAATCGCAGGGGGGCTCCGAACGCACACGAAGACGGTTCCGAATGTTTTCTATCGCAAAAAAAAAAAAAAAAAACTACTTCCGCCAAACGGAAATCGGAAAAGAACAAATCTAAAAACTGCTACTTAAATTACTGAATTAGTTCGTTTCGCGGACTTGATCAAGTGCAGACAATTCACGCCAACGAGGTATCGAGAACATTGAACAGCCTTTGTTTTGGTCGGGTGCTATCGCGTTTTATAATTTACTTTCTTTTAATAGGCAGAAGTGCGGAAAGTCGGGCAGGGAGACGGTTTGGCTCTGTGACAGTTCGGGCCCCCAAAGGTAAAACCATAAACCGTCTCGTGCTTACCACAGCGAGGGCCGTGACACGTAATTAACGAGTATCCATTCTGGCATCCTGTCATTTACTGAATAAAAATCTTTTTACAGTTGTCACGGCCAGCGATTTTAGAAAATCTACAGTGTCCGGAATTCTGTTTGATCGAACCCGAACGTGCGCCGTTTACCTGTCGTTTGTCGGGGTGAGATCCGAGTTAGAAGCGAAGGAGTTTTCAGCCTGAGAACAGCCAGGCGTTTGTTGGATTACTGACAGCTTAAAATGGCACGAAAAGCGTATCTTCACGTAGTCTATTTGATGACGGCAGCAAAGCCTTCCCAGGGGAAATGGCCATCAATATGATTGTTAAACGGATTAATGAGATATCGGCAAAAATCTTTTAAATATCTCTCTCTCTCTGTCTGTAATTACATCATCATCTCTCTCTCTCTCTCTCTCTCGAGGGTGATTTCAGAACTATATTTACCCAGAAATATCTATTTCTTGACCGACCATTAAGACGGCACATGGGGAGGGGTCAGTGCTCGGTCGCCATGGTGACGGCCGCTCTTGAATCTCCGATGGGTTCGGAGCCGCCGCTTTTCGCATCTTTGGTTTCTCTCCGGTTTGTTCTGGATTGGTGAGTTTTTCCAGAATACTCTGGTTTCCTTTTATTATTAATAAGAAAGGTTTATATGTAAGGTTCCACCCACCCACCCTTGCTGAAGCAGACAGTATTCGACCCGCTTTGGGCGCAGATCGATCAGTCCCCAAAGAAGGAAATACCTGGTCGATCACGTGCTGACAAAACAAAGAAAAAAAGACGTGGAGGAAGTAGCTTACTTTTGTTTAAAACATCTTGTGTTGTATTGACAAATGGCATCGCATTACAAAAAACTGCTTTTCGAATACACACATTTGCTTTAAGATCACAGTTTCATCAGAGAGCTGTGCGTATTAATGGTTGTTGTTTTTCTTTAGCACCGGGAGAGTGTTGTATACGACCACCCCACACTACAGAGACGGCATTTGATATTCCTTGTTCTCTTCAAAAACAAGAACTCATGTCACAGAATGCTTTGGCTAATTAGCGAGAAGTGAGCACGCCTAAGATCCGATGCTTATTCAAATAACTTTCTGGCATTCCTGCATGCGTCCGCATCCCGCCGCAGTTTAATTCAACGACCCGCAGATCTCTTGGAAAAGACTCGAAGAGAAAGCTTTCTGAAATTCCACTCCGGATTCTACATTTCAGGTCTCCGATTTGTGACTGCACATTTCTTGTGTTCTCCCACTATTTTCCAATTAGAATTTCAATGCACGAAACCGCGGCTTCGCAGCTTCGCTTGTGTTTTAGAAGATGGCGATTTAATTGCTTCTTTGCATTTCCCAAATGGAATTAAAGAGACAGAACTGAGAAATCGTGCCCCCCCTCTCACGGCCTATTCCATGGCGAAGGGCAGGCAACTGCCGACGATAATTTAGAAGTATTCCCCCCCACCACCACAGTTTCGTGGCTTGAATAAAATGAATTAGTCAATAACTTAAAGTAAACAAACAAAAAAAAATACCCACACAGAAAGTAGCAGCCATAATTTTAGCTTTTGCGCCGGCACCCTCCGAACGACATCCACTCGGTTTTCGGACTAACCCTGATTTTACGACATTCGTTTTTGTTCTCGTTGACTGCGATCTCTAAAACGACTTTTAAAGGCGCTGCTAATACTGAGCCAATTAAAGCGAAGCCTATCAGAAAAATTACGCAGGAAAATCTAATCTAAAACCCGAAACAATAAAATACAAACTACTTTCTACATTTCCTTTTTCATTTACCCTGCGGATTAACACATTTCTGAAACATACGAGGCGTGTTTTCTGAAAGCAGCTATGAAGCCAATTTCCCATATAATCCCATCGGCTCTCGGCGGTTAGCGGGCCCATAAACGTGAACGGGCACCGCTGGGAGGGGGGAGAGGCTCGCTTCCGCAATAATCCGGTTAATGATAGCGAGGTTTGTGAAAGGGAGGTAAGCGATATAAACCTGAAAGACGTTTTCGAATTAATCCGATAGACATTTTTTTTTTCTTCTTCTCGAGTTTATTGATTTTTAATCTTCCCGCAAATTACTATTTGAAAATATTCGCAACTCTTTCTTCTAGTGGTTCTGTTAATAACTAAAACTGTACATTATAAATCTAAGTGGCGCAGTGAATACAATAGTTTTGAAAGACCTGGCTATTTGTCATTATTTTTAATATGCTAAATTTTTTCTGCCGTATATCTCTGGATGGCGGGGACAGCCCTATTACTTACAGCTAGGACAGAATATATCATTAGAATCCGTTTCTTAAATGCTGTTTGAACTTTGATAACCGGAGAAAATTAACGACATTATAAGATTATGACCGATGTATAATACTGTTAGTATGTTGTAGCGCATCATACTCGTCATGGCGCCAGCCTCATTCTGACGAGTTTAGCCAGCGTCCCGATTTCTTGCAAATGTTAAAATGCGAATTATTTTTTTTATTATTTCTTACAGTAAAATTCAATTAATTACTGCTAAAATATTTTCCTTTCTTTTTTTTTTTTTTCTTACGAGCAGAAAAACTGTAAGTTCTTAACTGGTAGAATTTCCAATAATTTTGTAATTTATAATGGTAAAATAGCTTCAGAAATTGTAGACATGCCATAGTTTGCCAGGTAAAGGGTCTGTTTAAAGGATTCTGTTATTTGGACGTGGCTTAGCAAATGTCTTATAAGAGTATGCGATGAGCCACGCGTGTCTATCGACGGTGGCCACGTATCCGGCTGCTGGCTAATACGATCACATAATGAGCGAGACGTATCCATTTAGGCCGGATTACGGCTGGCATCGTGACGCGCCGCCGCCCCACCCCCGGGATCGTCCGTGCGTGTCAGCCTGGAGATATGGCTTCAGATTGTATCGCTCAGTAATTCATGGGGATCGATGACAGATGTCGGAGTGGAAGTGAGAAGAGATTCTTTGTTGTTGCTTAAAGAGGTTTTCCGGGGGTTGTAAACAAGAATTCAGCTCTTATATCTCCTTTTGATAAAGCGCAATGGAGACAGTAAACAACATGAGTGGAAGACAATAGATCCACCGGTATCACGAATATATGTATTTTCTAATAGGATTTTCTCAAGCACGGTATTTTAAGTTGTTATTTTCTGACACCCACAAATGTCTTGTTTTCCCCACCCAAAATCCCCCTAAAGTTGGAATGCAGTATGGCCATAATATGCCAAATGCGCTATCATAAGAGAATGTCGTTGTCGGTAGCATTTTGTAAGTTCTGGATAAACACGCCAAATTTTTAAATCCGGAAAAATGTGAAATAAATAAAAATAAAAAAAGAGTTAAAGAATTGTCATTCATCCGAGTGCCATCTTAAAATTAAGAATCAAACCAAACAGGCAGAAGACTTGCTCAGTTTTGGCGAACAGTCGGAGAAAGCTCCAAGAGTTTTTCACTTATTCGGTAATTCGGCACGGTAAACATGGCGGCCATACCGACTGGCTGTGACATCATCTAGCGTTTCTAAGTTTGGTTAATCGGACTCACACGGCTTTTCCACAAAAGCTCTCTTAGAGTGGGAAGCGTGTTGTATTTCCCGAAACAAATTCTCACCTGTGACCTATGCATTGAAACTGTAATTAAACTAAATACACTGTTCACAGACTGAAAAAGGAACACGTGCAAATGCACCAGTAGCCTCGTTTCTCCTCGTATGCTACGTACCACGCAATCCGTCTTGAGCTACTAAGCCTGTATTAATTTATGCTTGGAGTAGAGCGCCATCTACGACAAAAGGGGGGGGGGAAGGGTGACGCTTTTCAATAAACATCAAGAAACATCTTTAAGAATATTACAGCCTGGCAATTCTCCATCGTGGCTTGTTGTTCGGAGGATTGGCGACAGGGCAGCCTCGTTTTGGATGACAAATGTCTGGATGCGATTTACCTTCAGGCGAATTTTCTACGTCTTCAAAAACCTATATTGCTTTGTATTTTTAGCGTAAATTTAAACTACTTCAGTTTTTCTACGTAGTAATCAAAGTGTTAAACAGAATCCGGAAAAGGACCCTGACCGCAGAGAGTAGCGTGGTTAGAGATGAGCAGCGCTTTTTAAAGCAATAATCGTCCCTCCCCCCGCTCAGTATCTATTTCTGGTTTTCCATGGACCAGTTCCGCAAATTTAGCAAATCTAATTTCCCGAAACTGAATCTGCTAGAACAGACAAAACAAGCTTCCTTTGCGCCGTATAACAGAATCTGATTGAAGAAATTCCCGCGGTTTTATTCCCTATATTCCAACTAATTCTCTCTCTCTCTCTCTCCTCTCTCTCTCTCTCTCTCTCTCTCTCTCTCTCTCTCTCTCTCTCTCCATCTCTCTCTCTCTCTCTGTTTTTCCGCCCGGTGTCGACGCTGTATCTTCAGTTGTCCGGAGTCTAGTCAAATTTCCTACGCAAGAATACCGAGTCCCCTTTCCTGCCCATAATTAAGTTTATCTCCGCAGCGAACTCTATTTCGACATCTTCCGCCTCCGGTGATTCTGAAAGCTTGGGAGAGTGGGTGGAGCGGGGAGAGATGAGGTTTATCTGGTTTTGCAAATTGACTCCATCAGAATTAGATAACCGGAAAAATTAACGAAGTTATAAGACTATTACCGATGTATCTCGGACAAACTCAGTGTCTGGGCCGAAAGAGTGGATAGTGTCCATGTATACCCTGGTGTCGAGACCGCAACTTTGCAGACAGCCCCGAACGGACGGGAAAGGCACGAGTAATGCATTTACATGACGTGCACGCTTGGAATTATTTCTGGGAGTTTACTCAGAGCGAACCGTCCATCCACCGGTCAGACCAACCCTGACTGACTGACTGACAGGTTACGTAGTAGGACATTTTAAACAAGGTACCGTACTACTAGACCGGAGCGTTCCGGGACTATCAAAGACAATTTTAAAGCGCTTGTCTCCCTTTACCAATTCCACTTAGTCGTTTGTAGTTACTTTTGGCCATACATTTTATGAAATTGTCTTCAAAGCTAGATTTATTTTTATTATTATCATGGTTATGCTAAAAACGAATACTAGGAACAAAAACCGTGTTCATTCGCATAATATCTACTGTTCTCTTATATTTAATCTCGCGTAAATACCACAAAGGCTGCATTCTGCTTCTTCACGGCAGCCATTAAAGATGGCGTAATATATGTCCAATAAAAACGACTTCGTTGCCAAGACGACGTTACCACGCCATTAAAATTTCCTCTCCAACAGTATTATTATACTGATAGAAGAAGTTGAATAAAGTAACTCTGCTAGGATCGTGACAACAACATACGCGCTGTTACCTGTAATCGTGGACTCATCCACGAAAATGGAAAGGATGTTTTGATAAACCGCGACAAGGGGTCCGACATACACACATATTGGGAAGAGTTTCATCAACAGTCACATGCTAACACGCTTGTGATTGATAGGACAACTAACAAATATACTTGAATTCTAACAAAAATAAAAATACTGAAACGCAAATGTACAAACAGCAAATTTTTCGACTAAAGAAAACCCAATTAAAGAATTTAGAAAACAGAAAATATTGCTTTATATTATATAGGGGCTTGGAAAAAAAAAACAGGGGAAAGCAATAAAAATGCAAATTTAAGGGGAAAAAAGACGACAAAAGATTTGTGTTTTTAAAATTTTCATTAAAACCGAGATTCACGTGTTTGACAATAAATAAGGATTCTTGTGTATGCAGTTCGAAATCCGAACAAGATATCTGGCCATCACATTGACATTCTCCTCCGAAATGGTAAAAACTTGCGATTTAAAAAGGGGCTAGATTATTTCTGCCGGACGGATGAGGTGCGAGCCTCTTGTGGACGGCCGGGTGATCTCCGCTACTTAGATACCGGTGAAGAATGGACTAATTCTATTAAGTGCTGGGAGTGAAACTAAGTTAAAAGGAAGTAAATTCGTTTTTCAGGGTTGTTTTGAAGCAACCCGACCGCGCGATATATTAACTGTGTCGGTCAATTGTTGAAACGTCTTCAAGTTTAAAGGAAATTAAGAGAAATGGAGATGAACTTTATTCGGGTGGTATCCGCTTTTCCTTTTTGTAAATGTTATGATAAACATTAAAATAACTAGAAGAAAATAATAAAAATAAAAGAGAGAGAGGAGGGAAACAAACAGAAAGAGATGAGAAGGGTAAAGGAAAATTTCGAGGGACCAGAGTAATGAGTGAGCCGTCATTTAAACACGTGTTTATTAGACTCCAGATCGCGGACAGATTGCCGAGTTCTGACCGCCTGGTACTCGAGATTGTGCGTTTCTAGAGTGATGCGATTATCTATATCGTTCGTACGATCTGGCTCTTCAGTCCGTTCCTCAGCCGACTGGATCCTATCTCGGCTTATCTAATGACGAAGAACGTCCGTCTGAAGTGGTCCTTGATTGCTAGCGGCAGCGATGCATATTCGTGATTTATCTGCGAGGCATCTTCCGGCGAGGTCCCGCTCGCTCATTACGACTTCGGTCCCGTTTATGGGCAGTAATAACTGTTGTCGGTCTCCCGTTATTTTTTTAAATAGGCGAGCGACTCTCCGAGAAAGCCACGATCGGGGTGGGGTGGTTTCCGGGCATTGAGATAGGAGCTTGATTAAATTGGTGCCTTACCAGCGCTGCTTAACACCTGATACAGATGGGGGGGGGGGTTAAATAAAAAGGTCGCGAGAGCGCACCACGATCTCGGAAATCCTGTTATACCACGGCATCGAGCACCTTCTCGTGACCATTGCAAACGCTGTCGGTAGCTCCGTGTCTTGCGCCTGTTGATGGCTTGCGCGAACAAGAAGCGAGGTCTTTCAAGAACAATTTTTTTTTGGCCACGGTTCGTATCTAGCAGCCCACTTTTGGCGGTACCCGGCGACTAGCGTCAAAGAACCTACGACCAGCTCTCCCCGGAAGTGGACAGATGGCGTCACAGGCTGCAGGGTGACGTCGTCTAACGAGACTACTGAGAAATCTCGGTATTTATGGAAAGAACAGCCTGCCCATCAGCACTAAAGGTACTTCGACATCGCGGATCATGAACGCACCGCGACGCACGCAGGCTACCGAGCTTCCAAATATAATTAGCAAACTCCTGAAGCCAAAATCATGACTATGACGCTGTTACTTTCGTTGGCGGACATTAAAACCGCCGCACGAAAATTGAACATCCGGGTTGCTAGCTAGCGGTAAAGCTCCAGTTTCTTATTCGAAATTTCTGGTTGGTTTTAAGTCTCGTCACGTGATTAGCAGTCACCGGAAGCTGGGAATAACTGCGCGTGCGAGCTTTCCTCGACGCAGTGCAGACAAATGTCTCGTTTTCTTTTGTGGATGGGACAGTTTTGATGTCATAGAGCCAAAGGACGACAAGTCAAAAGTTCCTCTAGGTACAACAAACCAGCGATAAGCCTTAAACGATATTTAACAATAAAACGAAATTTCTCGACAAGTAGAAACTCTCCGTCTTACTACAAGATGTACTTCTATCCTCGAATATCGGTGGAAATTATCTTGTCATAATTTGTTTCATTCTATTAATAAGTTGCTTTCTAATCATTCCAATGTCATCGAATCTAAATAGGTAAATAAAACAACAACAACAACAACAATTTTAAATGCGTTAATTGTAAAATATCTCAAGCAAGGAACTGAACAAAAAAGTAAATTTATAGCTACGCTACCTGAAATATCACGTCTACATTTCGGGAAACCGGTGCTTTGATCTTTAATACGGTTCCCTCGACAAGCAGGAGATTTTGCACCACTACACACATTTTTGAAAAGACCCATTTATGCCAAAGATTCTAACTTTTTTTTCATCCCTATGCAAACATTTCTTTTAAATGTGATGTAGTGAATTCGTAGATTATTTATGGTTAACTAGAAAAAGGAGATAGGATAAGGAATCATAAGACCCGTCATGAAGGATGCTTGTATTTTCCATTTTGGTGGACCAGTCGGCGCCCTGATATCCAGCCAAGTCAGGTTTCTCTAATGGTTAAGTCTTCTTCTTGGATAATCAATAGTCGTGTAAAACACTCCGATGCATAGTAAATATATTAGTCGGCATATAAATTATTTACAAACAAAACCAATTTATTTATATTGTTATGAACTTATATTACAAAAAAAAAACAACAAAATCACGTTGTTAGCGGCCTCTTCAGGAAAAGAAACATAAAACTGTCAGTTTGGATTTACCTTCAGGGATTACGGCGTAATGTACCACGACCGACAACAATAGCAATAACAACTAAACGGTCGGTTACTTAAAGCGAATTAGTTGCTCTACACTTCTGCGAGAGAAAGATCAAAGGATTTGCTGCTGTCGGGGGGAGGGGGGCCGTGGAACTGTGGCGAGGCGAATTAAAGGAGAAAGAAAAAACAAAAAGAAAAATCCCCTGCTCACCGAGGCGTCAGCGAGAAAACGGTAAGACGGCCTTGGCCGGGGATATCCAGGGAAATGAGCGTTAACTTCCGCCTGTGTCACGAGTCGCTACATAGCAAGTTACACGGGGCGGGACTGTGGGCGATGGCTGGAACTTGACGAAAGGCAAACTCTCGAAGACCTCGACTGCGCTTGGAACGAAGTGCGGATGTCTCTCTCTCTCTCTCTCTCTCTGTACTGACGTCATCTCTCTCTCTCTGTACTGACGTCATATCTCTCTCTCTCTCTCTGTACTGACGTCATCTCTCTCTCTATCTCTTTCTCTCTGTACTGACGTCATCTCTCTCTCTCTCTGTACTGACGTCATCTCTCTCTCTCTCTCTCTCTCTCTCTCTCTCTCTAGACATCGACGATATCCGGCGTCACTTGGAATATTCGATAAAAAAAAACGGCATAACAATAAACATGATAATTAATTAATTTTTGCGATAGGGAATCGGAAATATTCTGGAATCAAGTATAGAGTCGTAGACTTCTCGGCTTTGACTCCACAAGTGGAATATTTAGATTTGTTGCTTTCAATTTGGTAGTTCAAATAGCATCATCTAAAAAAAGTAGATATGCAATTAAGATGTGGTGTTCGAGACATGGAAACTCGATTTCCTTAAAAAGAGAAAGGACGACAATTTGTAACAACACCACCGAATAATAGACATACTAATAATGAAAGCACAGGATTTATTTCTATTCATTCTACATTCTGAAGTTTCTGTGCGCGGAAGACTGAATTACTTACAAGATATCGCGTCCCAGGTGAATATCAAATTTTCGGCTTAAGTTGTGCTTACCGCCCAAAGCTGTCACTAAAGTTATCTTGATTATTCTCATTTCTTTTTTTTTTTAAACTCCATTGCAGAACGTTAGAATGGTCATTTTCTCAATCGGCCCTGGTCGTATTGCCTGCTCATGTTCGGAAATTTAGAGGAAATCTTTTAGGCAGAATTCCGCCGTGGAGAATAGCAGAGCGGTTCACGACCGCCATTACCAAACTGGCCCTGGTCATATTACCCGCGCACGTAAACAATAAAGAATAGTTTTACCAAAATTATCTTGTATCAAGAATCCGGGTCCCTACGGCACTAGGTCGGATGCCGGCGTGTCGCACCACGTCTTTACACGCTCAGATGTGGGGGGTTGTGTTTTTATTGTATCACTGTCAGGATGAATGTCAGAACCGATGGTTTACCGCCACGCACTCTATTAATAGACCCCGGGGAATACACGGAGTCCACTTCAGGCAATAGATCATCTGATTCTCGGAATGCGACGACCACAAAAAAAGCTGTGGTATCTGAAGATCTAGAAGCTATTTATTACAAACGCTGTGCGGAATCGGTCAACTCATAACTCGCATCGGCTACTAAAACACAGAGTACAGGGGACACTCCGCGACCGGACACATTGCGAGAGACCGCACTTACAGCAATGGCGTGGGCGGGCGGGGGGCGTGACGATTACGGGCATAGCTTAGCGCTGAAGGGGACTTCAGTGAGTAATCTGGTACCATGTGACGCGCGAATTTCCTCTACCGACTCAGCTCTCTTCTCGCTGAAATCGGCCCGCAGTCGGGCCGGCTTTGTGCGCATGCGTGACGCAGCTCGACCGGAATAATGCAATACCCTGACAACGTAAAAGAAAATTAATAATAATAAACCATTCTTTGGACTACACGCGGGCGCAACGAAACCAAAACAGCGATATTCGGCCTTGAAGGTAATGCCGCCAGTGCTCAGTCTGCATAGAATTCTAAATAACAAGACTCCCTGGCACGATATCTATGCTAATGTCAAAGGACCATCGATTTCAAGTCTTATGCCTTCAGAGTCTTATCTTACCGTTCGACGAAGCCAATCAGGCTGCTTAGCGCCATTAAAAAAAAAAACTAACTCTGAGAACATTTGTACATTGCGATATATATATAATTATTTTTGTAGTTTTAGGAGAATCAGTATTAGTTAATGCTACCAGTATTCGAAAAGGTAGATTTAGAAATTCTCACAACACCCGTACATCGAGAAGAAGTCTACAAGATAAATATTCTTTCGTTGCATTTTTTTCTCTTTCTTTTGCACTTTTAGGTTAATAAAATACAGAATGAAGTCTCCGAAGAAATAGAATTCTTTAAATCCCTTAAATGCAGGAAATCGATTAGTATGGACCAACGTCATACAAATATTGTTCAGCCTTTCGGTATCTGGTCAGAGAATAATTCGGGGTTAAAACACAAAGGGTATTTTTGACAGGTGATGGGTTAAAAGGCAACGGATCGCCAAATGGCGCTAAATAAACGTTTGGAATAAGACGTGCTGAAACTTTACATCGGAAACTACCGAAATGTCGAAGATAGCGACTGCCGTGCGCGCTTCCCGCGGTCCTGTTTTTGGCTGTCGTTAAACAAGGCTGAACGTCCATCTCGCAGCAGCATCGTCATCCGGCAAAACAAACACACACACACACACACAAAAACAGATCGTAAATAAGACGATACGAGGAACCTGCAGCAAACGTGAATTATACCGATACCTTAATCAGCCGTGCACCAATATTTACTACTGGTCTCAGCAGCTGTGTTTACTGTAAGTTTATAAAATATTTGCATTGCAGTGAAATTTGAAAGCTTCCAGTCCTTGATTTTGTGTGTGTGCTGGTGGGGAGAGAATATGCGTTTTATTTGAGGGATATCAATAATTTTGTAGAAAGTTCAAAAGATAATTTACTTGGATTATTAATGCCACATGTATCATTAGCTACAATCAAAGACCGGAGAGACTTCGAGTTGATTAGGTTGGTCTCCAGATATTCTCGCAATAAAACCGCTGAAGCCTTTATACTCATTTCTCTGGGAAAGGATGCACGACATAAGGCAAACAGATCGAGAATGCAACCATAAAGTGCATAAAACGTTCGTGATTAGATGTTAAGAATTTCTCTTAGTTTTATACTATCGGGCTGCACTCAGCCGGTTGAGGTAAACAGCATAAACGTTTGTTTGTGTTTTTTTCTGTTTTGTTGCAACAGAAGTAGACCGAGCTCACGCATTTTGAGAAACGTAGCTGGATACAAACGTTCAAAAACTTCCCGCATCTCTGACTTATCTGAATTCATTCCCGCATTTATTGCGTGCAGTGCACCGTGTGCAGTGGAATCGTCTTTAAAAATCTTGACAGATGTCAATAAAGCTTGGCCAATTAAACCATTCCGGATTGAATGATATAGAAGGCGTAGCTTTTTTCTTTCTTTACGACTATAATAAGGAGTTTTATTATAAAATTTTATGTATGGAGTTTCAACTCCAGCGGAGGTTGAGCGAGTGTAGAGAACATCTTTGGTGCCGGCTGTTCCCACGGTTGTTTCTGATCGCCGTATCTCGCTTCCGCGCTAATTCACTTCTCTTCCAGTAGAGACCCGGCTCCTCCGACCGGCAAGATTACCGTCGTTCTCTCTCCTCGCCCGTTTGGAAATGTTCAGTCCCCCACCTCTCTCTCTCCCCCTCCCTCCCAGGCTCATCCCAAACGGGGCGGCCATGATAGTTCGGCTCTCTCTCTCTCCCCCCCTCACAGGCTCATCCCAAACGGGGCGGCCATGATAGCTCGGCTCTCTCTCTCTCTCCCCCCTCACAGGCTCATCCCAAACGGGGCGGCCATGATAGCTCGGCTCTCTCTCTTTCCCCCTCACAGGCTCATCCCAAACGGGGCGGCCATGATAGCTCGGCTCTCTCTCTCTCTCCCCTCACAGGCTCATCCCAAACGGGGCGGCCATGATAACTCGTCTCGGGCTCTCTCTCTCTCCTCCCCCCTCACAGGCTCATCCCAAACGGGGCGGCCATGATAACTCGGCTTCTCTCTCTCCCCCCTCACAGGCTCATCCCAAACGGGGCGGCCATGATAACTCGCTCTCTCTCTCTCTCCCCCCCCTCACAGGCTCATCCCAAACGGGGCGGCCATGATAGCTCGGCTCTCTCTCTCTCCCCCCTCACAGGCTCATCCCAAACGGGGCGGCCATGATAACTCGGCTCTCTCTCTCTCCCCCCTCACAGGCTCATCCCAAACGGGGCGGCCATGATAACTCGGCTCTCTCTCTCTCTCCACCCCCTCACAGGCTCATCCCAAACGGGGCGGCCATGATAACTCGGCTCTCTCTCTCTCCCCCCTCACAGGCTCATCCCAAACGGGGCGGCCATGATAACTCGCTCTCTCTCTCTCTCCCCCTCCCTCCCAGGCTCATCCCAAACGGGGCGGCCATGATAGCTCGGCTCTCTCTCTCCCCCCCCTCACAGGCTCATCCCAAACGGGGCGGCCATGATAACTCGGCTCTCTCTCTCTCCCCCCCTCACAGGCTCATCCCAAACGGGGCGGCCATGATAACTCGGCTCTCTCTCTCTCCCCCCCCACAGGCTCATCCCAAACGGGGCGGCCATGATAACTCGGCTCTCTCTCTCTCCCCTCACAGGCTCATCCCAAACGGGGCGGCCATGATAACTCGGCTCTCTCTCTCTCTCCCTTCCTCACAGGCTCATCCCAAACGGGGCGGCCATGATAACTCGGCTCTCTCTCTCTCCCCCCCACCCAGGCTCATCCCAAACGGGGCGGCCATGATAACTCGGCTCTCTCTCTCTCCCCCCTCCCTCCCAGGCTCATCCCAAACGGGGCGGCCATGATAGCTCGGCTCTCTCTCTCTCCTCCCCCCCTCACAGGCTCATCCCAAACGGGGCGGCCATGATAACTCTCGCTCTCTCTCTCTCCCCCCTCACAGGCTCATCCCAAACGGGGCGGCCATGATAACTCGGCTCTCTCTCTCTCCCCCCCTCACAGGCTCATCCCAAACGGGGCGGCCATGATAACTCGGCTCTCTCTCTCTCCCCCCCCTTCACAGGCTCATCCCAAACGGGGCGGCCATGATAGCTCGGCTTTCGTTATCAATTCCGCGCATCGCTTACGAAGTTCATCAGGACCCGAGCAAAACTGATTAGCGACGCATCTTTTCTGACGTCGCCGCGGCCAGTTTTACGGTAAAAAGATGATTTAGGAGAATAAAATCGATTTTACAGCTGAGGTTCCGTAAACATTAAAACTCAACAGGCGGTAAATCACGAGTTGATTCGATAAGTTCGATATATTATAGCTTCTAGATGCCATGCGTGCTGGGTTTTCTCCTGAAGCCAATTGTTAAATCTGATACGTAAATCGAGACGGAAGGAAAAAGAAAAAAGTAGGGGGGGTTAAGCAGAAACGTTATACATTAAGTGCGCGTTATAAATAAAAATAACGGCTGAATACGAAACAACGGCTCTGATTTATACGGGCAAAGTTTGCTGCAGGTAAACTAATCTCTCTCAGAGCAGAGTGGAACCGTAAATTTAAATTAAGAAATTAAGAACAACGTTACCATGAAATTACCCTCCTAATTGCAAGAGAATTGCCGGTGGGTTTCCGATGTCTGCGTTCCGTCGTTTCGTTTGAAAGGCTGATGAAAACCGGTGTTTCCCTTGGGAGGGGGAAACAAATAAGGAAGCGAGTCTTCCGCGAGGGTATGGACCGACCGAACAGGTGCTCTGGCGTCTTTCTCGCCTCGCCTCGCCAGCAGACTTCTTCGTTTCCGTCAGCATCGCGAACCACGGCACCAGCAGTCCTGGGGAGGGGTGGGGCAGGGCGGCTCTCTCTCTCGGTGGAGGAAGAGCTCATTTCCGAAACGTAACTTAGCGCACGACTCCGTGGAGGATGCGCGAAACAGATGCGGTGGAGGAAGAAAAGCTCAGAGTCCCCCACCCACAAAAGGGGGATGTTAAGTACCCCAGGGTACGTTCCCCTACGAGCCGGTAGAGACCTCGCGAATGCCCCGGCCGAAGGTAGAGGGGTGTGTCTTTGTAACGGTGCGGAGTGGTCTCGGCGCATGCGATCTCCGTTTGGGAGAGAAGACCGAACGGCAGAAGAAAATGGAACGGCTCCGCCACCAAACCTGGAAGCGGCTGCTGTTCTCTGAGAAGTGACGGCTTCAAGTGTTTGGTAATAACAAAACGGCAGTTTGTTCGAAGGCTGGGACCGGGAACCGGTATAATAATAGTCAGTGCACGGCAGCTACATCGAAGGATGAATACTCAATGCAACTGCGGCGCTGTATATGAGCCAAGGGTGTCGGAGATATGCATAAAATCAGGAGGTATACTGACCGGCGATTGGCACACGCAGATCCCCTTTCATCATGCCATCCCTTCAAGAAGACATCTCGTTAGGCGAGGATTCATCGTCAGACGTAGCCAGCGGGGTGAAAATCTACCTAGAACGTACAGAGGCTGATGGAGCGCGCACAAAGTTGTCTTGGCCTGCACGAAGTCCCGATGTAAATACCGCTGTGACCCTGTGGGGCTATATAGCTGCCGAGAAAGCCTAGCGACAACCAAAAGATCCTGGCTGAATTGGGGAAAGTGCTACCGGAGACTAGGAGCGACATCTCCACAGTTATACATTGGTAACCTGCATGGGAGAACGGAAACAAGGTTTCTTGCTCGATATATAGTGAAAGTTCCACATGGCAAATTTTAATGCACTCTACGATGTATTCCTTTCGCTGTTTTTCTAAATGTTTTATGCGAAAATACAACGCGTATTCATTATTCTCTCTCTCTCTCTCTCTCTCTCTCTCTCTCTCTCTCGCATTTATCTCCATCTTTCGCGCCAACTCTGCGACCGCTTCCAGAAGAAAACGAGCCGTCTTGAGCTATAAATAACCTTTATTGTGCCATATGCACATTAAAGAGTCATACAAGATATCAGAAAACAGAAATTAATATCTAGTAGCTTCTCTTCGCGCCAGTGAAAGTGTGTATGGCGGAATGGTCCAAATTTAGCTGATTCTCAGTCAATGGTTTCTTTAGATCTGCCACACATGCGGGAAGAGTTCGTGTTTTTGCAGTTGGCGATCAAGGGGGCACCCAGACGTGTTCATGCTACATGATATTTATAGCCTGAGCGCATGCCTTTGTCGGTAACACGGGCTGTTCCATTATTTTCATAGGTGGCCATTTTATTCCGGCAGGACTCGGCGGTTTATGTACACAAGGATATACCGGAAGGAGTATTCATATCGCCAGCAAGAAAGCTGATATATTTAATCAGGTGGCGCGTGCACTTCATTGGAACATAAGCGTTGATTTAACCAGCTTTGAGCTTTGTCAAAAAGTTAATTACTCTGATGTGGAAGAATAATTCAGATAGGAAATAAGGGTATGCTAACAGGCAAACAGAATATACGTAAACAAACTGACGGTGCTTTGATGAGGAGAGAGAGAAGAGGAGAGAGGAGAGAGAGAGAGAGGAGAGAGAGAGAGAAGAGAGAGGAAGAGAGGAGAGAGAGAGGAAACCAAGTGAATGTTTTAAATCAAACTGTATTGATGGTCCTTACAGCATTGAGAAACTTTCCACATCTGGGCCTGTTTCTCTGCTAATGGTAAAGGAAATCTGGTAATCCTACCAAAGGGGAATATCAGAGATTACAGATTGGTATTCGAATCTCTAAGAAAGCAGATTCTGTAGAATATGCTCAGAAACTTCTTCCTGGTGGTAACTTTAGGCTTTTACAAGGTAAGCCACCATGGCACACGGAAAAGAATGTCTTCACTTCGTTCAAGAACAATACATTCATTGTTTTTGAAAACTGTTCTCGGAATCTGATTTAAGTTTAATTTATAACACACGGGCACTCCTGTGACAATATTATTGCAAAAAAAAAATCGACCAAGGAATGGAGAGAAATTGGTAAAAGTCATTAAGGAGGCATGGGAAAATATTTAATCATCCAAGACGTTAGGTGAGGCAATTCCGGTAGAATGAAAGCAGTCATTAAAAGAAAGACTTTTGGCTAAAAATATTAGCACAGTAAAAGAACTCTTAATTTCAACTACAAAATACGGTGCTACTGTGCATGATCCTACAAGACGTTGTTGGTTGTTACTGGAATCGCGATGGAGCTAGAACACAAGTGCAGAAGCCAAAATCTGACCTCTCTGGGTTTCTCATTGCTTCTTACTTACGAGACATGTCGAGGATTTTAGGAATGCTTCTCTCCAGGGATGTTTTTTTTGGCCTTCTCCTTAACCGCCAAATATCAGGCAGGTTTTAACGGGAACCAAATTCGTTAGGCTGTAGGTCTAGTGCTAATTAATAGATCAAACTCGGTGTTACGTCGGAAAATGAGAGCCGACAATTAGCGAGGCCGTGAGCCGTCGAAGGATCGCGATCGCTCAGAATTGAGAGGGAAATATCAACCCCCCCCCTCCCGTGATGCCACGCCTGTGTTTCTGGTGCCATTGCTGTATTTATTACGGTCGCCGCCGGGGATGCCGTAACAATTCCACAAGTAAATCAGCCAAAATCCGAATAACCGAACAGGTTTTAATATTTTTGGTACCGGAAGCTAAGCAGCACGTTTTTCTCTCTCCGGCTCGACTGCCCGCTCGATACCTTCTCATGACGTGGAGCACTAGGATCACCGATATATCACTGTCGTCTCTTCGGGCTGAATTATTTATTCTCACCTTACATATTTAGCAAAAACTTCCGCCTACAAGGTAGAATATTCATTTCCAGGTTGATTAGTTCCGGCCTTTCTTTCAACAGGTGATTTATCACCCTTTGGCACGCACAAAACCCGAAAGGTCTGACCCCCAAGGGGACGCTGTGTTATCCATTTTATGCAAATCTGCTCAGTGCCCGTCAACGGGCCATCAATTAAGACTAATGACCGCCAGGGAAGCGGTAGTCGAGCTGGGCGGATGATGATGGAGATTTTCTGTCTGCTTTGATAATGTTTTTATTGAACGGCGGAAAAATTAAGAAGTAATGAGAAGCCCTTTAATTATGTTGTCTCGATTGCCTAGAAAACAAACAAACAACAACAACAACAAAACACACACAAAACCCAGACGTAAAACCCCCCTTTTTATTGTTTAGTTACCCGGAAATACTACCGATTATGGCCAGCAGACTCTGGCAGTGAATTCGGCAGCTCGAGAAATAAACCAGAATGTGAATAGCACGACTTCAAAGACCTTTACCGTACTCGATAAAAAGGGAGTTTCAACGAGATCGAACCCTACCCATATAAATAGGGTTCGCTTCCCAGTCAACTTGCCCAAAGGCCTTTTCAAATGGCCAAATCAGTCGGTTAGAACTTTCCAACACCTTCTGGGTGACTGATCGCTCCCTTTCGACGGAATGGAAAAGCAGATAATAAATCTGTAATCATGTGTATTTTTACAATGGAAAACAACAGCTGAATACAGTGAATTTCATCCACTTCGCGTACTTTGTTCGCTTGGACGCACGCTGGCGACCACAAGTGCGGACTCACCAATGAAATATTTCAGAATAATTGCGGCACACTATGTCATGTATATATTTCTCTAACAGTCACACGCTAATATACAGGTAGCTACGGCATATGTACTAATAAATCAGTTATATATGGAACTTGAAACGTTTCAGTGGAGAGTCCACAAGGATGGCTGCTGGTAAAAGCGAACCATTCTCCGGATAAAATTTGATCTGTTTATTAGCAATGTTTGGTACTTTTAAGATCCTTCGGGTCGTGCGATTGGCCTAGCTAAGCGCCGAGGTGACATCGCTGGCACCAGACAAAGGTAATATCTAATCCATCTTTAATAGCTGACAGAAATTGACTGTCGTTCGCATTTAGAGTTATATAAATTCGCTCTCAAGTATCAGTTCGAGGGCCCGTCAATAGATCTGCGTCGAAATCAACTTTTATTAAATCGCTTCGGTTTTCCAGCCGGTAACTCCAGAATGCACGAGGCATGGTTGATTGATTTTCTAGACGGTAGATTAGTCAATTGTTGTTTGTGTTTTTTTTTTAATCTGGTGGTTAGGTTTCCTTGGGAGGAATCGATAAGTAACTTCTGCAAATTTTGCGATCTTTAAAGTTCTGATGGCAAAAACAAAACAGGAACAAACAAATGAATTCCTTATATAAAAGATGCATTGAAGCAGATTATTAAAAAAAATAGTGTATTTACTTTTTACAGAAATCACTGTAAACAAAGGTAAAATTCAGCGAAAGAGTGCGAACAAGTCTGCGCGTGTTTCTGTGTATAAGTGCGCGCGTGTTTCTGTGTATAAGTGCGCGCGTGTATTGTGGTAATAACCGAGGGTATGACCGACGCCATTCAGATAATAGTTAAGCTACAGAGGAAATTTTCAGCTGATAATCTTCTGTTTAACAAAGGCAGAAAATAAGTCCTTTAGGCGGAACCGACATGAGGCTCAAAGCGAAGCGAAAGGAAGGAGAGGGAGAGAAAGAACGCGAGAAATCACACGTCTCAGTGTATAAAGTCCACGTAACCTTGAGTTTTCCATGAGAAAAGGGGTCCAACTTTATTTCTTAACTACAAGTATTCCTTCCTCACAGGCCGGCACGTTCCCTTTGATAAAAAACAATAAAAAACAAATCGCCGTTGTTCCCTTAAAGAAGTCAACTCACCCGTACCCCCCCACCCCAGGAGCAGATCGGTCTGTCCACGAAAAACTGCACGGTTGGGTCTTGCGATCCCTGTTGACAGTAGGCGCAACACATCTAGGGGACCCCCCCAAACGAGCTCGAAGCGCGGTCCCGCAGTTCTGAAATGCGCAAGCTGATTGATGTCTGTCTAGTTTTGACCCAGAGATTCTGTCGGAATTATGGATTTTGGGAAAGCTTTTCGTGAATAACCATGGCAAAGTGCCTGCCTTCCGTCTTGCTTTTATGCTGGCTCCAGATTTAACAACGTGTAATTGTTTCCATATCCCATATGCTGGCAATTTGGCGAGATTCAAAGGGAGGGACGTTCGAGTGTCGGTGTGAAGTAGTCAATTATTGGCCATCATCCGGATGGAAACTTAAGTGTGAGCCAAACCCCGTTCGTCGCTGTTCCTTTCTGAATTCTCCGCATAAAGGATACACAAAGAACAACAAATAGATGCGATGAATGGGCAATAGCTACACCATCTTTCATGTTAACTAGCTAAATAAATTGACGAATTTAGATAATTTCGATCATATCTTAAAATATGTGTGTTTTAATAGGATTCACTTACCATCTTCTAGCATTTAAAAAGAAAAGACCCGTCTCGGTACCGCGGAACGCAGCAGCTGAGATGTCGAGTCCAGCCATCTATTCCGCAGTCGCGTGGCAGCCTGAAGAACCGAGCCGTCCGGTCCAAGAGAGCGGCTGCACCGATCGCGCTTGGTAGAGAGACAGAAATATACGGCTCTGGTGGTGGTGGGGGGGGCAAGGTTCGGCAGACGGGCTGGAAATACGAGGGACACGGCGAAAAACTCTGGGGAATTGCGGGCTGAGGTGGATATTAGGGTGGGGAGGAGGGCTAAGGCTCCGAGACCTCGCTGCAAACTGTCAGGCGTGGCCGGATGCGGGGATCGACCGAAGGCTACTGAAGGCGGAAGTGAGATACCCGTAGAAGATGACCGCTTCCTGTTTAAATCGCGCCGTGGGTTCCAATGCATCCGACCACCACGGATAAAGTGATTTGGAAGAACGGTAGATAAGATAGAAGGGGTCGGATCTCGGCCAGCAGGAGACATCCACGGGCCAGGGAAAGAAGGAGACAAAAAAAAAAAAAAAAGGACAGCTCAGCGTCGAGTTTCGTGTTTAAGGTCCGCAATTTTGAGCCGGACCACTTCTCGGCGAAGTGGGCGACCCAACCGCGTGACAGAATTCACGCTCGGGGCCCCCCAGAGACGGAATAGACCCCATCCTCTTACTCGCGGTCCGATCCCCGATCGCCAGGAAGAGAACTTCGCGAAGACTCATCACGAGCGGCGGACAAGAGAAAACCGAAATAATCACAACGAAAGTAAGGGGAATTAAACCAAGGCTCCACCGTGTTGGAAGTTTATTTCTTGTGTAAGTAGCGGTCGCCTTCTCCCCACCCCACCCGAAGACTATAATCAACCGCAAAGCGGGTGAGTCACTCATTCATCCTCCGATCACGGACATTCCGCATTAATAGCTGCAGTCTAAATTCAACACGACTCTTAAAAAGCCAAATGCCAGCTCAGTTAAATGTCAGATGGATGTATGAAGTAGTAAAACAAACAAGAAATCAAATAATGGGATTCCTTTAATGGGCTGTGTTTTCAGAGTTGGAGCTAATAAAAGGTATATACGCGCACATGTATACACCAATTCCCCTGGTAGCTCACAGTTTAAATGCCTCTGGAGAAATTACTAAATGCAACGAATTACGACTGTTACCTTTCGAAGTATGCCACAGTTTATGTTGTTCTTTTATTTTTTAACCCGGAGTTTTTAAACTGAAAAGAAAAAAAAAACGAAAAGGGTTTACGCAAATATCCCGTTATCTTTCAGCGTTAGAGAGCGAATATCAGCTGGCCTGGCGATAACATTTGCCTTTCTCACGAAAGCGTCTTCCGCCATTCTCCAAGAAAGCTGGTACACTCGCAGTCCGACAATAAAACGCCATCTGCTCCCTAAATTTTAATTTAACTTGTTATATTCTGATCGGTTTTTCTTGTTATGGTGTGAATCGATTTTTCTTTTTACTTTATTTCGATAGCGACTTCTTTTTCTTCTTCTTTTGCATGGGTTGAACTCGGAGACATTTAAATAGATAGCTTCCGTACCAACGCGGTACAACAACTGAACAACGGCTTCTGTTATGTAAGCTCAAGTGTGAGAGGATGGCATTTTGGCATCCTGCGTCAGCGGACAACTCTGGAAGGAGACAATAGTGACGAAACACACAAAAAAAATAGTTGGTGCAGAATGGCTGGCGCACGAGAACAGGATATGAGGCCCGGAGCGAATTTTCTGATGCTTTACAACGGGGAAATACCAATGGGAAGCAAAGTCTTCCTCGATATTCGCCATCCCATGCAAAGAAAAATATTATTCAAATTAAAGCCTTTAATGTACAAACTTTCGAATTTATTTTACACAATTTAAGGTTCTGTAAAGTGAGAGAGATGTGACGTCAGTACAGAGAGAGAGACAGAGATGTGACGTCAGTACATAGAGAGATGTGACGTCAGTAGTAGAGAGAGAGAGACAGAGATGTGACGTCAGTACAGAGAGAGAGAGAGAAAGAGAGAGAGAAGCAACTTTGAGTGTGGCATGTAAAGTGTGTGCTTGGTCATCAAACAAAAGATTTCTAAAATTCGTGTATATTTCAGTTCAAAAGTATTAATTCCTCTCACTAGGTATTATATATAGTTGAGTGTACTCGCTCGCACCTAAGCTCTACAAAATCATAACACCTCCTACGTATTCATAAAAACAAACAAATACCAGATAAATTGTGCTTTTAGGTAAATAATGCTAACGTATGAAGATAAGCAAGTATTAGTCTTGGGAACAAATTGGAATTATCATAGAAACGCGAAAATGTCAGAGCGAAAGTCTGTTGAATCCTGATTGATTCTCCTAAAGGAAATCACTAATCCTTAGAGTGTGCGAGACAGAATTATCGAATAATATACCACGTGATAATCGATTACTCAGTAATGATGTACACGTGATTAGATATTTTGCTAAAGTACTAGTGATTACTAATATTAAACTGTAGTGTCGACCTTAAACAACAACCAAAATAAATTCAAGTTTTTTTTTTTTTTCTTTCTAGAAGTGTTTACGGATTGACGTCACACTGTTTATTCGTGTTCCTTTTTTTGCTAAACTAATCTCCTTGAGAGAGAGAGAGAGAGAGCGAGAGAGAGAGATGATGTCATCACAGAGATATGTCATCACAGAGAGAGATGACGTCATTAGAGAGAGAGAGAGCTTAACATCATGAGCTTTTACCTGCCAATATGCGATTCGAGAACCAACCTCATGTGTTGTTACGTCAACTCGGGTAAATATATTCATTATAAAGAGATGATTACGACACACGCTGTAGACCATGTAACCACTGCTGTTGCATGTGGAATAGTTTTCGGAATACTGTGAGGTAAAAAAAAAATATTAATTTTACACACAAAATGCCAGTTTATGAAGACTATCCCATAATACTGACAACGAACGAATAGATTTTTTAAAAGAAAGAACAGGAAGGGGAAGTAATCTCAGGCCGACATTCTGGAAAAAAAAATATGATAAAATCGTCATTTTTGACGCGAGAACAAAGGTGGGGAAAAGTGTATTTTGTTGGTTGTTAAGATTTCTTGTTGATGTGAATGTGCGCGTGTGAAATAGCTTCTGGCATTATTTCAAGCCTGCTTGTTTAAATGAAGTTCAGATCTGTCGATAAACAGGTATCTTATTTCTCTAAGGTGAGAAATTCGGCCATGATGCAAAGTTCTGGTGCGATTGGCTGACTGGACATGGAACGCGTTTTTAGCCTTTCGACGAGCGGCGTGCTACTGGAGATAAAAACTCGAGCGTTTTAAATCCCAAGGGAGCACGAGAACGAGGAGAGAACACTGATTTGCGCCAGCGACCAAACAAAGCATCGTTTGCGATTTTGTTAACTCGCACGTTTCTGAACAGACCCGTCGGCTTTGACAGTGGCTACTGCTTACAAAAATAAAAGGGGGGGGGACAAAAACAAAGAGCTATTACGAGTTAATAAATTTAACGATTGAACAGATGCTTTGTTGCCCTAGTGATCATCGATTTCCTGGGAATGTTTTATCTAGAACAAGCCTATGGCGAGAACAAATATTACCACTGCTGTCTCAGGTAGTCAGACAGGTAACACTTAAACGGAAATGAAAATGAAGTGAATTTAGTATCTGTAATAACCGCATAGAGAAAAGTGGGGAGTTGATAATAATGTTCACGAGTCATCTCGTAACTGGTGGGATGACTCTCTGGTCTCGTGCTGGGAATGGAAATGAATCTGTCGCAGTTGTGTGTACTTCCGGTCATTTAAGACCCAGATAAATGTTTTCCGTGAGTACCTTACTTTTAAAAAAAAGGGGGGGGAGAAAAACACAACAGGAAATGACGGAGACGGATCATAATTAACTGCCGTTAGAAGAGCTTTTTCCAGCATACTTCTAGCGATACGTCCGCGTGAGTTTTGTACACAATAAAAGATGGAGATGTAAGAATATATGACGGCATCAATTTAAAATACCTGGCATAAAGCAACGGGTTTGTGAAAGTAATGCAATGCAGAATCAATACCGGTTCCTCGACAACAGAAAACTTAATTTTGATAAATTGCACGTTAAAAATACGATTTAAGTTTATTTTCTGCTTGAATAATTACGAACACCGGATACCACTATTGTTCTGTGCTAGCGTTCGAATAAATAAAGAAGATTGAGTTGGAGTTTTGTTTTTTCTTTTTAAATTAATTTACGGAAACAGTTACTTTGTGTTAAAAGAGAAATTGGATGCAGGTTTGGTTATTTATGCGTCATTTACTGTTGACGAGTGACGAACGACGTTTGTAGTGCAAAAAAAGAAAGCGTTCAAAAATTGAGGTACTAATATTAGCTGATTGTAGAATGACTCCCGTCCCGGGCCGTCGGGGATGAGTTAACTTACAGGTGCGTGCCGTACACGTATGGTTGGGGAAAGAGCTTTCTGCTGGAAACTTGGAGCGAGAAGGGATGTAGCAGGAGTTAGGGCTTTTGGAAATGTCTGAAGTGACCTCATCTTTCGGAGATTATCCATCGCATCTCGTGTGCAAACACCTGAAGATATACTATCGACATCTGCTCCAAAACGGCCGAGCTCAGCGTCTACGGAAAAAAGAATCGAGCGAATTCCTTTTCTAAAGGATCAGTTAAGTCCACCCAGAAAACAAACGCGGGCAACAATAGATACAAGGATGCGGAGGCAGGCGCGATGAGGGGGGTGGTATACCAAAATTTAGAAAAAAAAAACAGACTTACTTTTCTCTTCTCCTAGTTGCGACCAGAGGTTCCGAGGTGCTGACTGCCGCCGGTCTGTGTGTCGTGGAATCTGAAAACAAACGTAAGACGTAATTGATAGACCGTCTGTCTGCAAGTCGATCGGTTCTGCGGGTCTTTTTCGGCGAATCTTCGCTGAGCGGAGGTGCCAGGGTTCCCCTTAATACGCCACGAAAATCAGGTAGTGCAGCCCTCGTTCGGCTCGTTAACCGTTTCCAAGGTTTAGGTTCTTCTTCGCCTAAGGAACCCAGCGACCAGGTGATTGGTGGAACAGTTTTAGCGCCATTTTAAGACGGGGGGGAGGTATTTAGGCGTTAAGACTTTTGGCTCACCGGCAGGTCTGTCTGTAAGCCAGCAGACGACAGAGGCAGGGAAATATAATCGAACACTCGCAGGCGAGACATAGGCAGAACTTCGGGGCGTCGTGCAAAAGGCGACAAGGCAAAATATCGCAAAGGAAGTGAGTTATCGCCCTTGTGTTCTTACTGCAGATCGTTGGGCCCCCGAATGAGAATAGACGCAGCGTTATCTTGCACGCTGCTTACTGAGTGCCCCGAAGAACTTCCATCTGGTACTCTTAATGAGCATCGCCTTCCTCCCATTCCAGCAAGTAAAACTCTTTTTCAATTTGTTAAAATCAGAAAAGAGTTTAGGTCAAATCATAGCCTGCGGGGATCTAATCCAGATCAAGGGATGAGCTACTTCCGAAGAGAAATCTCTCCTAGTGCTCTTTATGTATGTATATAGAAAACTAAGGTCCGGGGGGAATTTTTAAAAGAGAAGACTGCAGCTAAATTTACGGAATGGCGGCTAAATTCATCGAGAAACACAGAGAATCGAGATTTTTTCCTGAATTACAAGATGCCTAAATTGATGATGATGACGACGACGACGATGATGAATGTTATTATTATTATTATCATTATCATTATTATTGAATATTAGGTGCTACATAACAAACAGCGATATACAGATTTAGTCAAAACCTGTTTCTTTAA
The DNA here is from genome assembly GCA_018389105.1 of Nautilus pompilius. NCBI lineage: Eukaryota > Metazoa > Mollusca > Cephalopoda > Nautilida > Nautilidae > Nautilus > Nautilus pompilius. The sequence continues at coordinate 75,537 of JACATO010001872.1, read as the reverse complement.
CATTATCGCCCCAGTAAAACCGACCCACTACAAATATGACGACATGTAGCTGACACGGGATAAATTGGATGATTCATAAAAAAGGCAATAACAAAAAAAAAAAAAAACATTCTCGAAGACTAAATTCTTACTCACATGTGGGGTTTATCCAAGATCCCTACAATGGACGAACAGTCATTCAGACTTCACCCTTAAATGATAAACCGTTTTTACCTGCCATGACATGCAAATATCACATAAAGACGGACTTTTCGTTCTAAGTTCAAAGTTTGCAAAGGAAGGACTACACGAAAAGTGCTTTAAATGCCACGTGCAGTATCGGAGAGAAGGACGACGGCAGGACAGACACAAATCGACATGTGAAATATGCGACAGAAAGCAGTCTCGTGTTCTCTCGAATGAGACCACACGTCAACACGATCGGTAGTCGGTATTTAGCGGACGCTAGCTTTTCCTACATAACGGCGGAATTCATAGCGGCAGAAGTTTAGGAAAGCCATCGTTAACTGCTTATATTCGTGTTTCCTCCGAACAGCCAATAGACTATCGTAAACTAATGCACAACTGTTTTATAGTTCTACAATGTGTTGTAAAACCAGTTAAGCTCTCACATTCCGAGACCGCTATGTGGCGCTAGTGCAGTAGCACGGCTTGTTCTCCGGCCTGCGGCGACGTCAAAACCATAAAAAGTGTCAGACAGCGAAAAGAGACTGATGCTCGGGGCAGATCAGAAAATGAAGCATTTGTTCGAAATGGACCGGAACAAGACGTCCGTTGACATTATGAGATCTGGAGGACCTACCTATAGAGAAGGCTTTCTGATTTTGAACTGATGGGGTGGCCAGTTGCCAGAAAGAAACACTTTGTTTATTTGAAGCATCGAAAGACCCGACTCATTTCTCAAGGAGCGTGTCCACTGGGTCCGCTTCGGCCCGATGAATCACGGTTTCAGATGTTCGAGCCTATGTGCGATGAAGATTCGGTGATACATTCCATCCAAAAATGTATCAACTGAACCGACAATTAGAATCGAAACCGGGTCCATTGTGGTGTGGGGCTATTCCTTCCAGCGATGGACAGGCCGTATTTATTGTAATCAGGGAATAACGAATCAGTTTGTTTACTCGGGCTTTTTGACCGATATACTAAAACCATGTACCGAGGACTGTCTCTCACTCAACCATATTATTCAACAAGATAACGATCCGAAACATTCAGCCGCCATCACCAGGAAGTATTTCACAAACCACGAAATCCCACTTCTACCGTGGCCGGCTTAAAGTCCTGATTTGAATCTAATAGAGAATCTATGGAACAATGCAGACAAAGCTACTAAGATGAAAAAAGCCCAGAAATTTGGATCAATTGTTCTAAATTATTCAGTTGACTTGGGCCGATATTTGCATAGACCGATGTATTCGTCTCGTGTGGATTCATGCATAATCGCTTTTTGGGGGGCTGTAATTGATGCTTATGGCTGTGAAGCCAAATGCTACTACTTCCTTTATCTGTTTATTATTCTATGTAATATCTAAGAATTGGAATTATGTAGCAAAATCTGGAATATTTTTTTTCCTTTTTTTCTAAAACGTTTATCGCCATGAATTTCCGTTTTATCATAAGAAAAACAAGTCAAATATTTACCACCGATTATGTTAATGTATGACTTCAATCCAGAGAAACAAGAACAAATAACCGCCTTTCTGTCGGTGTAGAGCCCGGGTTCGAATGCTTACTTCTGCATATTTCGCTTGTCATTTTACGTTTGCTCTGCCATCGTTCTCAAATCTTTGTCTGCCGCTGTATCTATTAAGCTTATTACAATACGTTATATGAGGTAATGAGTGTGGGGGGGGAATTGCGTGTAGCCTTCCTTCCTTCGCGAGACTCTGCCCTAACTCGAGGACAGCTGATGTTATTAGGCCGGAAGTGGGGAGATTTTAAAGCATCAGCTGTGAGCAGCGAACTTGGTACGGTTCTGAGCAGTGGTCGGACCTCCTGGGGAATGACGACTGTAAACCCTTTAATTGCGGGAGAAGGCCGGCGTGGACAAGGAAAGGCAAGCAGAGGGAGAGGGAACTTGGCTGGATCCACTTACGTCACCTACAAGTGCATCACGTTCCCATGAGGATGCAAAATAAAGGCATTCCACGAGTTCCAACAGTTCACCTTTCGGGCGACTTCAATTTCGCTACTGAAGATGATCACAACAGCGGCACATCTTTGGAGAGGCGTAATTTTGTCTCTCTCTCAATGCTTTGTTTTGTTTACGTTGGACCTGCGATGCTCACGTGACACGGGACTATGATGAACAGTCGATAATGGCCCGCCCGGCAGCCATGCTCGAGGTTCGCGGGAAGCCTGAATTATCACGCAGAAGCTCCATTAGGCTCTGGCACCTCGCATCAGCCGCTCTATCCATCGTTACACTGCCTTGATAAACCGTATTTGACCGGTTTGGAGCGGCGAATGAATAGGGAACCTTTCAGGCGGTTTTGGAGAACTCCGGGCTGCAATCCCGCGGGTATGGACAACAACAAAAGATTTGATGCGTCTGAGCCAGGTGTCAAAAGGGCGCAGCTCTTTGATTCGGCCGTTGCAGTACGAGAAATCGATGTCGCGCCCCGAGGTCGGGATCGTGGATTGTTCTCCCCGCACAACAGCGCCCCCATCCGCGGACAGAAGCAAACTATGGCCAGCCATTGTAAAAATCTGTTCTTTCTTTCCCCCCAGAGCTCTCTTCCCTCCCACCCCTCAACCCAACTCAACGACTCGCCTCAATAAGCTGGCAGAGCTCTAGCTCTTCTGCCATTTGTTGGTTCTGGAATTAATCCAGCCACAGTCGTCTGTTGTTGAACTTTATTAGTTTTCTTTTCTATCGCCGAACTACCGGCGTAGTGTTTCTAATTTGATAGAAGTTCACCGCCGTCCGCCATCTTAACAAAAACTTTTTTAATTGTTTTTCCATAATCTGAAAGTAGCTGCCTCAAAATGTAGAGTGGGGACAGGGTTTCTGTTCAGTGACAGTCAAGGTTCATTTCCAACATCTTTCCACGGTTACCACCCACCTTTGATATATAAGTAGTATGGGCGGCACATTATGACTCTCTTCTAACCAGACGTGAAGCTTAAAACCATTCAGAAGCTGTATACTAACTCTTTCTCAATCAAATCTTTAATCAGTAGTATGTAAAAGCAAATGGTAAACCTTAAATAGAAATCAGTAAAACTTAATCAGTATTTTTTCCAAGAATAATTTCACAACGTTGAGTGATTTACACGATTTTATGTAGAATAAATGCTCACGGAGTATAAGTAAATATACACGGCTCTTTACAGACGTCCACAATATGGTTCCTGGCCACTTTAAACACTGGAAAAAATATAATTTCAAATTTATCTCGACTGACAAAAAAACCAACTTGAGATGATAGTACATACGAAGGATAATAAATACCAGGTACAGATGATCCTGTATTTATTTCTGTCATTAACCATGAAGATAGGGTGATTTTTTTCTGTTACCGGTGAAAATTGTAATTTATAAACTGCAACGGAAATATTTATTTTTGAGTATGGCTAAGTTACCACTAGAGCCCGGATGTTTAGGCCCTAAAAACTCTGAAATAGGCAGGCAAAGAGGCATAATAAAATTACAAAAAAGGCACGAAAATCGCATGTATTTCCACCACCAAAATATGGTTAAAAATGGTAATATAAAGGTATACAACATTAAATGACACGAGTTGCCTGATTGCATATAATTACTAGCATTTTTAAAAAATTATCCGATGTTAAACTATGCCGTCTGTCAGACAGAATATGCCTCAATTGTGAAAAACTTCTTTCTATCTCAGCTGAGGTCACTGGTGCATACCCGAAACAAGCTACAGACTCTATATTCATGTCGATATCTTGTGCATTACAACTACCTTTGAGAACTTTAGCTATGTTCTGCATTTCTTCAAGATATTTGTTACCTTAAATCACTCTCTCACACTTTCCTTGTATGTCTTTACCTACATCGCCAGGAACTTTACGAATATCGTCAGTTACTTTGTTGAAAACCCGCAAGTTATCCACTAATGTTTGGCCACGTTTCTCGAGGGAAATGATAGCTTGTGGGAGGTTTGAAAAATTGGCAGCAATAAACACAAGATCGCGGTGGAGGGACCTTTTCTGCATGATCTCACTGACGACCCTGACTGCCGCAGATTCTTCTTCTTCAAAACGGTTGACAATTTCTTTTATCTTTTTTAAAATTTGCAGCATGGTAGAGTACAGAAGAGAGCCATGTACCCGACCTGGTCAAACCGGACTGAGGAGGTAGTGGAATCTCCGGTGCCATTTCCTTGAACAACTGCACATGTGACGGTACTTCGAGGAAGATTTTCTTGACATTGGAAACAAGCTACGTATGTGCTCGGCAATTCTATGGAGTCCGTGAGCTAAGCAAACTTTCAGACCACGAGCAGCTTTTTTCATGTACGGAGCTGCATCAGTCACAAACAGAAGAACATTCTCGTGTTTTATACCTTCTGGCCAAAGTACAGCAAGCGAAGATGTAAACAACTGAGCAATAGTTGAGCTGTTTGACTTTTCCAATACTTCCGATGTCAACAAATACTCCTTTGATGGTTGGCCTGCCTCCAGTGTACCGATGACCACATTGGCAACATATCTCACAGCATTGGTTGTCTTGTCTATTGAGATCCATATTTTGTTGCACGCAACTTCATCTCTAATTTTCTGCACAACAATGTTGAAGTTGCTGTCAGCATAATTTTTCCGTAATGATGACTCGCTCGGTATATGTTCCTTTGTGTATTTTTTTCTAAAAAGAACTTCTGAAAGATTTGTTTTCCAATTTCCACAGTGGAATTCCAGCATCAATGACGCCTTGCACAGATCACTCGAAAACTCAGACTTGCGACTGGAGCCAGCAGTAAATGTAATGAGGAGACAAGCTTGCGTATTTCCCACCTTCAGTTTTTCTGCCTCCAACTTTTGTTTATCTGTCTGTACATGTTGGGAGACGAAATATTTCTTCTCACGATTCACTGCTTTTTCACATGCTTTGCAAAACAGCACGCAGTTGTCTGTAGAGAATACATCACTCCCTTACTCTCTCACCAAATCGTTCAGTTTTTTTACAAGATGTTGACTTGACTTTAGGCATTTTGAAGCTTGCAGGGGGTAAATCTTGGAGATGACAGCGGGCAGTGGCAGGACCGAATGAACGACCGACGGTGGCGCTCCCGGTTTCGACCCGGTGGTGGGAATTTGAACTAACTGACGGGGCGTCGACGCTAGCCATTCGCCTATTAAATTAGCCAGTCATATTAACGTGATACATTTTTTTAAAAAAAAATGTTCCTGTGACGTCATTGTAATCAGGTACAACTAGAGAAAATAGCACGATCTTTTAGCAAAACGGCAATAAAGACTGATTTAGGCACTCGATCGTGAAAGGCATGGAAAGGCACTTATTGGAAAATCCGGGCTATAGTTACCACAAATGTAAAATAATTAAAAAGCAAACAAGCAGATAAGACTCAATGGTAGTTTTAAACTAATCCGTAGACAATTTCTTAACCTCCTCATGGCCAAGATCAAGGCGGGGGCCGTCTGGTCGCCTCGGCGGCCAGATACACGAGGTGCTTCGGCGCCTCAACCCGGCCTTTTAGGCCTTAACGGGAGCTCGCTCCACACCGGGCTTCGGCCACCACCCTCCACTCCCTTCTCCTCGGAGATACACACGAACCCACACGCAAGCACCACAAAAAGATTAAAGAAAAAAAAAAGATCAAGGCGCGCTCTGGTCTCTGATCAGGCTTGATTTCTTGCCCTTGGGGTTAGGAGATTTCGGATGGACTTACTGGGGGACGGAGGCTTGTGTTGCAGGCTCCCTAGCTGTGTGAGCGCCTCGAGTCGGGGATCATAAGACCGTTTTCGCGTTTTACTAGGGGCTTATGCCCCACCTCCAAAATCACGTGTGGATTCAGTAACTCCCATCCGAAATAAATCACACACACAGAGGGGGAAAATGAAGACGGATCAAGGTTTAAGGAGGCATCGCTACTGTCAAAGAAAATCTACGAAGACTCACTGGTATCCATATGGGTTGAATCGGGTTGTGATCGCATCCAGGGTCCTCTTTTGTTCTTCGACTCAAAAACGTGGTTGGTTGGTTGCAGCATCAGTCTACCGTTCGAGATAACGCAGATAGATTACTATTTGAAGATCTCTCTCCCCGTGGTGGCTTTAATCGGTTAACGTCCTTGCATTTAAAGTACAATCTCAGCCTCTCGTCTCGCGCCTCTGGAATGTAATACGTCAGATAATGCAGGGATCAGGGATTAGGGATCGGCAGGGTAGGCTAAGGTGGAGTCTTTGACAGCTGGACCAGAATCCTGACTATAACCGGCTGGAGCTAAAGTTCTCGATCCCAAGTAAATGGATTTGACGACGGCGCAATTAGATACAAGAAGTTACCTGTCTGCGAGGAGACATCGGAAAACAGACAATGGCAGGCAGCAGAAGAAAAGTTACCGTTTTTGACGGCTGGGGGTGGGGTAGAAAGAGCGTAAATCTCAAATGAGAGAAAGAATGAACACGTTTCCGACCTTTAGAAGACGCCACACCTCGTAAAATTCGGCCAGAGATGTCCGTGTGATAAAGCCTTTTCTTGGGGGTCATGCGTAAAGGTACCAAGATAAGTTCAGAGAAGAAAACCCCCCTAAAAATTTCCCCATTAATGCCCCCCCCACCATCGTTTACAAGACGGTGCTTGTAGAAAGCAAGGATCTACGTTGGCGTACTTTGGTCATCTACAAGGTAGACAACTCTGGTTATGGAGCGTAATAATGCCGCGTCTATCGGCTAGAAACCGTTTCAAATCTTGCGCCACTCGGGAGGGGCTCTTTTGGCACAATTCAAGCTTCTTTTGCAGGTTCACGCCCCCCCCGACGCTCTGTCAACGAAAATGCACTTCTGTGGGATTACCTGGGCGTCATCCATGAAGGAGTGGGAAAAGGAACTCTGAAGAATTAATCTAGCCGAAGTAGCGGAAATAAACCCGAAGAATCCAACGTTCGGCGATCAGCGCAAGATGTGATCTCGCCGTTCGTGACAGGGAGGACTGTCTGACGGTTCGTCCCCCCCCCAAGAGTAATTAAGAAAAAGAAGAAGGAAAAAAACACAACGACAGTTTCTTGTACAGCGCTCGGAAATCTGTTACAGCGCCATACTTCACGATTTCATAATATACATTTCTTCAGATGCTGATTGATTCCCTAAGCCGTACTCCACGTCTAAGGGCTCGTTAGAACGGACGCCGCACCCTGACTAACTGCCGGCGTTTATCCGTGTTCCAACTGTCTCACTGGACGAAAAGTCAGGCAATGATTCTACATCGTGCTTTCGTGCTATTCCAAATACGTCACGCAAACAGGTACCCGATAAAGATGAGTGTGTTTTACTTCACCCGGCCTCAGCGTTTTAAGAGTTAGCGTAACATTTATTAACAAAAAAATAAAAAATCTCCCTCCCGTATTTAATACTTCCACATTTTAAAAATCCTGACTGCTAGTTTGTCCTTTTAACTCTTTCCAGCCGGACAGGAATTATTGGGCATAAAGGGCTCGAAAAATCTCGAGAATATCAGACAAACATGAAAGTGTTTAATTAACATCTCGTAATATTACACGTCATCGTCTCCCTGTTAAAAGTTTTATCAAAGTCATTTAAAGGGTGGATAAGGGGAACTTGTCTTCTGAATTCTGTTTTCTTTGCATTTCACCGCCGAACAGTGTCGTCTTCATCTAAAAATAAAGAAGCCGAACCTCTGATTTTACAGAATCTGGCGATTTTGTCCTGTATCTGCGAAACGACAGCGGCACGTGATCTTGAGCGACGAGTCGAATTGCAACAGCAAGCTGTGTATACCACACAGTTTGAGTAATCTCTTATCCAACCGAAAATTCTTTGACTTGAAGGTAGACAGAGCTAGAAGCAATGCAAATTATGAAATCGCAGCAATATTCTCCTCAACGATTACAAGAGATTCAGTTGGTCAGCTCAAAGTTCTCTGCTTCCCTACCTCACTTTCAATTACCGATGGCGACGCCATATTTATTTTGTCACGTGCACTAATGAATTTTAAATGGTGGAAACACGTGTGTTTAAAAAAAAACAACACACCAACTGATTCCTTTATTACTTCTTTGCTTGGTATACGGATCGTGTATCGCAGTATCTGTTCATTAATTTAACGTTCGCCATTAACTTTTGATGTCATTCCAGTCGCTACTTGCTACAACCTGATACCATTCCTCACTGGAGAAACACGAGCACCTAAAAAGCTGAAATTACCGAATCTATTTTATATTTATATGGAAAATATATCAAAGAAACTCGGACAAAACACAAATACTTGTGCACATATATTCTGTATAGTTTGAACGATTTTTCTTTTAAAGTTTCCATTGGGCGTCATCTATGTAGGCCGTGTAAATCAATATTGCATTACAAGACTAGATTAATAGAAGTCGTGTAGGGGTGGGCACAGGGTCCGATCAGAAACCAAGCCTTTGTTCGCCCGCATCACCCGAGGGTCACATCAATTGTAGAGAATGTCACACGTCGATAGCGCTGTTATTGAATCAGCAGTATTGGCTGCCTCGTCGCCTTGGCAACGCACGGCCGTAATACAAATCGAGAGTGCCGTTATATGAGAATACTCAAAATTAGTTAATGTAAGAAATGGATTGATTGGATGTAAATGAGGCTTGCTGGCTGAACAAGTGTCTGAGCAGCGCACAGGCGCCAGATGTCGCGTCGGTAGGCTCGGTGAGACAGAGTAGTGAGTAATGTGGGGCGGACAGGGTATTCATGGCTACGATGAGGTGTCCAATAACGGCGCAAACAGGGGTATAGCGAATTAGGCATGCCGGTGTTGCACTATAAACAAGTCTGTTATTTTTTAATGCTTTTATTATAAAATCAAAATATCTCGTAATTTGAAATCCGATTATTCTGTAATTTGGTGCAAGGTTACTAGTGATAGGAAAAAAAATACTGTCCCATACATCGAGCAACGTGCAGTCTGCCATCTGTTGATTGCCAAGCGATGTTAATTAACGTCAGCACTCTTACGCTAGCCAACTCGAGGTACTCACAGCAGCATCTACATCTCCGCCAGTACCGTTTCGGGCAGGGGTGTATACTTTCGCATCGTCATCTCAACGGAAGATAAGCATTTCCGCGTACAAGATGGCATTTTCCATAAAATTCTTCCCGTAGTCTGCGTGCTTGCAGAAACAGCGATACCTGGGGATCCCTTCTAACGAGAAATGTCTGCGACGAAGTTCCGCAGTCGGTTGGGTGGAGGAGGGGTGGGGTCCGAAGAAGCTCTAATTCCACCGTTCCGGTGGCGTTTCCGAGACGAGGCTCATTTCAAAACCCATCGCTCCCTTCCACGATCGAGACGCGCACCGGTCGCGTGGATGCGCGCGGACTGCAACGAAAACACTGGGTGGACACGACGCATTCAATCAGGCGTTCTCGCGCTTTCCGATCTTCGCTGGCCGGGGCTCAAATTATCCTTTAGAAATTCTCTCCCTCTCTTGCGGCCGGCGCAATTAATAGTAATAGAGCAGAGCTGCAAAATGTTATGCATGACTCATGTGCCGGCCATTTTTATACAGCTCTCTCTCTCTCTCTCTCCCTCTCTCTCTCTCTCCCCAATACACTAAAGAAATTAGACAGTTAAACGCGCGCATCGACATTCTCGTGGTTTTGTTCGCTTCGATGTCTTAATCTTTATCGTGTATTGATTCCTACTGGAGTCAGCGTCGTTCCGGACCTCGGCGGTACCCAGCCAGACGTGTGGGCGCGTTTCAAAAGTTGAAAGAGTCGTTATTTAATTAAGCTGAAAGAAGATACTATTATTAGCCGTGGCCCGATACAAGTTCTGCTCCGTAAGCGCTGCCATAGAAATTAAGACTTCACCGTCATTTCTCCACTTCCAGGAAGATCCGATCTGCTGTGGTCCGTTCTAATATCTGCCCATTATTCCTAGCCGCGGTCCGTGCCGCCCCCTTTTCCGGTTGTTCCCGTGACTCGTGGAGATGTTTATATTTCATCCGATGTCTCCTCGTTGTCTTGTACGGCTTTTCTAAAAAATATTTTTCTGGCGTGGAATCTTCCACGACCCCACGCGGTCTATTCACGAACTTCCCATCGTCCTCGGTGGCTCCGTTGTCGTCGCACTAGTCTCTCCTCGTGACGATTCCAATTTAAAAAAAAAAAATTTTTTTTTAAATAGCGAACATTTCTAAAGCGGTCGGGGTGACTAACGCGTCCGATTTCCGTATTTCCGAATACCCAGCCCACGGGTTTTAACTGAGATACTTCTAAAAGCCATTCTTCCATTCTCGCCAGCCGTCTGATCTGTGACTTCTGATATCGCCCTAAATGTGCGTAAACTACTACAGGAAACGGCACTAGTTATTCCTAAGTGATGTCTGATTGTCGAGAGTTTCATTCTAGGAAAATGGCAGAACAGCCAAGTTCTTGGTAAGAGGTTCCTTTTTTCCAGCTTACCAGCGACAGAACTTGGCGCTCCATGGATGTTTGTCCTAGAATGTACCTTGTGCCAAGTAATTTATAAAATAAAAATGTACAGTGACAGTACGGTTGTTTATATATATATATATAAATATATCTTTTTCACTCCTCCACACACACGAGAGTGCGAGGAATATGGCCGACCTAGCGTAAGTATGGCCTTCCTTCCGACAGCGAGATCCCTGAGAGGGACCGGGTTCCGCCTTCTTCTAAAGGCAGACCGGCCCCCTACCGCTGATTTCCCAGTGGCCTTCAATAAACGAAAGTCACCCAGCTCTGGTTATATGTAACAGCTTCAGCAACCCGCGGAGAATTCCGTTTAGAAGCCGAGAGCCGTCGACGGAGTCTCGCGACGGTCCCCTGGTTCTGATGACGGTGACACCTGCCAAACGGAGGAAGAGGCTCTGAGACTTCTCAGAACCTCGTCAGAAATGTCACGCTAAAACCGCCAGCTACCAAGGTGCGAGAACGTGGCCACACGACGCAGCTGCGCACTGATGCTTTAAATATTCTCAACTGCGCCACGCAAGTATCTACTCGAGCACCGGATAGAATGGTATAATCGCAAGAAGATCGCCATTACCAGTAGTGGATGAGGACTCCGCGGGACTGCATGCAGCTGACACTTCGTCTGCACATGCTTCAGATAAAACACCTGATTACCCCATCGCTCTGTCATTTCTGGGCGAAGGCCACGCCCATAATAAGTATATTTTTGTGGGAGAGTGGTTCCTGAACCATATAGGCGTCTATAAGAGATGCTGAACAGTTGAAAGATCTTGGTAGGCGACTGGCCAGTCGACCGTAGCGATGTCGTTGGCCCTATGGAATGCATTGCCAGTGATGTGTTTCCAGGTGTTGTCATCCTGGAACACAGGCGAACAACCGACCTACCAACATTTTTATAGGCATGAACCAGCATGCATTTCGAAATTAATGTTTCCGCCTAAACTAATATGGGTCACATGGTGTCAGAGTGCATTTCCCACGTGCTCCCTACTTTAAAACCTGTGAATCGAACGCGTCCAATATAGACGAATTACGTTATCTCAATGAACTATATCCGGTTTTTCCAGGTGTGTTTATTAAATTGTGCCATACTGTTTCAAGCAGGACATCAAAAGCAGTTGAATGCTCACTGATTAGGTATTCGATCACCTATTATTTATTATCATTTACCAATAGTCGGAAATTTGTTTCTTTGTACTTCAAATTTCGTTACCAGATTAAAAAAAAAATCTTCCTTTCTGCTGGTGGTGTTTAGCTGACTTACGTTTAGCGTCATCAGAATACCGGCTTATAGATTTAAGGTTAATAACAGTAAAAGGGAAGATGCATTTGTACTTTAGAAATGATTTAGGGCAAAGGGAAAATGGCTTCACCCTTAAATTGGTACATTATTTTAATATGCAAGGGTTAGGGTTAGGGTTAGTAGCTGATCTACTTTTACCATATTGGGACTTTGTCGTATTAGGTAACGGCTTAGTCAGAAATTAATTTGAGATTATGCTACGTGTGACCCGTGGTCTTAAGATTTATCGATGTGTATGCGTGTGTGTGTGTGTGACAGAGGCTTTATATGAGTAAATAGATGGACTCCTAAGTTAGAAGGGAAATCTGTTTCGTCTGCAACCGTACAAAGCTCTGTCAAAATGTAACTGGGTTTAATTACTTTTTGCACTGCAGCCCTTCACTCTACGCTAGCGACGCGGTGATCCGTTATGTATTAGGAAGTCGTGTGTAATAGGTTTATGGGACACTGGCCGATGATATACCGAACGTCCTTAACGCAGTTCGCGACTGGTGACCGGTTAAGCCGTCATGGAGATGTGGTAGCCTGGTTTACACCTTTTACCATTTCTGCGATGCTGAGGCAGTCATCTTCCGGAAATATACTACTTGAGTTTGGCAGGAATCTCTCTTGTAGAAGACGACGAAACCAGCATAAGTTACTTCGTATTTCTCTAGTCCCGTTATACCTATTGTATCCTACAGACCGCTATATTTATCAGACTAAAAAAACACTGAAAACTGTAATATTCTGGACTTATAGAAAGGGTTGACAGTGTCCCCCAAAAGGCAGGAGATCGTTGTAGCGCCTGTTTTGCCCATTACAGTTGACGATTGACAGTGTGTAGTGTGAGAAGATTTCTTTCCTCTCTCTGACCCTCTGTTGTACTCCATGATGTGGAGACGCCAGACCGTTGGCGTAGATACCTGCATATGTTCTGCAATATTTGACACCAGATGTCGAGGTTCCGTCGGTGTGCTGCACTCCCCAGCTCTGGTGGCTTTGGGCGTCCAGAACTGGACAATCGCCCCGTTGACAGTCGACAGCAGAATACACGGTGCCTTAGAGATTCTCCTCTGAGCGTTTGAACAACGTCCCATTGCCCAGCTATGCCCACGTTTTCCAAATACAATCACCCCGTGAACTTTCTACTTGTGGAAGAAACTTCTGTCTGTAAAGTGAGGCTTCTTCTGTCCTGTGCCGGCTCTCACAACTTTCAGTCATGTGCTAACCATGTGACTAGAACGATGCATTCCGAAGATCTCTATTTACTGTTGTCAAGTCACAAAGACAGTGATCAGAAATATGGAAATAATTAGACTAAATTCGTTATCAATCTTAGGCGTGTGATAAAGGGATTTCCACAATTAGAGTTTTGATGAATGGTGAAAATATTTTCGCGTAGCTAGCTAAATAAGTTAAATTTCATGGCTAAAATGGTAGCAGCAGTTTATATTTTAAAGAACATTAGTTAAAATCTGAATAAGTGTACTCTATATTGCTGGCGATTACAAATCATAGTGTGAGTATGTAAATGCCTTAGTGGTCAGAATTTCAGTTTTGCTGGGATTTGCTGACCTCATTTAAAAAATTAAAGGTATTTTTAATATACTCAATACTTTCAAAACCAATATTTAAATAAAGTCTTAACGAATGCCTATAATACATTAGTAAAACAATGATACATAATCGTAAAAACGTCTTTAGATCATCGCCTTATGAAACCGATTTATTGTTATTTAAAACTAATCTTCGCTTTAAAATAAACTATAATTTATTCTTTATTTTTATGCAAATATTTTCGATGCGCTTCAATGTTAAAAATTAAATAATCTCCTATTTAAAGACGGAATTAATTTACATAGACGTTCCACGACCGCTGACGATATTCACAAAAGCACCCTGTAAAAGAATTCCTTTTAAATACTTAAAAAGCTCTCAGCATGTGTTCTTGATTTTTGCATATTAATAAGGAAAATCTTAAGGGCTGATTGCTGAAATTCTTTTAATTTATCATATTTGAATTTTGCTCATTAAATTTAAGTCGCATTAGAATATAATTTTTAAATTCTGACGGTTGAAAATTTATAATATATGCATATTAACGATAAAGTACAGAGATTCCTTTTTAATTAGAATTTTAATTATTGGAATAGGATATGCTGCTGTCATCGAAAAAAATTCTTTGTTTTTTTTTAATTTTAAAGGCGTCCTATCACAAAAATAATTCGAGTTTAATTTGGAAATTCCAAACAGGCGATCGAAGAGAGAGAGAGAGAGATGGTAAAAATCAGGAAAGGCGATTTCAAATAATTCTTCTACCTTCTAACTTCAGAAACTTTCTGATTGCGGAGACTAAAGATCAGTTGAAAGAATATTGAATTTTAGAAAAATAAATTAAACATTTTCTTTATTAAGAAAGAAAGAAAGAATTTTTTTTAAACAAAAAACAAAAAACAACCCGTTTTTATACGTTGTAGTATCAGATCGTGCATAAAACCATTATGCTAATTTTGGTCGTCCTTTACCAGGAATTATTTTTTTGCCTACGACGCAGATAATATTAATTATATCACTCTTTCGTAAATCATCAAACCGAAATCTGATTTTTTTTTTGAGGCTGAATGCAGTTTCTTGCTGCTGAAACATTGCGCAGACTTCAATTACAATATTATGCGGCTTTTCTCTGGTGAGGAGGAATTACCAGGCGCAGTGACGGGCGATTCGGTGAAAACAGGAGGGATGTACCAAAAAATATATTACCCGTGGTTAGAGAAACCTGCGATTTCGTTCGCACAAAATATAACATTTGATAGAAACATCAGAACAGACAACTCATCTTCCTCCTCCTCCTCCTGCCCCCCACCCACCCCAACTCTCGCGCTGAGCAACAATGATGCTACCATTCGTGTTAATCACGAGAGACAACATCGCGTTCCGTGTGAATAAAACAACCACCCGAGCAACGGTTTCCCTGTAATTGATTCAGGATTCATCACTTTCGCCACAATCCACGCATTTTCCAGATGGAGATAACTTAGAGGACGCCTTTCTTCGCAATAGTTTAGTTCTTCGCCAGAACTGTTGCAGGCTTACTTAGAATTCCGCGTAGCGTCTATGAGAATGTGGCTTGTTGGTTACTGGAGTGAGAATAAAGCTACGGGTCAGCCTTGTAGAATATTTAAAGAGAAATTCTTGTGTAAGAAACGCACCAACGGGAATAGCTTTGGTTCCGGGTAGGCCAAAAACAGAAAGAATTCTACAAAAAGGAATGACAAGGGGGAGGGGGGAAATCTTGTACTTACTGAATCAAAATATGAGAGAAGTCGGGCATCAGATGGCATTTACTGTTTATCACTGATAGAGTCTTCTGCGTGACCGGGGCTGGTATCTGCTGTAACGTTTAGTACGGCCGAGTAGCCACCATTTCTTCCTTTTATCTAGCTTAAAAAAATAACTTAAATAAGACGATGCTTAGATTTAATATATTAATAAAGCAAATCTCCAGTTATCCCTATTTCGCGTCCGTTTTTACTAAAGATCAAACGGAACCGTTTTCGCAGTTCTCTCTCTCTCTCTCCATCTCCATCCCTCTCGCTCGCTCGCTCTCTCTCTCTCCATCTCCATCCTCTCTCTCTCTCTCTCTCCATCTCCATCCCCCCTCTCTCTCTCTCTCTTCTCTCTCTCTCTCTCTCTGTACTGACGTCATATCTCTCTCTCTCTCTCTCCTCTCTCTCTCTCGCTCTCTCTCTCTCCATCTCCATCCCCCCTCTCTCTCTCTGTACTGACGTCATATCTCTCTCTCTGTACTGATGTCATCTCTCTCTCTGTACTGACGTCATATCTCTCTCTCTCTCTGTACTGACGTCATCTCTCGCTCTCTCTCTCTCTCTCTCTCTCGCTCTCTCTCTCTCTCTCTTTTCCCCCATCCTACTAATTAAATTTTACCTGTCCACGAGGTGCAGGTTTACCTTCGGGAATTTCTCTCTACTCTTAGCATCATCCCCGCGTTATTTTCAACGCGAGAGAGCGGAAGAACTCAGGTAGCCGGCTTCCGCTCGTTTATCCACTGCAAAGGATTTTCTCTCCATAACAGTTCGAGTTCTCTACTCGCGTCCGACCATTCGGCGTGACGCGTGGCCGAGTTATCTGAGACGACCGACAAATCTAATGGGTTTCCTTTCACCTGAGGGAACCGTTCGGGCACCCTGGTTTGTCACACTGCTTGTCTGTGTATATGGACGAAAATCGGATTTAATATCTTCCAGAAATGTCTTCACTCTCCGCTTGCTGTAGGAATGGAGGACACAGCGCGGCCTCACACCAGCTGACGGGAAATTAAAACTCTTGAAAAAAAGGGGGGGGACTTTTCGAAGGACGCCGTTAAGGGTGTCCGAGTGTAATTAATCTCCAGCTAAAATAATTACCGATGAGATCGCGAAGAAATATATACGGCTTAGTATAACAGAAATGGAAACTTCGCCCTTTAAACTTACTGATAATCAAGATAATTTCTTTCCGCAGAGATACATCGTCCTTCCGCTTGGCAAAGACCGACAAGCAGTAAACACTTCGGATGGCTTCTCCAGCTGCATTAATATGCATGAGTAATTTGTCACATGCCGGTAACCCTTCGATTTTTGCACGTGAGGAAATTGACGTTCCGATGAAGCAGACAGGTTTGAACATTCTCGATCTGCGCTGTTCCGAATCGGAATACAGATTAACCAGACTCGAACAGTCTGTTGCCCATCTTCTCGGAAGAGTCATTTAAAGGGCGAAATCAACGCGAACACACGGACGTCGCTATGTAACCGACGGAGATTGGCCGGGTGTGTGCAAAGGCAACGGGATAGAAATTATCGGAATTCGGATTGGTCCGGCTAATTAAGGTCCGAGACCTGGCTGCTGAACTCTCGGCGCAGACGAAGAGTAAATATCTTATGTCGAATCCGTAATAGTTGATGAGGTGTCACTGAGACGTTTAGTCGGCTGTGTTGTACTTCTGATAATTGATAATCGATCAATAGTGCTTGGTTCCCAGTCAAGCAAACGCCTGATAAGATACTATTTATAAGCTGGTGAACTTTGACCTTTCTTTTTTTCTTTAATTTTAATTTATCCATCACTCTATCGCTTAAAGCTAAAAGTTTCGGCTCTTTTCGGAGAATGAATCACCCGCCGTCCAGACTAAGGAAGAGGTTTGGAAATATCGCCGCAACACGATAATCTCTAAGCAATAAATCATCGTCCAAGCGAAAAGAAAGAAACAATCTGTAAGCGGAACTTTCGACAAAATCTGTCTATCCAATTGCAGGAGTAGAGTACGGAAACTGTGCTAAAACCAGACAAGCTTCTTTTGAACGGAAACCCAGTTCATTAGAGATGTTGGTGAGCTCTGCACTAAAAGTTGCCTGTAAAGGGTTAATGCAATCCGTCTTCACAATCCACTTATGTTATTCACGCAACCTAAGCTGGACTTTATAGAATACTCACCGATTCGTTAAAAACTCGTGCATTTAAAACTATCAAGAGTTAAACTTTCCAGGGGTTTGGGAAGGTTCACAGCTTATTAAAGGTTCTTTGCACGGCCTCCATTTATTTAATTATTAATGATGCTTAGAAAAATTAATCGTCTCACCTCACATTGGACACAAGCGACTAATTAATCAGACTCCTTACAACTTCAAACCCTCGGTTTTTTTGTTGTTCTTTTTTTTTTCCTTTTACTCTTCTTGGACTTGGGAAAGTTCCTAACTTCTAGCAGAATAGACTGGCAAGACTGTCTCAGATCGCCCATTTCCTCCTCGCCAATCTCCGCAGAGGTCTAGGTTCGGTTCTATCACTAAAGCCGACATTTAAAGCTTTAGACGCCCCGAGGGGTCAAAACCACCCTAACCTCTCACCCCCCCAACAATAAAAAGAAAAAGAAAACCAGGAGTATAGAACTTTGGCATCACGGTTTCCCATTCGCGAAGAAGCGTTAAATTGATTGGCTGCTATAGAGAACATCTCGTGAATGTCCTCGGAGCGCGTTCATAGGAGGGATGACGTCACGTTCTGCACAGGCCCTGCCCAGTCACAGAGACGGGTCGCACCCCAGCCCAGAGTTTGAACACAAGTACAGCAGAGGCCATAATTTCGGACTACCGACGAAATAATTCATCACGCGTAAAGAAGGGTATTTCACCTTAAAACTTGTCGAGATTTTAAAAAGAAAAATCGTCTACATGTTATTATGAAAACTTATAAATTGGTTGTTCATCAAATAAACGTTAAGTAATTCTTTTTTTGGGGGGTCTAAATAATAAATCTACACGATCTTTAGCGGGAAAACAGTTTTCATTTGTAGCCGGTATCGATGAAAACGTCGGCGGTAGTTTGAATATTAAGTCCGATGGAAGTTAGTAGCGCCTTTCTTCCGTCAGGGGGCAGAATTGGTGCTTCCGGCTAGGGAAAGGTCGGGGAAGGACAGAAGGAAAGTCTAGTCGTCACAAGGCCGAAAGATCCCCCCAAAACTGCCCACACAGACCCCCTCTGCTAACAGCAAGGGACAGAAATTTTAGTACTGGTCCCCCCACAGAAACTTTGAATTGATGAGCTGCTAATGTATTATAGAAGCGGGTTTTAGCAACGATTTGAAGCCTACATAATAAATAATAAAGAGCGGAAGTTTCCACACGGACATTATCACAGTATATAAAGCAAAGGAACGATGACAAAGAGCCAACAAACGTCAATGGACTGTGGAATATTGTAAAGACATATGGAACAATAGAACAGTATTGTATTGAATTCGATATAGAAACAATCGGCGTACAGACAAAAGGGCCCAAACCCCGTGCGAAATGGCATCGCAAACTACTGATTTGTAGTAATGGTTGAATAGCATGCTTTTCCGTATCATGTTTAGCATATAATATATTCAAAACCAGTGCACTACTTGTAACATTAATATCTGCTATAAACAAAATTCCCTGGAGTACTGCACACGTTTTTGTTGTCGTTGTTGTTGCAGCAATTAACATTAAAAATTAATTAATCTCAGAAACCGACCGAGAGTCGATCGCTAGCGGGCAGGTGCCTTTATAACGAGGACAGTACGGAGAACTCGCGCGATTACACGAGTTCTAAACACGCACTCAAAGTTAATTTCAATTAATTTACACATAAGAATAGAAATCTCCTTATTTTTTTTTTTTGGTGTGTGTTTTAGATAAAACAAGCAAAACGGATCTCCAACGTTCTCAAAGAAGGAAATACAAAAGAAGGCTAATTAGCTAGATTACCTCCCCTTACTGTTGGCAGTTTGCCATTCTTAAGAGTGATTCATTGTCACTTGTCAGCTCCGATTGTTTTCCATCACCAGTCTAAGCAATTTGTTATTTAAGCGAGAGGTTTGGAAAAAAAAGGGAAGAAGGTGTGTGTGTGTGTGTGTGTGTGTGTGTGGTGTGTGTGTGTGTGTGTGGTGAGAGAGAGAGAGAGAGAGTGAGTGAAGAGAGAGTTTACGTTATTACACAGAGAGATGACGTCATCACAGAGAGAGAGTGAAGAGAGAGAGATGGAGAGAGAGAGTGAAGAGAGAGAGATGGAGAGAGATGGAGAGAGAGAAAGAGAGAGAGAAAGAGAGAGAGAAGAGAGAGATGACGTTATTACACAGAGAGATGATGTAATCACATAGAGAGAGCTGATTTCATCACATAGAGAGAGATGAAATCACACAGAGATGACGTCATCACAGAGAGAGAGAGAGTGAAGAGAGAGATGACGTTATTACACAGAGAGATGATGTAATCACACAGAGAGCCGATGTAATCACACAGAGAGATGACGTCATCACAGAGAGAGAGAGAGTGAAGAGAGAGATGGAGAGAAAGAGAGAGAGAGATGACGTTATTACACAGAGAGATGATGTAATCACACAGAGATGACATAATCACACAGAGAGAGCCGATGTAATCACACAGAGAGATGACGTCATCACAGAGAGAGAGAGAGAAGAGCAAGCGACGAAGAACAGATACTAAGTTTGTCCATTTTTCAAAAAAGAAACCGGGCATCATGACGTTCGAAGAAAAGGATGAAGAGACTAAGGTCTACAGTCGGAGAACATCTTTAAAGTGAAAGCCAGACGTCTGGATGTCGTGAACTTAAAAGATAAGAGAAAGCGGAGCAAAAGTAGATAATTCACGCGCTTCTCGGGTTAAATAAATCCAAACAGATGCAGAAAGAGATTAGAAATCAGAAACCGGCGGGAAGGAACTAGTCAGCATCCTCCTCTGCCGGTTAAGCAATGGCTGCTGCTCTGTATACGAGCATGCCGGACACATTTCTTTTTAAGGCTGTAAATCACTTTCTTCGCTTGCTGGCTACTACATCTCCCCCGTCTCGAAGTATTCCTTATAAACCCCTGTTTTTGATTTATATTCGTCGTGCAGTTATTCGGCGGGTGTTGGAATAACTCGAAGATTATACAGAGATTTATTCGTTCATTTATTGCGGTATTTGTATAAGCCTGTCTCGGGCGTTTTGATGTTTCATGGCGTGAAAGAACGGCGAAATCGATAGAGATGGGTGGGGGTGGGAGAAACCCCTCCGTTATGGCTGCGGGTAAACAAGATAACGGTACCACTGTATCATGGAAACGACTTCGTTAAACTTGCTGTAGATAGTACCGTTGAAAAGCAGTAAAATTGATGTTGTTAAAAACTACGCGGATTTTTTACTATCGTTACATACGCTTCCTGTAGCACACACACATACACACACACATACACACACAAACACACACACATACACACATAAACACACACACACACACACACACAAACACGCACACATACACACACACATAAACACACACACACACAAACACACACACACACACACATACACACATACACACACACACACACACACACACACAAACACGCACACATACACACATAAACACACACACAAACACACACACACACACATAAACACACACACACACACAAACACACACACATACACACATAACACACACACACACACAAACACGCACACATACACACACACACACACGCGCTGTGTGTAACTCCTTTCTGTTGACGTGTTTCTCGAGAAAAGTAGTGAGATAAGATCGCTTCAGTACCTAAGAACGTTAATGCTGTATTAACGCCAGGTGAACTGGAAAATAGCCGCGAGTTGTTTCGACGGAGTTTGACTACTACAAGCAACATCCGCTGGGATCTTGCGCAGCAGCTCGACAGTGTTGATCCTATAATTTCCGCTGGGAAGTCGGCCGGCTTTTGTTTTTGTTATTCGGTGGCGGCAATGACGCGAACACACAGCCAGGTGATGCCCAGGCAAGAAGCCTTCACGTATCCGATAAATCGGCGCATCTGAGAGAAGTTGCCATCATCATAGAGTACTGATGGATGGATCTACTTTCGTGAGTGTCATCTCGTGATCCTTAATGAGTTTGCATTATTGCTTAATAAACCAGTTCTTTCCTAATCTATGAAATATGGCGGGGAAGAAATAATAATAAGAGCAACCATGTTGTTTTCTTAATCTGTTTTTTTTTTAGCCCTAACTTATCAAAAAAGCGGTTAAAGGTTATTTAGTGAAGAGCCGAGATGACCCCTGACAGGAATGAGAGAGAGAGAGAGAGAGAGAGAGAGAGAGAGAGAGAGAGAGAGAGATCCTACAGCGTATTACATTAGTATTACATTAGCCATTAACGTTAATGGAGCGTGTATGTTTCTTTTGTTTAGAGCTAACAGAACAGTGTACTAAAATAAAACTTGCGGTTATACACGAATCTGAAGGTGTAACCGTAAAATATGGACGAAAGGGAAATACGAGATTGAGGCTCAGTTGAACATGTTCCCGCTCTACACGATAGGGTTTTCCCCGCACATCTTCACAAGTATCGCCTTAACAGGAGTCAACATCGCGCAGACCTACAAACTCTGTCTAGCATTATAACTTGTCGCGGAGATTTCCTATTTGTATTCTACTCATATCTACTTGACTAATATCAATTAATTATTTCTTTGCTGGAGAAATACTCGATGTCTAGTTAGTTATATCAAATCCAATTTATGTAATCTGTACTTTATCTCCGAAGCATTGGGTCAAAAAGAAGATCGAAATTATTTGGTGACAAAACTTTTCT
Source organism: Nautilus pompilius (assembly GCA_018389105.1). Taxonomy (NCBI): domain Eukaryota; kingdom Metazoa; phylum Mollusca; class Cephalopoda; order Nautilida; family Nautilidae; genus Nautilus; species Nautilus pompilius. Next base: position 53,452 of record JACATO010001872.1, on the reverse strand, counting down.
CTGACTTAGAACCTGAGAATCAACTCATCGGTACCAATCGGAGAAGAAGCGAGTTGTGGATGTATGAAAAGACATCCGGATCGCCTGGAGAAATGCTGTAGGACCGCCACACGCTATACTATGTACATACACTTGCTCGTCTATAATGAGCCACAGTTGTCAATGTTTCGCACTTAACGCTTGCATTGTATTATTAAAAAATGAAAAGGGATCGATTTCCGCGACAGAAAAGGTGCAGTGATGTGCCGCCATGCCTGCGAATAATGATGTATTAGTTTCTTCATTTATCATGATAAATACATCATTAGGATTTGAACAAATCCTTGGAGATAAATTGCAAAAAGCCAAAGGTTTAATGCATTCAGATATTATGGATTTAAGCAGTAACCGTGAACTAAGAATAGAAATGTTATTGGCTTAATTTCTCATAAACCATTGTTGAAATTAAAAACAATGTATGCGATATTGATGGCCATTAAAATTTGAACTATATAAATGTTCTTTTAAAATATTTACATTAAATAGATACTTTAATGTTAATCGCTGGCCTCCAACGAGATTAATTTAAATCAGCTCTCTGTACGTAAATTATTAGAAATACTTCAGATTTCTTCATCCGATAAAAAGTATTACATGCGATGAAATATTCGAATTAAGGTGGCGTCTTCGCACCCGAAAGTTACCAATCATACTGCGATAATTACCTTCTGGAGACTTGGTAGATTTGGCGGGCTCCAAGACCTACCACAATGGCTCCTGATAGAACCCTTCATCTTTAGATCAAGAAGGCTCTCGGTGAGTCAGGCTAGGTAAGTACGCCAAACAGAGCCAATTCCAAACGGGAGTTGAGCACGAACTCTTGCCGTAATAGTTCAGAAAATAACCACGTGACTACCGCACTGCCAAAAAATATCATTGGAATTTAATTTTTCTTCAGTAAAAGCCCATGAATATCTATTACGCTTCAAAACATATTCCGTAATGTATAGTAAATGCTATCGTCTCTGAATAACATTTCGTTGATGTCCTTACGTATGTTAGTCTCTGTAAAACTTTGCCAAAGTTGCAATGAGATAAGATTATGGCGCTCACGATTTAGTGTAATATTGCTGAACAGTTATGTCCCCTCCTACGTCCGTCCTCATCAGTCAAACCAGCTGCATTCGAGAGCCCTGGTACTTGTGCTGACATTCTCTTTTCTTGGCATCTTACGATACACTTTCTGCTTTCTGTGCCATCTTTTCGCTTTTTAGACCGTCTACTTTCAATAACCGGAGGAAAATAATTACCTAGCAACGGTGCATGTATCTCGCGATGGCAGTCATTTGGAATATCATCACCGAACATACCAAAAAAAAAAGATTAGTTCGTTTCGAAGCAGCAGAGTTTAGAATTGGTATCGTTAAAAAAAAATCAATACAAAACTAACAATTTCAGAATTGATCGACTCAGTTCTTTTTCGAATATTTGATCAATTGCTCACTAAAGAGCATCAGCCTGAAACAATATCCTATATTTAAAAATATCCGAGCAACAACATCACGGCGACAGACGAAGAAGCAAAAGGCCAACTTTGTGTGCCATTTACTTCCGAATTTAATGTCATTTAAATATTATGGAAAGGCGTTTTTTTGCTCATTCATGTCAGTCACTAAATATGAAGTATAGATGACATTTATTTAACTAGCAAATATAAAAATCTGAAATAAATTGTTTTTTCTATAGTGTATATTGTTTGCGTTTGCCTAAAAAAATCGATTCATTGATTTCTTTTGTTAAATCAGAAGGATTATTTTTGTCATTAAATGTTTTTGTTGCATTTATTTAACTATTTATGTGTATTTAATGTTGGTTTTTGTTACTGCAATTTCCATTACCTTATTAACAGTAACTGAATGAACCTACGTTTTGATCCTCTTTCCTTGTTTTCTTCACCAGATTTTAGTCATTTCTACAATAAATACTTAAAAAAAAAAGGTTTACAGCAAAACACCTACATCAGTTATACATCAACAGTCTTCCTCCCCAAGACGAGACCATGACGACGGCTTCAGGTAAAGAGACGCGAAACTTAGTTATCTCGCGACGGAGAGTTCCCGAACAAACCATCTGTTTTCTATAATGAATATTTATCTTCACCGATTGAAAAGAATTCTAGCCTCTCGAAAGAAAAGACAAACAATACAGCTAAAAACAAAACAAAAAAATTGAAGTAATTATTATAATGAGAGTGAAGGACAAAAAGTTAATTAAAGTTAACAATGATAAATTACGGGGCAGTGGATTATCGTAGCGCTTCCAGTTTGGATGGCGGTATCGGGGTCTGTTCTGCGCGGTTGGCCTGCTGCAGGACTGGTTAGTGGAATACCTTTTTGTTCGCATCTCTACCTTCCAGTATTAGGATTATCTACCCACTTATAATCAGGAAAATTCTATTAATCCCCCCGATTCTAGTCGGCGGTATTCGAAGAGAGAGAGAGAGAGAGAGAGAGAGAGAGAGAGAGAGAGAGAAGAGAGAGAGAGAGAAGAGAGGAGAGAGAGAGAGAGAGAGAGAGAGATGGAGAGAGAGAGGAGAGATGGAGAGAGAGAGAGAGAGAGGAGAGAGAGAGAGAGAGAGCATATCTAATCTAACTAATCCAACTTTCTTTAATGGCAGTCTGATGTGGGTCGTCAAACGTTTGACATCCGAAAATGAAGATTAGCATCACTTTAATAGCGGAACGATTCTTCAGGGTCGCTCCCCTCCTCTTCAGAAGATGAAGGAAAAGCTGAGACGGTGTAATTAGGAACGTATGATGGCCGACGAATGTCGCTTAGACACGGTGTTGTTCTTCGCAAAACCGCAACCACTCGCAGACGTGGCCTTAATGAGGCAGGAGAACTGTACCAGGTATCGATTCCTGCTGACGAAAATCCTTCTGCTCAAAGCATACACGCAATTAATAAAAATAATTTCAAGAGAGACAAAGCAAGTAAAATTGAGAAAGAGACTTTTGTCAGGTTTCGATGCTGTTATAATCCTTCAAACAGAAGAAACTCTCAAATACGCATGCGATAGTTTGTTTTCTTTTTATACTAAATAAATCGTAACCTCGAGTAATGGAAGTTCCAGTTCAGATGAAGCACCTGTTTAAGTATTGTCAGTGAAAGTAAATGTCTAACCATAACGTTTGTTGTTCTTCTTCGCCGCGCCATTATAAAAGAACAAAACCAACAGGTGCGCTAAACAGGGGAGAGAATTTTACTTACAGTCAGATTCAAACTGATGAACGTGGAACTGTTAAAGTTCTCTTGAAAACCGGGTGCTTTTAAAACGCAAGGAATTTAGCAGAATCGAAGAAATCTAAAGAGACGTCAAAAAGCGGCCACGAAGGACCGAGTTTGCAACTGACCGGAAGTCATTAAAGCCACGGTGTCCCTGTCCTGTTAAAAGGAAATCGAACCACAATTAGAACGACAGGTAAAGCATCATTTCAAAGAAACTAGCTAATGATAATCTCTTCCTGATCTCTAAAAAAATTACTCAGAAACTATCCCTAAATAACAATTGCATAGATGTTATAAAACAAATATTTGCAAATTAATAGCATTATTATTAGTATTCCATACATTTTTTTAAATTTTTTTTGCTAAAATAAATAATCTCTGCAATGAAAGTTTTTACGATCCCCTTTAGAAAAATTTATATAGGATATCTTTTTCCCCGGGAGCCTTTTATAAGCCATGGTGACTTCCTGCGTTCTTGAAAAGCCCAAACTAATGTCGCTACAGATTGAGGTCCGCTTCTTTGTTGTAGCAACCATAAATATGGCCGTCTTTTCACATCGTAATATAATTCTTATTTAATCACTTCTCTGACTGAATTATTCCTCACAATGACTCCTACGTCTCGTCTCCGAAGATGACGGATCGCTCTTCCTTCTATGCGAACTATAAGAATTCGATAAGAACATAACATTATTTAACTTTTCTTCTTTTGTGACTGTATCCGCGCAGTTTGTACGCCTTTGATAAGGGAAATATTGCATATCGTCGGGGAATTTCATGACAGAATGCGCTCTAATAAAACGTAAGAGGGCTTTCGCTTTACAAAGCGACAAATAAAGTTCCTTTTTTTTTTTTATTTGTTGCGAAAATTAACCGAAACTCCTGGCTAATCTGCGAAGATACTCTAGCCTACTGTGAAGTGACAATAAAACGAAGAATTCATGGGGGTTGTGTTGTTAAGACTTTCATTACTTTTCATATATTTCGAGATTTTATTGCTTCATTTAGAAATATTTCCCTTCCTTTACATGAAAAGTATCTTTTTCGCGACAAAACGATTCCGGCGATAAATATTTTGCCTATTACTGCGCGAGACTCGGTTCCTTACACATTCACACCGACCCCTTACTCACCAAAAGTTTGAAAGCAGACGTAAATCTGGGTAAATAACTGCATGGAGATTATTGATTAAAATAAGAAATTTAAAATATAGTAGATAAACGAGAACAAAAAAATACAAATATTTAATATATTTGTGCTACTTCGATTAAAACAGCGTTCGCAGGCAATGTGCTGGCTTCATTTAATTGGATGGAAAATGGACCAATCAAGCGACGACGCGTGTCTTATGGCTGTGTGTAAAAGCCGCGGCAGCCAGTTACGAACCTCACATGGATCAAAACGAGGCGGCGAGCTTACCGCGGGGCCCCGAGTGACAGGATGGGCATCAGGAGGGAAACATTCTTGGAAACGTGATGCCGTCATGGCAGGGAAAAAAACGGAAAAAAATGCTTGCGCGCGTTGATTGTACGTTGCGAAGAAACAGGTCTGTGGAGCATTCGGTGATTAAAAAGAACAACAAAGAATAGAGCAAACGAAAGTAAGACCTGCGGTAGAGATAAAATGCTAACTTAACAAGCGGAACGGTCGAATGTCACCAGAACAAAGGCGGCCTTTCTCCTCACAGCAAGGAAAAAATGTCCAAGTACGTTGCTGTGAAAGACAAACCATTCTTGGAGCTCAAATAAGAAGTAACGGCTTCAGTAAGCAAATCGCAAAAATAACCCACCCCCGCACTGAAACTTTTCTACCGAAGACTGGATGCAGGTATTATGGACTGGCAAAGGGAAGCTTCTAGTGTTTAGGGTAAGGAAGAGCACGTGAGAGATGAGGATGGTAACGCGAAGATTTGGAGATAAATCAAGGTAGTGGTTCGAAGAAGATTACGGAGCGGCCCGCCGACGACGTGCAATACCTTACTGGGGGAAAGATTCACTCTACAACAGGATAGCGACCATTAGCAACCTTTAAATTATGTAGACAAAATGCGGCACGCAAGCAACAAACGAGTGCACTTCTAGACATGGTTTGGACAGCTAATCCCGTGATTTATCAACTCGAATTTTTGTGGGATAGAATTAGGAGAAAGGTGAGACAAACCGGTAACAGGTAGATTTTGAAGGAAAAAAAAAAGTTGCTGAGTCTTTTAGTTCGCATTTTATTGCTATGCATGTACTTTGTAATGAACTTGTATCAACAAATGATTTTAATATAGAACGCATAATTAACAAATTTTTCACATTTTAGCATACATATTATTTAGTATATTAATTACAAACTAATGCCACATCTGGCTTTTAAACAAAGTGTTGAGCACTTATTGCGTCCTAAATTGTGAAAATTGAGTTTTAACAGAATGAAGACAATTAAGCCTGGTCTTCGTATTCATGGGGGTTTTGTGCTAAACATCTCTGATGAGGAGATTTCTTGGAGGGATGTCATTACAAAGTAACAAACCAGATAATCTGGATAAACGCACACTTTGAAATAGCTAATTAACGACCACTGTTCTAAGAAAGGAAATTCCCAAATGATGCCTGGAAACAAAAGGGATGCTTCAGCCTGGTGTAATCACACTTACAACGAAATGGATTTTTCCGGGGTGGGGGGTAGTAAAGCAGTAATGATCACCGGTATACAGACTCGAAACAAGTAAATAGACGTCTAAAAGAACGTTTGGTTCATTTGGAATCATTTGTAGTTTCTGAGTTCTGCGTCCGTGCTTCTGCGGTGTAGCCCTTTGCCTTTTGCCTTGGTTTTGATCCTTGCCTTGCACCGGTGTCGTGAAAACGGGGCACCCACTCCCAGAAAAATGCCGATTTCTCGTCAGGTGCCCATCGGCAGAGAGAGATAGAGAGAGAGAGAGAGAGAGAGAGAGAGAGAGAGAGAGAGAGAGAGAGAGAGAGAGAGAGAGAGAGCAGTATTTCTTCTCTTGGACGTTAATGAAACAGGGAATTGTTGCAGTTTCTTCCGCTGACCGTTCTGCTATCCAAATCGTATCCTACATCCTGACAGAAAAGGGTTCAGTATTCAGTAAGAAGAAAAAAATCCATCCCTATTGCACTACCGTCGAAAATCTAAAACCCTGGACTCGCCGAGTAATCTGAGAAGGTCTCGCGGAACAGAAGAGCTCTTGTTTTATCCATTACGAACGACTACTGACATACGTACGTTACGTTACGTGGGGTGGTGGTGGGAGCGACTGGGATCTGGCCACTGTTCCGTTGTACCCTATACTGTGGTGATAACGTCTGATGGAATAGCAAAGCTCTAGTACTCATTTGTCAGGGTCCTCCTTATATACACTCAAGCACATAACAGGGTGATCTGCAGGCCGACAGATGTAGGGCAGAGCACTAGTTTTCACTACAGGTAGACGTTCCCTGTCTCTAGGGGTCGCGGAAAAAGGGGGAAACATACCTGAATGAGGTATTGGCAGGCACTGTTGTTCCTTTCTCAACCCCTGTTTCCTGATCTTGCACGAATGAACATCTCTGAGATGAGACTAAACAACGGTTGAAACAACTTGCGCCAACGCAGAACCCGATTCTCTTCTAGGCAGTAATTCGTCAAGAGTGACAGAGGATGACGCCACAACTCTTCAACCAAAGCTTTTCAAAGCCGCCGAGGAGTCGTGGTTCCTTGGCGAGTGCTGTGACCGCCAGGAGGCTGCGGAGCACACACCCACTGCGGACCTTCGTGTAAGATCTCTATGAACGGTTGACCTTATTAAAACGTTCTGAGATGATCTTACTCTTTCTGTGATGCCTCGGCTGTCAAACAACTGACATAACTGGTGCATAAATATTCATTGCATTGGGTGAGTTATAAACAAACTTTTACTGTGCTTCTGTATAAGTATAAATAAAAGAAATCTTTTGTTTTCCCCTCAAAATGGTTTGGGCCTTTGTCTTGATGGAAGCACACATATATATGGAAACTCTAGGACTGTGAGAAAGAAAATGCCGTTACATTTTGTTTAATTTAAACGACAGCCGATTTGATATTAACCAATGTTGGTGGATTATCGTCTAAATAAATAAAGTCACCTTAGATATTTTAAATCTGAAGTTTCTGAACTAGGAATTATAATTAGATGTACATGGCATCAATACAGTTTAACCCGATATCAATAGGACAGTATTCTGTTAAAATATTTCTGATTATCCATGCAAGCACAAGAAAGAAACGAAAGCAGGTTTTGCAGATCTCTGTAGACCTGTCCTTCTATTTAGCAGGCAGATTTTTCAGATGTAGCCGACTTCACCTATATTTAATTAATTAATTGATTTGGACACTGACAGTTAAATGGCTGAGTTTTATTATTCGTATTAAACTCCGTTATCGCTGATCATTTTGACGTAGTGGATCGACGAAAATATGTGTATTCACGGAAGCGATGGTCGGTTTCAAAGGTAGAAAAGGTGAGCAAGGTGTGAAGAGATTCTAGTAAAGATGTATTTGGATCACGTGTCTTACCATACGGCCGCTGGTTGTTTATAGGCGGTGCGCATCTGTAGATTGTGCAGACGTTTTAGGAAGAAGCGCCCAATAGCGGGTGTGCATAAAACCAGATACGACTGTCAAAAATGCCTTGGTATATTAACCTCCCCCTAATCACCATCACCTATATCTCCGGTAGTAAACAAACACTGACGGACGGAAATCTGCTGACATAAGCGACGTATAGTTGGGAGCGACTTCGGCGGTTAGGAATCACAAAGTTTGGACAAAATCTGAGCCCTTTCACCGCTTGAACCTCCGTAAATCCAAGCAGCTGAGTTATAGCCCTTATCCGGTCACCTGGCCAGTTCTTGTATTCGCGACAACTTTTGGTTCTATGTCAAAGGGCTTCATCTGTGCTAGTTAGAGTTACAGCCCATATCCGGTTACCTGGCCAGTTCTTGTATTCGCGACAACTTTTGGTTCTATGTCAAAGGGCTTCATCTGTGCTAGTTAGAGTTACAGCCCTTATCCGGTCACCTGGCCAGTTCTTGTATTCGCGACAACTTTTGGTTCTATGTCAAAGGGCTTCATCTGTGCTAGTTAGAGTTATAGCCCCTATCCGGTCACCTGGCCAGTTCTTGTATTCGCGACAACTTTTGGTTCTATGTCAAAGGGCTTCATCTGTGCTAGTTAGAGTTACAGCCCTTATCCGGTCACCTGGCCAGTTCTTGTATTCGCGACAACTTTTGGTTCTATGTCAAAGGGCTTCATCTGTGCTTGTTAGAGTTATAGCCCTTATCCGGTCACCTGGCCAGTTCTTGTATTCGCGACAACTTTTGGTTCTATGTCAAAGGGCTTCATCTGTGCTAGTTAGAGTTACAGCCCTTATCCGGTCACCTGGCCAGTTCTTGTATTCGCGACAACTTTTGGTTCTATGTCAAAGGGCTTCATCTGTGCTAGTTAGAGTTACAGCCCTTATCCGGTCACCTGGCCAGTTCTTGTATTCGCGACAACTTTTGGTTCTATGTCAAAGGGCTTCATCTGTGCTAGTTAATTTCTATTTGGCGCACAACTTGAAAGAAGGTAGTATGTAATTTAGTTCAGGCTATTTTAATCTTCAGATGGTGGAATGAAGCAACAGCATCATCATCATCATCATCATCATCATCATCATCATCATCATCATCATCTTTTTGGATGTCGTAAAAAAAAAAAAAGCTCCTTCACGACGTTTTTGCGGAAATCGATATCAACTTGGCCCAGATTTCGTTTTCTTTAAACATCGAAAATAACATTGCATCCCAACAGGCAAAACCTTAATCTTCGAGTTGTTTATGAACTTCAGATTTTCGGAATTTAAAATAAAGTACTTACCTGTTGCATTGTGGAGCGAAATTTCCGGTGGTTCTGTCGATATCCTTTGTTGTTACTTCCTAGGAAAATGAAATTAAAATACAATTAAAGCTATTAGAGAACATCAGGTAACGCCAAACTCAGAAAAGGGTTAAGAGAAATACTACATTTGAGTTTTTTTTAGGATGGAACAATAAACGAAAAGTCATCTTCATCTGGGATGTTCGTTGGGCGAAACCCAGCTGCCAGTCAGCAGTAGCAGCCGTAGGAGAAAAAAAATCCTAAATCCGAAGAAACATTATTTCAGAAACATGTAATTGGTTCTAGGATAGTCAGAATTTTTTTCACGGTCTAATGTGGACAAAACGTCCATCTTCTGCATTTAAAACATTTTTTTCTATCTTTAGAGAGAGAGAGAGAGAGATGCAGAGAGAGATGGGGGCGAGAGAGAGAGAGATCTCTAATTTAAAAAGGATGCATTTATAACCGAAAACGGAATTATCTCGTATTTATATAAGAGAAACGAACGTTAGTTAGGTTGGAACGCTTCATTCGATTGTTAAAATTTCTGTGCTATACTAGGAACATAATCATTGGCATAGACGTTGGAAAAGTCCTTGTGTAGCGCAACATTATCCAAGATTACAAGTAAACAGCCTATTTTTAGTGACTCTTTTGCTACTGCATTTAACTGATAAAAATGAACCTATTTCCGAAATTGAAAAAAAGAAAATAGGAAATTGATAAACATGAAAACGATGTATTCATTACTGCAGACAATAGAATAATAATAAAAAAAACTGGCAAAGAAGAGAAGCAGATCTTTATAGGATACACGATAGAAGGTTGGATTTTTTCTCTGATCAGATATGTCATCTCACTCTTGTGTAATTATTTTGGTGTCAACCAGTGCGGGGAAAGATGTCGCTATCTTGGAAGAACTTTTCGCGCGTAGATATATGTACATATGAGAGAAAGAAATAGCGAAATAATTAAGATAAACGGGCGCAATGTTTAAAACAAAATTGTCTTAGAGGGCAGGAGAAGAAATTCTTTTGGAAAGTGTAGCATCTTTCCCTTTGATTCGTAACTCTGAAGAAAATTTCTATAACAACTCATCGAATCCAGCTTACTTATTTTGCCTGGGTAGCCGCGGATATTGTTGATACGAAGAATACCTCCATAGGCATTTTCCATTGCTTCTCCCCCCCCAAAAAAATTGTCAGTACTTCAACAAATAAAGCATCTTGATCAACACGACTTCTCATGTTAGTAAATTTTAGTATGTTTCCTTTGCGTACCACCAGGCCAGCAGCATCCCTTCGGTATTGAGGAATCTGGCTAGAAGGGTGGCCGGAAATTTGTTTAAAAGTACAAAATTTAGAATCGGATTCTCCCCAGTTTCTAAAATAATTCCACTGGCAGAAGCGTAACCTATACTTGTTCTTTAATTACTGCCATAAAGAACCAAAACTGTATCTTTACTTGATATCCGCCAGAGATAGGAATGGTAAAGTAAATTCCAAGCAAACATGATCTTTTGATTCAATAATAAAGCCATTAGACCTTTATTACTCATTAGGCTACTATCTTTGTCAACATCCAGAAAAATAGTTCTAAAGTAGAGTTTTGCCATCATCGTCGTTCGGTTGCTGTTATTAATTAATTTTTTTAAAAAAGCGTATATGACCCTTCAGAGTTTTCCACTCCTGCCACTTTTGTTACTGATGTGAACAAACGAACGCAGGGGGGCCCTTAAGGGTGGTGGATTTCAAAGCAGAAGCAACCTAACGATGTGACCGTCTGTGGACCTAGGTTTGAAGAGGTAGACCTAAATAGAACTGTCTGCGGAGACGTAGTCTCGAATCGAAGTCTATGAAGAGAGAGAGAGAGAGAGAGAGAGAGAGAGAGAGAGAGAGGAGATAGTTTAGGGGCACAAAGTCCTTGGACGTAGCAGGCAAAACGTCTGCCTCAAAGTGGTGGAAAATCATTTTTCAACGAAGCGACCTCCACAACGGTAGCCTTAAGCAGAAGCCTCTACAAATAGCTACAGGTAAAGTTAAGGCAGGTAGCGCGGCCCAGGTGAGCAAGAGAATCAGCTTCTAACCAAATCTTGAGATTTAGTCTCAAGCAAAAGGTTCGTAGAAATAGAGCTTCGAAAAAAATCTTTAGAGTTATCTTCAGAACAAAATGAATAATTAGAAATTACACAAAAATATATTTTTAAAGGGAGTTTCCTTCTTTAATGACTATAAAAAAAGAAAGAAGCATTGAACAATTGAAAAAAAAAAGGGCTGACAATATAGAAAAGTGTAGGGGATAATATCTGTGATCGAGGTTATTATTTGAGGCCAGCGTCTCTCAAAACTATATGTTTAATGACAACAGTTTTCTAGAAAGTTACTACTGGATATGGGGACTCCTAGCTTTTCCAAATGCATAAAATCTACGGTTCTTGGGCCTGCATTGTGGCAGAAGGATTGTTGGTCGTCGTCTGTTGGAGAACCAATGTAAGCGGTACGCGATTGAATGTGTGAAGGTACCGCCCAAGCTCATTCCAAAACTGATCACCAGGGCTAAGACATTCGGGAGGCCTGGATGGTTAAATTGAACAATTCACGTTCTATCCTAGGGAAGATATCGCCAGCCTTTTTGAGAGAGGGGGTTAGCTTCGCTCTACTGAATTGGCGGGTAGCAGTCATATCTCAATAGAATAGGGAAGAGAACCGGGCGTGGAATGCTGTCCACAGATAACTGCGCTGGGAGATTCTGGCTGTGAATCACTAGTTGACTGGAAAAGTAAAGCTCCACAGTAGTCCACACCATGACGACGGTGTCTTTGCTGAATCTGTCGTGCTGCCTGGTACAAGACTGTTTGTGCAGGCGGCGACAAATGGTGGAATGGATCGTGGTCTGTTGACAGCAAAATCTGACACATTGAAAATCCGCAAGTGCAAATGGCTGTCGTACAGAGCAAAGCTGTTCGGTGAAGATTATTGCATTGAGGAACCCCCCAAGACCTAATGGTCCCTGATCTCAGTCTCCTAATGATGGTGACTCGGTGCATTGACACGGTTTACGTTTCTATAGCCACTGAAGACGTATCTGTAAGTCGTCGTTTCCCTACTGCTTTTTGCAGCATCGTACCTGGATAAGGCTACATATAGTGAACATCAACCGATCTACGAAGCCTCTCTGCTTATAGAACTTTAAAACAACAATCAGCAGTATTTTCTCTGTATAAATAAATTATATTTGGATATTAAGAAACTAAAAGGGAGAAACATCTTCGATACTCTAGAGTAATCCATTAAATTATCATTGTTTTTTTTTTTTTTGAAAACTGTGGATGTAATTCAATTGTGGAGACCTACAAAAGTAAAAGGAAGCACATGCATAGCAGTGGGAGTAGGAGGAATTATACAAATTTTGTAATGAAAGAATAATGCGGAGTAAAGTCCAAAAATGTAAGGAGACAAGTAAACGTGGATAATAGTAGGATTAGGAATTATCAGTTTACGGTAATGTAGACATTGCACGAAGTTAAACCATACAGTGTATAAATAGTGGAACAGCAGAAATTATAAAGTGTAAAACATTTGCTATAATCTTGAAAAGGTGTGGTAAACTACAATAAAACAAACATAATCGGGTCATAGAATGAGCCTTCAGAGAATAATCTTCTAAAACCAATCAAAGATCTTCAAGGATGTTCCATATGAACTATGGAAGGTACAGACATGAACGGAGAGGTTTTTTCGATAAACCATTAAATTCAGCATTAAGATTTTGAAAACTTTTAAAGAAGCGATTTTTTTTTTAAAATCGAAAGGCTTAACTACTTCTTTCTATTTATACCTTTTCTTTAAGCCTGAAAGTTAGAAGTTCTGAGACCCTCGTCTAACACGATTCTGCTTGCTTCCCTCACGAGTCTGTGAACGGCTCCGTCATATGACGTCGGCCACACTTTTTGGTTTGTATTCATTCATAAAAAAGACAACAAGCATAAAAATTATAATTCTCAATAATTGTTAATGAAGCTTTTGAATTATTGGAAGTTGAATGGCTTCTGTAGTTGGCCACGGCAGGTATTTGAGTGGTTCTGGCGTTTTTAATTCTCTCTTTTGTTCTCTTTCTAATTCTTTTAGCGCACATCACAGGATTCAGTTCTAAAACTATCCTCCTAGAAGAACAAAATAATTGCATTCTTGTATTACTTCCATATATATATAGTTAAAATTAGTATTTACGAAAGAAAACTATTGGCACCTTGCTTTTGAATGAGACATCTCTCGTTGATGCAATGCCGAGCATAATAATTATATTTTTCTAGATAAGTACAATAAATGAGAGTCCCAGACTTGCATTCCTTCAATAATGAAATTATTATTTAAATAACCCTTCAAATTGCTGCACTGACACGGTGTTTTTCCCCTGAATATAATTATGTTGTTTTTTCCCCCCGTTAAATTCTGAGCTAACATACGATTTATCTGTAGTACGCAGTAGCCATCAATGATTGGAATTAGATTCGGCATAATTACTAGTTTTTCCAGGCTGAATTACAATGAATTATAATCGGTTTTAATTATACTTTCAAGAGAGGATGTTGAACAATGAAAGAAACGATAGATGCAGTCTTTAGACTAGCTATCTCAGCGTTTACACACACACACACACACACACGAAGTTTCTTAATAAAATAACATTGCCAAACAATGTACTGTGTTTCATCTCTTGACACTAGAATCGATCTAGACCGGTTATGCTATCTTGATTAGATGCAGAATAATGTCGGAAATGGCTGTATTGTAGATTCCTGAAAATCTTTAGAAAATAAAACTAAGACAGCGAGTTGGAATAATTTTACAGTTTTGCCAGACGCACCTTTGGGCTCTGTCCGCATAAGATACAAACGCCCAACTGCTTTGACGTCCGGTATAAACTCGTAAAAATGGCGTCTGCGAGGTTAACGATTTAGCCGGTCGCTTTCTCTCTGACTGTTCGTCACCAAACAAAATGTAATCAGAATGAATGAGTTAAAGCTGAAGTGCAATGACGCCTAGCGGCCAGGTAGCGAGGTACGAAATTTCTGTAGTCCTCTGACAAGTGAATGGCCAAATCCACAATGTTATCAACCCATATCTACGGAAATGGCTTTACCATGTAGTTACTACATTCTCCGCTAGAGTTTGCACTGTAAAAAATAGCAAGCTATCTCCTACAGAAACTGCTTGGAAACTATCAGCTTTCAGAATAAAGAAATATTTATTCAGCTAGGGAACTATTTATAGAGGCTAGTTAACTCACGAACGGAGGTTATCAAAACAGCGAGTCTTTCTACAGCCACAAAACACTAATAGACGGTAATGCGTAAAATACCAACGTCTCGTACCGAGTTTCTCCATTTATTAGGTAGTTACCAGTGGGTAAAGGATTGCTATTTCCACATGGCCTGCTGAAAAACAGTTTGGTGTCATCAATTACAAAGCAAACAGATCTTGGACAAAATATCCTCTTAAAAACCCGAGTGTTTAGGGAATTTACTCTAGTTGTCACAATGGCGCAGGATGACATCATGGCTTATGCAAGATCCCCAGATTAAAAAACAATATTTGCTAACACGATTTTAAAATTAATTTTTTTTACGTATCTATGTAGATTCGTCATTAATTTGTTCCATTCATTAAGAATATTAATAGTAACCACTACTTTCTGATATCGATCAGTGCCGAAATCATAGCCAGCTTGTTGTATTTATGGGCTCCACAAAGCTCCTGATTATCCTCACGTAGAACTATTCTGTTTTAAACATGAGATCTCAACGAATTCGCATGTACCACTCATATTCATGTAAACTACATATATCTTGCTAATATTCAATCCGGCAGATGAAGGAACAGAAAATAAGTGACATTCGATATCGCAGGAATCCCGCGAACACAAAAATACTGGAAGTTCTTGATTAATCAGGACAAAGGAATTTCCACGAACGCGATCACTGCTCTAATAGCAAAACTTTCGTTTGACTTCATTTCGGTTGATTGATTTCAGAATCTCGAATAGTGCATCGTGACACTTTGATGTTTTGGCTACGTCAGGAGAATACGATGGAAGAGAAAATCGCGTGACCATCGGTCATTTCTGGCGAGAGATCGCTCCGCAAAGCAGGCCAGACATTAGAACCAGAAATTGAAGGCTTCATCCAAGAGGATATTTAGTGCGTTTCTATGCAACGGGGGGTGGGGGGTGGGTGGAGCTATTGTTTAAAAGCCAAATAGGGTCCACCAATATTTGTTGGAATAAGTGCAGCCCATCGAGAAAACGGTCGTGTGCAGCATCCGGCTTTTCATTTGTTTTATCGTGGAAGTTTTTAAATGATCCGAGGAGAGAAGACATCCTGGCTCATTTTGTTCCTCCCTCCCAGCCGACGAGGTCTGAGAGGATATTAGACATCGTCCTTTTGCTTAGTTGTCTGAGTTTAGCGGGCGACGGGCGCAGTTCGAGTCCGGCTTTGAGACGGCACAGCCTCGGTCACCGAGATGTTTACGCAAATTCTTCCTATCATCTGACGCTCTCGGGTCGTTCCGCTTAAACTTCCGACGTCAACGGGTCCGCCAACGAACGTGGGCAAAGCCGTACGGACCCTCTTAAAAAGTGGTTGGAATTGATCCACGTGGCCAAGAATTTCGAAATCACAAGTAAACGATCGAACAGCGAACAAAACCCCCCCGTACAGTTTGGCTTCGCTAAAACAGTTTGTCAGTGCAAATCAATAAGCGTACAAAGCCGTGTCGGCAAACTGATAAAATGAAATGTTATATTTTTCGCAGCTAAGGTCAAAGAATCGGATCCCGACTAATATGATGGAATTTTCTTCAGGTATTTCCTGATGTCTAACTCCAGTCAGTGGTAACCGCTCCGATGACTGGTTAAACCAAATTTTAATAAATGACTATTGGAAAGCTTCTTTTCTTGTGTATGTAGTCTACAGAGCTTCCTCGGGCACCGCCCAACTAGAAATATTTCTGTTGTAAAGACAAATCAGTTTAGCTAAACTCAATGTCTACGGAGAAGATTCGTCGGTTTTAGATCAGGGCTTAAAATCACATCAACTTCCGTTTGGTGGGCTTTTTGAGTCTGATCGTTAGACCTAATCTTGGCGTTTGTAAGGCATAAAGTTCACAAAGTCATCATTGCAGAACAAATTCAGGTACAAGGTACACGTCTATGCGATCTTGGTTATTAGGTAGGGTGTTTTATAAAGCCAGTTACATCCGAAGAAAATGTAGCACAGATAAGAGAGAGAGAGAGAGAGGAGAGAGAGAGAGAGAGAGGAGAGAGAGAGAGAGAGAGAGAGAGATGGAGATACGTGCGCGCGCACAAACTGGGAGGCAGTAAAAAGATAGAAACGGAAAGAGAATTAATTATAGTTGCGAACTACACATATTAAAGTAAAAATATTACATCCTACATCCATTGGCTCAGAAACGGTTGGTATAATAGCTACCCAGTAAGAACGACATAGAATTAGATATAATTATATTTTATTTTATTTTGAAATGCTATAATGTACCGTTTCACTCTGTTAATATTTCCAGATGGGTATCAATGTTATTTTCCTTGAAGGTACAAGAAGATGCCAAACCATTAACGGAAGAGGTTCAGTAAGACCGTATTGCCATCTCTCGCGTACGTAGTCATCTGGAGGTTCCGCTATGTTAAAACCTCATCACGTGGTTCTTTCCGTACGTCATGAACTTCTGCGAGACGTCCCACTGGAAGGACGCCGACTGTTTGCCTTCATTATGCCGTTTCTCTCTTCGCCTACCCAGGGGTGTGGGTGTGTGTGTGTGTGTGTGTGTTCTCACGCAGTTGCACTCGTTTCCCTGTTTTCTCAGATCCGCATCGTCAGTGTGGCTCGTCGTCGAGGGAGCGACGGGGAGTTCAAGAAAACAGTCGGCAGGGCCGTGCAAACAGATCGCAGGACGCCAGCTTGAGCCGCGGAGCACCTTCGTAAACATCCCGGCCACGCGGTTCCACTTCCGTGAAAGGCTCGCAGCCAAAAAAAAAGAAAAAGTCTCTCTCTTTAAATCGGCAGCCATCGAGTTCTTTAAATAATTTAAAAAGAAATTATGGCGTCTCTTCTTCCGCCTGTTTTCGTCTTTGTAAAACGTTTCTAGCTCCTCAACGTCAGTACAATCCTGCAGTGTGTGAAGATGATCCCTCTCTTTGACTTATTATTTTTTAGCAGAACGTTTTGTATTTGGGAAGAAATTAAAGCGGCATCAATACCTCGAACAACACCATCACCAGCGGGTTCATCTCAGAAATCCTTTTAGTGTTTTTCCACCGACTGCGGAGCCGGTAAACATTCAACTTTAATTATTCACCCATCAGATCTTTCATAAAAAAAAACAAACTAAGACGTTTATTCCCCAATAAACCGTTTATTAACTCCAATTGGTGCTTTGTATTTGCTAGTTTTCGAGATGAAAGAAACCCTTTAATTACAAATATCGGTAATAAGCGAAGGAATCAGGAACTAAGTATCTGATCACAGCAAAGCGGAGAGGAAGTTTGCAAACAGGTTTGAACAGCAGCAAATAACTTTAAATGGGGTTTTCTAGTGGCCCTTTAAACAACTACGAGTGGAGCCCTAAATAAGGTTCCGCGGAGCGGTGGTAAAACGGAAATCAACGTGACTTTTTTGTTTTCGGTACGTTTCGAGTCGAGAGAGATTAGCTGCGAGTGTAGGTCAGGGGCTGTGAAGGACATCACCGAGAACGCTCGAGAAAGCCGGAGTTAAATGGCTGCATGGGTGGGGGGGGGGGTTGTCGCTGAAAATATAACAAATCCTTAGAAAACTTGTTTCTGCTCTGGAAAGAAAATAAAGGAAAACGGAGATGGTTTTATATTATTTAATAATTAAAATATTTAAAATGAAGGATTTTGCTAAATCTGCAAGAAATTAAATTCTTTGGCGAATTTCTGGCCACACAGTCGTCTCCCTTCGTCCGATACGTAGCAGCATCACCAGTTGGGGGCAGAGTTCGTTATTTCAAAGTAATCGAACAGGACTGAAATATGACTTAAGTTGAACGGGTCTGAGTCCAAAAAAAAAAAAAAACGAGAGAAAGGAATAAAGGTACGAACGAACGAAGGATATCTCGCAAACTGGAAAATTACATCTGTGTAAGGATATATATATATATATAATAGAGCGGAGAATGCAGTCTCCAAATCCCGCGTGATTGGGCGATGCTTTGGGATCAGTAGCAGTCGGACCGGGTTGCGCGTAACTTTGCAGAATAATCGCCATTATA
>JACATO010001872.1:0-30000 GCA_018389105.1 Nautilus pompilius | reverse complement strand
CAGCTCGGCTTACAGAAAAGTCCAGTCTCAAACGAATCATTTAATGAAATCGACAGCATCCGAGATCGCCTCTGCAGATCTAAATAATCTGTTACCAAATCACTAAAAAAATTCCAGAATCTCAACCGTTTTCTTACAATTCGATTCGCGTTCTGGAACACAGATGATCAAATTATAACTTTTTCAGTGCTGGTAAACTTTTATCTTCTCTCCACATATCAGGAATATTGGAAGCTTGGAGATGTTGCTTTTCCCACAGTTCGACTTATATTCCAAAAGTCGTACACAATTCATGCGTTTCAGCTTGTGACTGCGCTCCCACTAATCTGTGGATTGGCGTTGAGAAGAAATTTTCCAAAATCTGCAGCTACTTCTCCGAATGTCTAAAACGTCTATAGGTCTGTTTAAACCCACTATAAGTCCTGAATGATGTAGAAGATGTTCGTGATTTTATCACCCTTTTGCGAGGAATTCTTTGATGTTCAGGGTGTCCTAGTTCTTTCTCTGTTTCTATCACAAGACCTTCAACAAAAATTGCCTTTCCGCAACTCACCGAAACGACGATGATTTTGGAGAGAAACCTCACAAGCTTTTCTATCCCGGCGTGTATTCCATCAGCTAAGGACGTGGAAGATGCATTCAAATCTTTTTTGTGGGAGATGAAAACTGGAATCGTTTCGCTAGTCCAGTTGAGAAATATTTTTGAAAACTTACGTTGGACTTCCTTATAAACGTAGTCTTCGTCAGTCATCTTGACGTCTGGAGAATATATAAAATCAGCAACCAAGTAAAATGAGAAACTGTGTAGAGGCGCCGCATCGCGCGGACTCAGTACCCAAATTTCTGGAATTTTAAAATTATTTTGAAAATAAAAAACAACTTTAAACAAAGCTGAGGAATGAACCAGCTAATTGCTTTTCGAACTCCAACGCCGAACCGAAGGAAATACGTCGATATAAACGTCAATATTTTTAAACGATAGTTCAGGACCGTATCCGTGGATCATTTTGGCAGTATTACCTACAGCCACGCTACCTGAAGTAGATGACTTGTCTTCCTTTATGCCTTATTGACATTTGCTCCAAAGCTTCAGAAAATTATGTTGTGGCAAATTAACGCTGTGGAGAACTTTTGCGTCACCGTTTGTTTGTGACAATTTATCATGCTCTTTGTTTCTGAACCAGGATCTAACAGTATCCCTAACCCGATTCCTTTCTACTTTTACTTGAACGCGGTCCGAATATGAGGTTCTATCAGATAAACAGCGAGTCATATTACAAACTGTTTAAAGGCAGGACAACCATCTTTACCGGTCAGGTTGATCTGATTTCAACTACGTCATTCTCGTTAGGGATAGGCTAGGTTGCGAGTCCGAAACCTCACACCTGTGGCATGATACATTGCTTAAACCTATCAACGAGCATGAGTTTGTATGCATATGCCATTATCAATGGATCAGGCAAGGTTCTGGCCTTGCTGGAACCCTGGTGTTGTACGGCGTATGTCACTCAATGACGCTGACATCAAATCACCCGGTTTTACCAGTTTTTAAGCCTGTTTCTTGCACTTATTATATCACAGTAAACAGAAATAGTTGTATACAAGACTCTGTGAAGGATATGCAAAGCTGCTACTGTTGACAATAGACCCGGTGGAGGAAGAAAGTCCAAACACTTCAAAGTTGATGTTAAGTACTTCGGAATATGTTCTCTAGATGATAGACGACGAGCCCTAAAGATATCGCAAATGCCCTAGCTGCAAGTACGGGAGTTAAGGTTTCTTCCAAAACAGTAAGATACACAGCAGCACGAAGTAGTCTCGATAGATGTTTAGCTACCAAAAAACCTTTGCTGTGGAGAAGAATCCAAACGGCGAGGCAGAGATAGGCAACAGAAATGAAACAGTGGGATGACCAAATCTGGAAGCAGGTGCTCTTTACAGATGAGTACGAGTTTGGACTGTTTGACTATAACCAACGGCATTTTGTTCGACGGTGGACTAGGGATTGATATAACAGTCACTGTACAACAGTTACAGTGAGGTTTTTGGAGATCGTCACGAGTGTGGCGCTGCATATAGCCAAGGATGTCGGAGATTTCTAGAAAATCGACTGCTCTAACAGGTACAGACAGTTCTTATCCATTATCCCATTATCTCATAAAGACATCTTATTGGGTAGAGATTCATCTTCCAACATGATAATGACTCTATGCATACAGCCAATGCAATGGAAGCCTGTCTGGAACGTAAAGTAGCCGAAGGACATTCGCAAAGTTGTCCTGGCCTGCACGATGTTTCGATATACACTTAACTGAAGCTGTATGGGATTAAATGGAATGGTTACTGAGAAAGTCAAATGGCAACCAAACAGTTTGGATAAATTGTAGAAAGCGCTACAGGATGTTTTAAACAACACTCCACTGTCATACATTGATAACCTGTGTAGGAGCATAAAAACAAGGTGTCCACTTAACTTTACCAATTTCTGTTTCGCTTGAAATCCTTTCATCAGCTTGTATTGGTGCTTGAAGAAAATTTCCAGAAAACCACCAGCAATCTTGGCATAAAGAGAGAGATATCGCACTAGTTCTATCAGGCATCTATCATTCGCTACAAACAGATTCTTCTGTTTTATGGCCGTCGTTGATACAGTTCTAACGAGAATCCCCCTTCTCAGATGGTTTAAATGTTCAACATGACGCGAAAGTCTTTCCTTCCACAGAGGCAATGCGGATCCAGAAATGCTGGAGGCTCAATAGACACGATAACTGGCAGACATTTACAAGCGAAATACCAAGAAAGAAAAAAAATTGATTTATATTTAGGTTCTGTCGATCTTATCAAAAGCCTTTTCGACTGCAAACGGATATGGTTTGAAAATCTCCTTCAGAGGGCGCACAAGTTAGTGATGACACGAGCGTTACTAGATGGTGGACCCTCCGATCTCTTTTATCCAACAAAATTGAGTCAAACAGGGTTGCATTGTTGTGTCAGTATTGTTCGTCGCACTATTTGCTGCTTTTCAGAGCATCTGAGCGGATGGAAAACTAACTCCATCTGGACTCATAAAAGATCAGGAAGATTAAATGGCGAGACAGAATTCCCGACAAAGAGGCTCTGCGTCAAGACAGCGAACTTCGTGTCGAGCGTATAATAACAAAGATACACTCAGGACGGGCAGGCCGTGTCACACCGATGCCAGAGGGGTGGATACCGAAAAAAAAAACACCTAAACTGAAGATGTTCTTCAAAGATTGCCTGGAGAACAACGACCGAAGATACAGTGAGCAGTCGCAGAATTAGGAAGTGCTTGCTGAAAATATCTGTAAATGGCGCACGCACTACACTCCGTCCAGGCAGGAAGGCTTTAATTTTAGATGAAGCCCATAAAAATGCTGCGAGTAAACTTCAGAAAAGCAAGAATTCCAGTTCTGACCTACTATTGTGCTCGACTTCAAAGGAAAAGTCTGCCGACATCCTCTCCAAGGGTAGATAGCACTCACTGAACACGTAATAAATAATTATTTTCCTGTTCTAAATTATGCCAATGTTTTTTCAGTAGGTCTACAGATAACAGATTCTGTAAAAAAAATTTTGCCTCTTAAATACACAAAGAACTGGGCAAGTATATATATATATAAATATCTTGCTTACCATTTATTTCCAGATAAACAGCAATACTTTATATAAGAACACCCGTTTAAAATAAATTAAGCTGAGGCCCTTTGGTTGGTTCAGAGTTTTAGCTATTTTGTCCTTGCTCTGAGGAATTCCTTCAAAGAGATCAAACGTAATATTAATCTGTATGCTTTACACAATGTTCTACAAGTTACTGACAGTTCTTGGTGCCATTCTGAATCTTCGTTGTTTCACCTTCCATAATTTTCAGTACTACTTTCTGACCACTTCACTTTACGCAGGAAACCACCCGCTATCTTGTGCTAGAAGAAAGTTATCTTTGCATAATCAGCCAAAAAGATCATACTTACATCACCTATATGATGCTAACTGTGTGTAGGACGACGGAGGTCATATACATTCCATGAAAATGCAGCCTTTCCGTTCTTCAGTAGAGTCGTTAAAGAAGTGAAGATGCGGTAATCTCGCCAGTTGATAAATGACATAATCTGGCTTCACCCCTTTGACGATAATCATGCTTGGAGAAAGTTAGTTCAGATAGAAGAATAAAACCCCAGATTAAGGTGCAAGAGTATCCGACACTGATTAGTCTCCTGCTATAAAGTTGCACGTGAATTTATTTTCGTTTTCTTAAAACCTCTGTATATATATATATTTTAATCAATGGAGACCTACGACTCAAAACATCAGATAAGATATTGGTAATTATATTTTAAAATAAATCTAGAATCCACCAAATTTTGGAAGCGGATCATATTAACGTCGGTATAAAGAGCGAACAATGAAGATTTCCCGAAAACCGAGTGCTTGAAGAAAACGCCATGATAGGCGGTGACTGGAAATGGAAATAGTGATGGAGAGAGGAAGAGAGAGAGAGAGAGGAACGTTCACTCATCCTATTGCCGCATCATCGCAGATTGTTTGCAAACCTCGGCTCCTGCTCCTCTCCGTAGCTCTCGGTAATTTAGACTGCGTATATTAATTGAATTCCACCACTTGATATGACCAGCTCGCCGTCAGTACGCAATACCTGGACGTCTATTAGATTATTCCGCAAGGGGCAGCTTAGCAATCTCCGCCATCTCCAGGCTTCCTTGGGGAGATTCGCCATTTATCCAATCTACTGCAATTTCTTCTCTCGCTTCCCTGATTAATTCAATATTTTCTTATGAGTTTTGTTTTTCTTATGTCGCGAAGCAAAAAAACAAAAACAAACTTATTTTATGTATTCATTTTTTTTAAAATTCATCCTTGAGAGATATAAAAACAACAACAACAACAACAACTAACAAACTATTCCGAGACACGACGCGACCATGAATGTCTGACCGATGTAAATATAAGCAGAATTGTTAGCGGAATATTTGTCGTAGCAAATCGTTTCCTTAATTGAATAACGCCGAGAGAACCCTTTGAAACAGGAAGGGAATCGTGATAACTAAGAGGAGACTACGTAAGATCTAAGGTTGCCTTGATTCAATGAGAGAAAAGGATGCACAACGTAAACAGTTGATAATCCGATATATTTTAGAATTACACCAGGGTTTTTCTATAAGACGATTATGTTTAGAATTTCTCCTTCAGTTTTAGGGTACTGCTTATTTAAATAACTTTTTTTTTTTTAAACATTTGGTTGGCTGTTCTCCCAACCCCCCTTTTTATAGTTATGTAATGAAATGCCTCTTATTGATATCAGCCTTCATGCTTTGATTGTCACAGCCGTTGTTCTATTTTTTCAGATTAATCATCTTTTACCAGGATGAAAGGAAGCTTCGTCGAGCCAATAGCTTCCCGCTGTAGACACGCAACATTTTATTCATCTTCTGGATCCCGGTCTCACGTGATAGATAAACGCATTAGGATGCATCATCGGACACTGATACGAACGCCATTGCAAAGCCTCCACATTTACCGCTTATTCTTTACGTTTTAATTAAATACCACAGAGCGCAAGCGGCCTCGCCGGATTCTACCGATACATCGTCTACAGGGAGAAAATAAACAGGATGGTGCTTTTATGGTGTTATATTTGTAAAACCCTAATAGAAATCATTCGGTAGCAAAGTTAGAAAGGAAGGGGGGAAGGAGACTACGATAAAGGCAAACTATTGACGAAGAAGATTTTTTAATTGATAAAGAAAAAGTCGTACAGGTAATTGAAGGTGGAGTAGAGATTTGCTTCTCGAGCGAACAGCGGCCTTTGTGCTTTTGTCGTTTGGCACACACAAAAAAATGTTTTATCCATTATTCTAATAGTTGTACAATTAGTAAAATTTATTATTTATTTCTTGAATAATTT
Source organism: Nautilus pompilius (assembly GCA_018389105.1). NCBI lineage: Eukaryota > Metazoa > Mollusca > Cephalopoda > Nautilida > Nautilidae > Nautilus > Nautilus pompilius. The sequence goes on along the minus strand of JACATO010001872.1, from coordinate 24,062 downwards.
AGAAACAACCTTCAGAGTTAGCCATTGTTTTCTGAAGCGTTAGGTCTTAAATGTGAGTGTTTGAAGTAGGGATCCATATATCCTTTAAAAACCGATGTTAATATCGCCGGATTCCCTTTAGCTTTACATTGTTTGGTTCGATATTTCGATTCTACATCACATTAAAGCTGAAACATTTAAGCTTCTTATCATTGCGCCGTTTTCCACGTTTGAACTTTTTTAGAGAAACACTGATCTCACCGTTTTACACACACACAGACACACACACACACACACAGATACACGCATATTATACAATTTCCAGTGAACGGAAATTCATCTTTAACGACTGATATAAAGAACCAAAAAAAAAAAAAAAACACATTTTTTTGTTATTTCTAATAACATTGAATATGAAAGATCGTAAATGCCACGTGAATGTCACGTACAGATCTTTTAAAAATTATTTATGTCAGTCATCAAAGAGCAACTAAAGATAAATGTCCATCCAGTTTTTATTTGATGTATGCGTCACTTCAGTAAGTTGTAGTTAGCTTTACAGAATTACCGAGGTTCAGAAATTTCTAAATTTCGTGTCACCCCCCCTTCCATCTTATCGAGCAGATATATTTCTAAATGTGACGACTGTGCCATATTAAGCCACTTCGCTAAGCAGACCTTTCCACAAATGTTCCTCTCTATGAGGAAGAACAGAGCGTACGGATGTCAAACTTACTCCGATTCTTATGACAGGTTGAAACTATTGCCCCCAAAACAAATGTTATTGCAAATTATAAATATACCATATTAATAGTCCCGGAGAATCAATGGGACCCTATGTTCCTCATACCAGTGGTGAAATTCTACTGCATACATTCCAGCCTGACAATGTGTTCCACATCAGAAAGGAAAAAAAGACACAAACACAGAGACAGCTCAGTCTGGCGAAACACCTTCCCATTGTGACCGAGGAGTGGCATCGGCCGCCGACATACGGCGAGCGATCTCTTGGCTGCGGGTTTTCTCGCAGCTGTTGATACAGATGGGATCGTCCTGGGTGGCTGTGACGTCATACCTTGACATGGTACAATCCGAATGCTACGATACTTACAGAGTTTAAAATCTCGCCCACCCGAGACTCCCCAAATAACCTGATAAATAGATTTGTTTGAGAAATAAAAAAAAATGCTACCATTCCCCCCCATCTCCCCCGCAGCCCCCCAACTCCTAGTTTTCCATTTAAACAAACACCCTGAATTCTAATGGACACCCGACAGCCACCGTGTAGGAGACTCGTCCTCCCATCCGGGCTTGTGTCCATACCGGATGTAAAGTGTCGAGAAGCCATTGCAGATCATATGAAGCCCCAAATATTCATCTTTAATAACTGCCGTAGAGCCAGAAGATTTTAAAAATTGAAAGATAGTAAACGCCATGTAAAAATTGGTCCTTAGTTTTATATCAGTCAATAAAGACAAAGTAAAGATTAAATTCTGTTTGTTAAAGAAGAAAAATTACTAAGGTTTTTTTTTTTAAGAATAAGACAAAGGAAGGCGAACGGATACGTAAGGTGACTAATTAAGAACGCATTGCTTAAACGTTTAAAAGCATTTGTTCTTTTTAGAAACAAATGACTTTTATAGTAACAAAAGTGTAATTTCATAAAGCATCACTTAAAGGAAAGCAGTCTAATAATAACAAGTTCGAAACAGTCGATTCGCATATTGTTGTATAACCTAATCAGTTTGAGAGGATATAGCGTGGAACTTCGCAGCTGTTGTCATAGAAGTAGAAAGATGTTGGCGATGGAGGACGCGTTTGTGCAAAGAGATACGGACTAGTTCAGCCATTCCCCGTCACACTACTAATAGTTCTTGAAATAGTTAATCAGCCTGCGTTTCGAAGATTGTTCCCTGCCGTAATCATCAGTTTAAAACGCCCGCTGCAAAAGCGTCTACTGTAAGTTATCAGCATTACACGTAAAAACGGTCCTACTTAGAGCATAGACCTGACGAGGGCAGCAAGGAGAGATAGTCGAAACGTAGGTTACTACGAATAAACTGATGGAAAATGCGCGAATTATTTCTCTACTTACCAAATGGCATTCCGATGTGGGGTTTTCTTTGAATTAGCTAAACATGTTGATAAAAGAACATTTTAATGACTAATATTCTTTTGTACATGTACGCATTTTCCAGGATCAAACTAATATTAGACTGACAAACTAAAAATAAATTTAATTCTAGTTCAACATAAAGAAATAGAGCCGGCAGGCGGTAAGATAAACTGGTCGCTTGTTTACTGATGAAACTGAGGAACGGTGAAGCTATTTCCTTTAAGATATTAGAAAATCTCAAACAAATCCGTCTATTTGTATGTATATATGCAAACATTACTTGCATAAACTGTTCTATATACTTTACTTTAGTCTAAAATCGTTGCGCAATTTAGTATGGAAAAAATGTGTTCATTTGAAAGAAAGGAAATATGGGAGAGGGAGGGAGAGAGAGAGAGAGAGAGAGAGAGAGAGAGAGAGAGAGAGAGAGAGGAGAGAGAGAGAGAGAGAGAGAGAGAGAGAGAGAGAGGAGAGAGATGAAGAGAAAGAGAGAGAGAGAGAGAAAGAGAGATGAAGAGATGAAAAGAGAGAGAGATATGAAGAGAAAGAAAGGAGAGAGAGAGAAAGAGAGATGAAGAGATGAAGAGAGCGAGAGAGAGAGAGAGGAGAGAGAGAGAGAGAATGATATCGAAATCTCAAAGATTTAAGCAAACGGACAATTAGCCAATAATTTATTATTGGTTGCCCTTCAGCTAGAGCGAGCGGGAAATGTCGAGATTGACTGCAATTTTTTAATGTCAGGTGACATGAAAAACCTAGCAGATATGCATGCACAAGTATCACTGAACCCTTAGTGACCAAAAGGTTAACTAGAAAAGCAAATTCGCCGGTCAGACATCCGTGTGTAAAAGATCTACCCTCCAGCACTTAAATATTCTGCTAGCAATGACGCATTTATTAAAATCAATCTCTCCACCACAATTACATTTTCGATATACCTTCTTTCCTCTTATTTATCTGAATCTCTCACTCTCCCTAGTCGATTATTCTTAATTACTTGCAAAAGACCCTATTTCTTATCATTAACCTGTTCTGAATTTATATCGTCTGAAAATTCTGCTAACATCATGAAACTGATGATGTTCGGATATTTTACCAAAATATCTGCATGTGATTTTTAGTATTCTTTCAGAAAGTTCGGCTCGTATTAGTATTTCAAACTTCGGGGGGGTTTGGAAATATTTTAAAATAAAAAAAAATAATAATAAATGGAAAGAACGAGAGAGAGAGAGAGAGAGAGAGAGAGAGAGAGAGATGGAGAGAGAGAGAGAGAGGAGGATGGAGAGATGGAGAACCTCAATAACAAAATAAGTAGCAGAATGTATAGATTATGAGTATATTTACTTTCATAATTTCTTTTAGAGTTTGATATGGAGAATTAATAGATGGGCAGAGATGTAGAAGAATATATGGCTACATACATATAGTAAACTACACTCACCTGGATAACCGATTTCTTGTCATCATAGCAGTCTGTGTCTGTCCTGCCTTCTAAGCACGAATGTTCTTGCTCCGTCGGTAGACGAAAGCCCGGGCATCCAGGTCGCTCCTTCCTCTCCACGTTAGTAGCCGCGGTCTTTCTGGGAGAGATGCAAACCGCTGATGGAAGCGATACCTTCGAGCGCTTTCGGAAAATGAGAGCGAGCGAGCGTCTCGCATAGCGTGCATCTACTGCACGACAGATGAACTCGACAGAAGGACGGAGAAGGTGAGACAAGGACAGAAGGTTGGAACCACCATCGCAAGGCCGCGCGACCGAACAGATGCCGTACATCGCCGGCCTAGGGGATCCGCCGCGGAAGATTCCACGAGATCGAACCGACGGGAAATATCGACGTCTTTACGCCAAAGCTGCACCTCCCGGTATGAATAGCGGGCGGGCTGCCAGTCGAAGCCAGCCGGCGAGCGGAAGAGATGCGCCGATCTGCGAAGCTGCACGACGCAGATTCAAATCGCTAGAAAGACTCGAAGCGGAGGGGGGAGAGAGAGAGAGAGAGAGAGAGAGAGAGAGAGAGAGAGAGAGAGAGAGAGAGAGGCTGGTCCGGCTGTCAATATCCACAACTGACATTTATTAACCCAATTGTTGCCATCTGTAATGCGGTGGTATCTCGTCGACCGCGAATACCCTCGGTTTGTTTGCCCGAAGCCAATTTTCTGCTTGAAAAAATTCGCATCTTTCAGATAATTTCTCTTCGTAACAACATTAACAAGAATGGAAACCGTGTACAAAGCGGATCAGATCAGACACGACGATTATTGATGCTTCGAAATAAACGCGCCAGACAGTCTACGTTCTAAAGAAGAGAAGGATGAGAAGGGGAGAGAGAGAGAGAGAGAGAGAGCGAGAGAGAGAGAGAGAGAGAGAGGAGAGAGAGAGAGATGGAGAGAGAGAGATGAAGGGATGGAATTAGCGAACAAACTGACGTAATTTTTGCCGGCTTGTCTACAGTAAACTGGCAAATCGGTAGTGCTAGATGCTATCGATTGGTAACCATATTATTTCGAAGTTTATCAATTTTTGAATTTTTTCCCTTCCGTTTCCATCTGTTTTCATACGCGGTAAAGAAAAAGTGCGCCGTCATCTTTCATGCCGAACCAGATTAGATTTAAAGATGTACTTGCGTACATTTTTCGGAAATTTCCATAGTCGAAGCGATAAAGAAACCAGTTGATTTTTTTATGCGGCCATGGTTTGGCTGGTAGACAGCACCGTCTCGGCCGACCATAGCAGACAATCGGAACAAACATGTCAGCAAGAGTGATCAGAGCTTCGCTCTAGAAATCAATCAATCAATAGTGAATGAATAATGAATTAAAATTTTTTAAAATATACTCTCCCTTCTGTCCAATATCCATTGCCTTTAGACAGTAGTAGGAAAAATTAACATATCTCTAGCTTTCTATATATATATATATATCTGTGCTATATTATTTATGGTTATTATTAAGTATAAAATTGTATTACGAAACTATATCTAAGATCTTTCCACTAACGAAACTAACGAATTAAAAAAGTAACTATACACTTCTGTTAAAAAGTCTGTGACCCTTGCTATTATTGATTCGAAATCTTCCCGGCTTGGAGGATAAAGGCAGGGTTCCCTGGTGCCAGGGAAAAGTGATGAGAGATGAGTTGTCACAACGAGGCTGGGTGTATTTTGAAAAAAGGTAAATTTGTTGTAGAGCAAATAATAATAATAATAATAATAATAATAATAATAATAATAATAATAATAATAATAATAATAATAATCTGTAGAATTAAAAAGCAGGAAAGAATTATTTTACTTTTAATGATAGTTAATTAATTAAGTTACAGAAACAGTTGCCTAACTGCCATCGGTCCGCCAGGCGGCACCAATGATACAGAATGTCACGTGTAGCATCTATAGCTTCACTGTAGTAAACCTTGGAAGGATCCTATATTTAAGCTGTATGAAGTCATTATTGCTGGTGCTGTAAAATATTTTCAACTACAGTAATTCTGACAGGAAGAATTATTCAGATAGCTGGGGCTTTCAGATATTAAAATCTCTATTAAATTCCGTTTTTGACGTTTGCGTATAGAATTGTCCACGTGGTGAAAGTGGACTGCACAGCAAGTCAAACAACGGGAGCCTCTGGCTGCCTCTAAACCGCCATTGCTGTTCCACCAAGAACTTCCAGCGTGTGTGACGAAATGTACTGGGACAGTCTGGAGCAGGTTTGAACTATTCGTCTCTAGGAAACAAGGGAAAAGGCTCCAGAAGGGTTTTTCGTTCCACAGTTAATTTTTGGGGTGGGAATACGAAGGTATACGGGTGTTTTTGCCTAAAACTGATGGGATTCTTACAAGAGAGACATTACGATCTTTTGCAACGACGGGCAGTTCTAACAAGGTATTTCTTGACAGGTGACAAGTGTTATACTGTAACATGATACACATTTAAAGATCCCACAGTTAGGCTGTGTACGCAAAACCTTATTAGAAAGGGATCGGAATAACGACATGAAACTATGGTCTGGCCACACCAATTTGTAGACGAGCTCCTAAATCGAAGATCCAATATATATAGGCCGCCGTAGTCCGGGACGGACCGCTTCTCATATAGTATTATAAAATGTCACTGTGATTCTTTCTGCAGATGGATCAGGTTGTTTATGATCACATTCCCTGACATATCTGCTTCTTTTTGCCTGACGCGAAGCTCTTGAAGTCGGTAATTTAAGTATATTCAATAGACTGTCATGGACATGAGACCAGGAACAACGCTGGGCCGACATATCTGACTTTTATAGCTCGAGGCAGTTTCCACGAGTTTGAAATCCGCGAAAATCTATGCCCTCCAGCAAGATCGGGAGATGCTCCGGTTGTTTTTCAACGCCCTCTCTTCACGAAATTTTACAGCCAACATAACCTCATGTAAGAGAAAAAAACAATAATGGAGACCTCGTATTCGTCTATGTCTGGAAGCATTAGGTCGAGTTACTGGCTCTGGGCTGTTGCCAAATGAATGCAACCGTTTGAATTAGACAACATAAACTAAATGCTGCACCCGATAAATCGGAGAAATGTGGCGTAAGAAGTATTTCCTCTCACATCTCTCACTGCATCGTTTTATTCGAAATCTGGAAAAAATTTTTGCATAGTAATTAGGTAAATAAGTTTGCGGAATTGCATGTAACGGTTCTTTAAACTTCTCAGAGATGAATTTTACGGGTCACTGGAAACTATTGTAAAATGTAGGCAAAACTTTCGTTATGAACCAAATTCTAAGTTACCAAGAACATTCTGCCCCAGAATTCATTTTTCACAGATAAGGAAAGTTATTTGAACCCAGTTAAATTCGACTCTAAGTACAATTCTGTTTTATACCTTTAGTTAACGCGCCCTTTTATTTGTTTTTAAATGTATCCGATGACACGAATTTAATAAGTAATTATATCAAAGACAAGCAGGTAAATCTGTGTACTGAATACAAACTTGCCAGAATCGTTCAATGAACTGAATTTATTTTTATGTCCGACCCAACAGGAGTTTGACTCGAGCTTATTGACTTCCTGTGTCCCACCTTTCTTTGCAGATGCTAAACCACTCTGCGATGTCATACGTACAAAGGTAGACGTGTACGTATTTTCCAGATTAATATCGAAATAAGTGCAAACAGGTTTCTTGAAGGTACGAAAAGACGGTAGATAATCTACAATATTCTGTCGATTCCACGACGCGCTCCCGTCTCATTGGAAGCCATCCCCGAGTTTGGGTCCATCTTATGAACACCGTTTTATCCCCCACGCCCTGTCTCACCTACTTCATTAATCTCTTCACCTTCTGACTTGGAGAAAAATCGGATGTTAGCATAACTTTCCTTTTCTGCGTGACGTATATAGTTATTGAATTTATATTTACAATAGTAATCTCTTCAGAAATAGCAACAACTGGTCTTTGTTATTGTTATTGCTTTGTCAGATCGAGATAAAAACCTGTAGCTCTTTAATTTACTTTTCTTGAGCTATAACACAATAAAAAATATTTTATTTTATTCTTAAACGAGGTATAAATAAATACACACTGCTGTTTTTGTGACCTTTGTTTTAAAATTTTCTCGGCTTTCCTGACTGCTCAGTGAGTTTTTGCAGAACTACGCTCTAAATTCGGGATTTAAAAATGCCCGTATTAATCCGCTAACGTATTGTCGACAAGCTTAGCAAAAACCGCATGACAGCAAAAAGCATTAACCGAGTTGAGACAGATTACGCGACCAGTTTATTGTTTATTGCAGAATTAATAATAGTGGTAGTAAACATTTGGGAAGTAAAAGGTAGCAGGTGCTTTGGAAAGAAGAGCTCTACTGAAAATTACAATGAATACGATTTTGTAACCTTTTTACTCGGTACAGTATTTCGGTTTTGTTCGTCTCACTCAGACAACAGTGTGAACTCGTCGGTGCCATTTCACTCATCCTTCGTTCATATACCGCCATAGACGGCAGTAATGTGCATACGGGGACTTTGTGCTGGCTACTCCATCACACTCGAAGAATCGTCTACGTCTTCACTCTGCGAATACCGTTTTCCTAAGCTGGCTGTGTGCGTTAGATGATCTGATATACTATACGATTAAATTTGCGCTAATCTAGTCAGGTTTTAATTGTACAACTAATTCTCAGCAGTGTGGATGCTCTTTCATTTATATATACGAGAGAAAGAGAGAGAGAGAGAGAGAGGAGAGAGAGAGAGAGATGATGTCACTACACAGAGAGAGATGACGTCAGTACAAAGAGAGATGACGTTATTACAGAGAGAGATGACATCATTACAAAGAGAGAGAGAGAGAGAGAGAGAGAGATGGAGATGTCATCACAGAGAGAGATGACGTTATTACAGAGAGAGATGACGTCATTACAAGAGAGAGAGAGAGAGATGGAGATGTCATCACAGAGAGAGATGACGTTATTACAGAGAGAGATGACGTCATTACAAAGAGAGAGAGAGAGAGATGGAGATGTCATCACAGAGAGAGATGACGTTATTACAGAGAGAGATGACGTCATCACAGAGAGAGATGACATCATTACAAAGAGAGAGAGAGAGAGAGAGAGAGAGAGAGCTGACAGATTTTTCTATCTGTTTGCTGTATGTATAGCGAACAATATAACTTTCCTAAAATGGAATTTTAAGAAGATGCGCAAACTGTATAAGCATTAGGCTGAGTCGTTAAAATACGTGAATTATTAAAATATTTTTCTTCTGAGTACCTTTATTAGATACAATGGAATAAATCTTTCAAAAATGTGACATAATAGGAAATTATATGTTTGCTGTCGCACTTGTTAACAACGATATAATGAAGTTCAAGAAAATCTGACGATGCCATACGATATGCAGACAGAGTTGTAGGCGCGTTTTCTTCCTTCGTTTATTATTATGTTGTCTTGAGCGTAATTTACTGTCTATTAAATTAATAAAGCGTCCAGACTCCGCAACCGAAAGTTTTTTTTTTTTTTCTAAAACATACCGCATCCTGGCACGTGTCCATTTAATGTCGTTTTACTTCCAATCATTAACCCACAGGTGCTATCACATACAGGCCTGGGTTCGGAAAATTCCGCTTTACAACGTAATAAAAGAACCGATAGACTCGGCTGCCATCCACAGAATAGCTGTTGGAAAAACGAGGGAGGGGGAAGGCGGGGGCTAAGAGACTGTACCACATAACAGTCTTGACTAAGCCTCATCGCCGCGCACTTCGGCAGTTAGCGTAGGGGTGAGCTCAAAGATTCTTAGGAATGGGTTTTTATGAGAAATCCTGCTGCGTCGTGATCGTGAACCGGAATTTGACAGGCTTTGCGCGTGTGAACAATACTGGTATCATATTAGTTCTTCTGAAGAGCGACCTGCAAAGCACCTGTCGCCCCCCCCAGTAGGACAACGGCACCCGCTGGAATTTTACTTATCCGGCCAGACATCCAACAGCGAATCCTTGTCGTCACCGACGCCAAACTTAAACGTGTGGCACCAATGATATTACATCATAGGCGACGTAACAGGTTTTAGCCTTCCAAAGGTTCCTGGTTACTGTCCACTTTGACAATCTGTTGCCACGGACAAACACTACGTAATATTTATTGCCCCATACAAACCATAAAATTCTTCAGTGATGTTCTTTACGGTTCTCGATTATTTTCGTATAAAATGAAACGTCGTTGAATGAATTAATAACGGTAGGAAATGGCGAACGATTTTTGTCTTTAACCCTTTATCTCCGTAAGTAATTTATATGTATTTTAACTCACACTGTAAACAGAATCTCCGAGGAACGAATGTTGCGCCCTCTATGAAGAGTTTCCTTCAAGATCTGCTATATTTTGTATAATTTTAAATATACTTATAAAATAAAATTTTCAATTTATAATGTAACTCTTTTTTTTTTTTTTTAAAAAAAAATTCACATTTTGCCAGTCTAAAACGTGACTGGGAGTTGTCTCCGAAAAATATTCGCTATTTTAGACCTCAAAATTGTAAATAATGATATATTAATGGTTACAGGTTTTAGAAAATACTGATCACACAATTAATATTTGCAAGCATATTACCGACATATGGAATGAGGTGAATTCGGCGTTATCCAGGGTGACAAGGCCTTCATTATCATTATTATAGCAACGATATTTCAGAGGTTTTCTCGGCTCCGAAATATACCGCACACTGGCAATTACGAACCGTTTTCGTTTCCATGAATTCTCTAGCGGTGTGTCGACATTTGCCAATATATATATATTTTGGGAAAGTAATTTTCTAAAAATTGTGTTTTCACATCCAGAATCACTGGGGCTACATCTCTAAATGTCACCAAATTTATTTTAGACACGACGTATTTGCTTCGGAGAGCTTTCGTCGGGGACATTTAGATTTAGAGTACGGAGACTTATCCTTATGCCGAAAACGCAGCAGCAGCAGCAGCCCGACAGGAGAGCGACCTCCAGGGTCCTTGGTTGGGGCCCCCGGTGTCGGGTGCAACGAGAGTCCAAGTAAATCGTACTTACGTGACTAGAAAGTTATGGACCTAATTAAAGTTTCGCTTTCTCGGGTCACTGTTCTCTCGTGACTTAGTATCTATGTAGTTTACTATTTCGTTAATTACCCGTAAATACAGTAAAGGGAAATGCCATTTGTAAATACTTGCTTATCGACAAAGTAGATTTGGCGTAATAATTAAAACTACAATGCTCTTGGTAAGAAATATTCAAACTGCTTATTCGACATCAAAATACTAATTCATATGGCTAGAAAATCGCTAAAAAAGCCACCTATGTCCTGCAGTTAAAATGAAGGCGAGAATCTCGTATGTGTGTGTGTGTGCGCGCGTGCGCGGGCAGGTGCGTCAAGCGGTACAGACCAAGGATAATAATCGCACGGGTACGGATGGCTACACGCACACAATAAGACTGCGTGTTGGGTAATACGATGTGCCAACAGCGTTTAACTAGAGTGCATGGATAATGGTAAGTGGTGTGAACTCGGCTCACTGCTGCAGCTAAATAGAAGTAGCTCGCAGGGACGGAGAAGGCGGTCTGGCGATTCGATTGCGCTCTGCTGGATTAATACCTTCCAGTTCTCGCTTCTGCCAGCGGTGAGTCTGACACCAGCTGCGTGCACCGACGTTACAATAGACTCTTCCAAACTCCAGGCCGCCACTCTGATCACTGGCTATATAGGAACGTGCAAACTCTCGCCGCCGCGTGGCTTTTCGAGCGCGTCCCACGATTCATCAAATGTAACGAACAATGCGATTGGCCAATAAATAGATGCGTTTATTTCTAGCTGGCTCTTTATAAATCGGGTAGGAAAAAAAACCAAACAGATTTTAAACCTATTTTTTGATTTCTCAAAAAAGGAAAGAAAAAAAAGCCTGTGGTTTTCCTGCCAGCTCTTATAGTCTTTCCCGGCGCCGCTAGGAGAAATACCAAATGTTTGTTTCTGTAGCTTAGTTTCGTACAAAATCTGGCAGCGGGTGCATTAGTTTGTGCCGATGTTGTATGAAAAATGGTTAGAAATATTCCTTGAAACTGGTCAATTAAAGTCGTTTTTTTGTTTGTTTAGAAGAAAGCAAAAAGTGATGAATAAGTTAATTAAAAGTGTCACCGGTACGGAACAGACGGAAATCTTGGGAACAAGATTTTGATAAACTACTTCAATCCACGAGAATTAAGGTCGGTGTAAACATCTGTTAACCTGGCTGGGGGGGGTGAGCTTCACGGGAGAGAAGCTGATAAGGAAACGTTCACATGGGAATTATGGGGTTAAAAAAAAATCTCTGACGGGGGCAAAAAATGAGAAGAAATGTAAAAAAAAGGAAAGGAAGAGCCGAGATAAAATCCTGAATTATGTAGAAGCCGTCTTCGACAGCCGGGGTTCGAAAAAAGGAAAAATCCTCCAGCAGCGCGAGGATTTATTAAAATTGATGGCGAAGAAGGAAAGGAAACAATGTATAGCCACGATATTTGCATACTCATAAATATGAAGGAAGTAAATTTTTATACAATTGCCTTGTATAGATGTCGTTTAGGCTCTTTATGTCATCGTCAACCTGACTTTTTCCTCTTTTTTTCCCCAGTGAATTTACTTCTTCCCAATCGAATTATTTTCCTCTTAACGAGGCCTCCACGTGCTCCCCCCCCAAACTCTGTTTACTTCCAGCGGCGGGGCGTCGTCACTGCTCCAGTCGGAAAACAAATCTACTTTTCATAATTTTAATCAAGTTAGGAATCTTTTTTTTTTCTTTCTGAAAATTCGATTTAACGAGAGAATAAAATTTCAAATCTTATTTCTGCATTTCAGCAGAAGAAAAAAACTCCTCTCCTCTCCTCCTCCTCCTCCTCCTCCTCTTTCAGTCAACACCGTGGAAGTTCCTGCCGCGCTGTCAAATCGAGGTTATTCCGATGTATCACAAATAGGGCACCAGTTCGCCTTCAAGCGGCCCCTCGGAAGTTACCGTCAGGTTATTGCTTGGAGTAGAAAAAAAAACGACTTCGCAACAATTGGAGTTGGATGCAGGTAATTTAAGACAAAAAAACTCGGAATAATCTACAGGTGAGAAAACTCTTTTTCATCTTTGGATCAAGAGTTTAGCGGAAGCAGGAGCTATTTGATGTTTGACAGCAGCTTTTACCAGTAGATTTTGTTTAAATGCATTTATCTCAGATGTAGGGAAATGCAAGAAAGAAAACATATTGTGGTGAACAAAGGGAATCGTTCCATACATTAAAATCTATTTCTGGTCGCTATCATCTCTACTTTCCACCGATATGCTACATCGAACTAAATCTGATCCTTACTCCACAATTAATGACTGAAACTGACCGAAAAACCAGCAAGAACAACCGCAACAGATGTATTTAGTTGGCTTCACTCTTGTGTAAAGGCCACCTAAAGACCAGCCCCTTCTGCTGGCTACAATGGGCATTAAAAGCGAAGACTGATTTTCGTCCAGGCGTGTCATTGGATCGTCAATGAAGCCCTCTGTTCCTGCGCGTTCTCATTCCTGTGGTGTTCCCGAGTTTGCAGTTTTCCATAAAGCTCCCATGTGAACGTTCCGGGATGAAGAATTCCGTAATCGTTACTGATTTACTGTTGTTTCAGTAGCCGGCCGCCCTTTAACACTGCCAGGTTGGTAGTATAGCGCTCGAACGCTTATCAACCGAAACAGGGAGCGAGAGAGGGCCAAGCTGCCATGCCGAGGTGCAACAAAAATCCCTGCTATAGCTGCAGAGAGAACCAAACCATTATTCGCTCTCCGAAACGCGGGACTTCAGCTAGGGAAAGTTAGATATACTGCCTTATTATTGTATGGTTATATCTTCATAATGCATACGTGCAGAGACCTGTGAACATTAGAATAATATGCAAAGATGGATTTACGTGCTAGCACTGGCGTTCAGTATTCTGATTGATGGCATACGGTGACTAACTAATCTGGCCATCGCTGTACTCTCATATTTGAGTGTAACTTACTACATTTGCATAATAATAATATTTTAATATTTAAAAAAAAATACAATTAAACACGCTGTATAGCAGAACAAAGAAAACAAACACTAGATTTAAATATTAGTCCAAGACTGCCCGTAATTCCGGTGTAAGCCAAAGTATGGATTTGCCAAGCAAAGTCCAACCATTTTAGACGACTTCTACTCCCTTAATGCGAAAAGGAAAAAGAAACTTCTGCTTTCTTCACGCGATGGCTGCTCTGAAACCCATCGTGGGCTTCTCTCATGGCTGTGGAACCACGTCGATGAACAGCTAAGCCATAGGATGGCCGTGACTTAAAGAGCAAGAACGTCTCCATCGGCAGAATTCAATCGAAGCATGGAAAAAAAAACAACCAGAAATTCTTTTTTCTGCTTCTTCTTTATTCTGTGCTTGCTGGTAATAAAAACACGGGTAAGAATCTTTGAGCAATTAACTAATGGTTTGGCCGCCTGCGCGTGGGTTGGGTCGGAATCGTTACAATCTCTTTTACTCACCGATTGAGGTTTTATTTCCCCTTTTCTGTGGAGTGACGTCAGACGACCGTGACACTAGCGAGCGATGAGAGAGATCGGAGACGAGACCGGCCGCCACTCGGTTCGCAGTTTCTCCCCGGCTTTCTCCCCACCCACCGACTGTGCGTTGTAAGTCGGATTCGGATCCAAAGCGAAAGTTCAGGAGGCGGTCTGCGACTGGGCCTACTTTCCGAGGACGGTCTTTCGAGAGACGGACGGATCCCTCTTATGGATACTGATTCGGCAGGTGCGTCGGTCTGTGGCGCCACAACTTGGCGGTTTGTGGAATGTCGGGGACAACTTGTGCGGGCAACAAACGCGGGGGGCGCGGCGCGGGGGAAGAGGAAGGGTCTTCGAGCCGCATTGCAAACATCCGAGACCAGCGAGATTTCCAAGAAGGCTGCCGTCCGAGCAGCAGCGCCATAACTGCTGACGTCACAACGCGAGCAAAGTCAGGCCGACCTCGAGCCGAACATCTTTTGCTAGGCCTGTCACGTTTAATAAGGGTTAATTTTCCCTTAAACATGCATTAAACCGAAAGTAGATATTGTCGGTACAAACTAACCTTCAGTTTATCGTTAACGCTGTTTTCTTTGTCGCTGACTGTGTGTTAATAGGCAAACGAGGCTTATTTCCATTTGACAGTTAGTAACGTTAGCAAATAGACATTCACCTTTTACTATTGGCACTTTATCCAATATAAGTAAATCCCCGGGTTGTCTGTGTACCGGTGATGTTAGAATAGAAATAAAACTTACAGTCTCCATTTAACAAGGGAATATTCGGTCTTTCGCAGAACTGCTGCTAAAACGATTTTACACCAGGGTGGAATGTGTGGCGCTTGAGATGCAACAGTTCAGCGAATGTCTACGGTAATTAGGCTTTTGGACTGCGGCGGTGAGAACTTCTTTCAGATGAATATTCGACCGAATTACGCCTGAATTTTAACATGGCCGAAGAACGATACAGTCAGCAGGTGTGTTTCGGGTAAAAGAATGCCTGTTTATGCTGTCGTTCGTGTAAGAGCTGTGAAAAAGAGTGATTCCGTTGCGGTCGATCCGGTCTTCGACATGAAAACCGAATCACGCTGCTTATTTATGAGAGCGGCCGACAGCCCCAGAGAACAAACGATTCCCGCAGAGAGAAGCGACTGCGCGATCGGGGTTACCAAAGTCGGCGCTTCGCAATTTCACTGGTGTTCAGAAGAAAGAAAAGCGATTGATAAGCCAAGAAGGAAGACGCTATGCAGGTTCAAAATAGCTTCGCTTAAGTGGAGAGAAGCCATTATCATTTCCCGAGCAGCGTCGAATACTGCATAATAATAGACGAAGTACAGAAGAGTCCGGAGAGACGCCATTCATGGGTAAGAATAACGAAGCTAAACAACCACATACAAAAAGCTGCCAGGGTTCTGAGATAGGGTTTCGTAAAGTGGTGAATTTAAAAGATAAAAATCGAAACCTTCGTATTCATCAGGTTATACAACACGGCTCCCCGGAGACTGCGCAGTTTGGTGAGAAGTTCCTACTCTCCACTCTCGAGATAGCAAGTAAAAGATTCTCTTCTGAGATCGAGCGGCCCCCGAGAAAGGTTGGTCAATCGGAACTGATACGGAGAATCAAAGATAGAAAATTTGTTGCCATCAGCAAACAGGAAGACCAAAAAAAAAAAAAAATTAAAACGATGTTTTATTGTAGAACAATGATAAAAAAAAAGAAGCATCTTAAGTATGTGAAGACTTTTTACAGGGGGGAAATTTGAAAGAGTTTGGACAGCTACACGGTGTTCAGATCTGTATCCATTTGAATGGTTGCGGGAAGATGTAAAGCAAAGAGTAAATCGAACAAAATCTTCATCAGTGAGTCAGTTTAACCCACCCCCTCCCGAATCATGGTCGAAAAATGGAACTTCAACCTTGCCAGAATATTTAGCAGTTATTATTAATAGTGATACTAAATAGTGATCCCGCGAAAGTGTCCGTACGAGCATAAGTATCCATAATCAGCAAGTTTAAACAACTGATTAGATATTTATTTAGCAGAAATTTACACTGCTGTAAGCAATGCACGAATTTAGCAAATGAAAGTGCAGATATTCTGGAAATTTCTATCCTTATTGTGTTCATGGTACATGGAACCACCAGGTGACATTGCACAGGACCTGTAAGAATTTTAAAACTGACTGATTACTCTGATGGGTTTGAATACTTTTTTTTTAAAATTTTCCCTTTATTTTCGCTTTCATTTTCTAAAAGCGTTTTCAGGTATTTATGATTCTTTAATCCTTAATTTGTTTGCTCCGACTAACATCGCCAAGCCCTGATGATACAGAAAGACACTTCGAGAACGGTCCGTGGTGCTGAATCGTTGTCGAAGGGAGAGACCTCTATCAGGGAGCGGTAACTGAGAGGACAGGAAGACGCGAAAGATTAGATGCTCCCATCACGCCATCGTCCGGCTGGTGTTCGTGAGATTCTGTTTAATGAATTCCCAAAAACTAGATTTACCAACATCAAAAATCTTTCAAAATTTGCATAGTTTGGTGTAGCTTGGGTTGATTGACATTTCCGCTTACAATTTTTACCTGTGTGCCATTACTATTAGTTAAACTGGTTATCCCAAGAAATGCATGGATCTGTATAGAGAAGTTAAAAACATGGATGTGTGGAGTTTCTTCTACAGAGGGCGTTGATAACATCATCAGCCACAAGGTGTTCGATAAATCTACTGATCAGCATACAAGGGAGAGACGTCTAACCGGGTTAGACCTAAAAAAAAATATTTCAGCCTGGAATTGCTGGCAGAGGTTCAACAGACAGAGAGATAGTAATTATCTTATAAAGCAAATGTGTCGTGCAACCGAAAGCACCATAATCCGGGCATTCGTTTAGCGTAACCATCTCGAAGTGGAAGGTAGAAGACATCATGACTTGCCACGTTTCCAAAGAGTAAAGAAATGCCCAATTAGTACATTTACCGCCAGTTCACAGTACAAGCGCAGACTCGATCTCTGCAAGGACGCCCAGGAAGGGGAGAGAATAGGGAGGGACATTCGGGAGGTAAGTCGTGTATCGTGATCTAAAAAGCCAATAGAATACAACAGTTCAGCCGGACCTATTTTATGGATGTTCTGCCATATTTAGTAGGCATAAGTTTGTCTTTTCTTTCCCACTTACTCGTCGATCTCAACAAACTGGTTTTAAAAGTTAATTTATTATCGTTATTACAGTGCAAGTTTTATTAAACTCATCCACAGGAAAAATGATGGTAAATCAGGACAATTTAAAAAAAACAAACAACAAACAGTAAAGGTTACAAACCGAAATCTGATGAACTGACGTGTTCTCATGTCCAAATATCCCTCTAAGAATGCGTTCGGCTTAAAGGAGACGGGGTGACGTCTCCAAATAATGCTCTCGTCTAGAAATGACGTCATATCTCCTTACGAGAAAAATGTAATAAAAATAATCGGATTAGAGAAGGAAAAACGCGAAATTAATTCATTTTGTCTATTAAATGCTTCACTGATTCGATGTGTGTTTATACACCCCCCCCCAGTCCAGCTACCCATTAATGTGATAAATACAGAATTATCGTGATCCGCCGGTATTCATTTCAAAAGTAGCCGAGACATTAATCGGTATCAAAGACAGGCTCGGAGCGGAAGTATTTTAAATTGGTTTTGTGCAGCAATTTCTTTGTCTCCACGTTAGTTAATGACGTCTAATTTCTGCTTCTCACCGCTACAGTTTAATTGCGTTAGCTGGAATTTCTATCGTTTGTGATTAGAGTCTATCATTATTATTCGTCTTATTTTCTTTTTTTTTTTATCAGATTAATTAAAATAGTTACTTTTAAGGGAAACAAGAGAGAAGGAAAGAAAACAGCGACAACAGAAATATCCTTTTAAATAATAATAATAATTATTATAAGAAATGAAAAGCGATCATGTCGACCTTACTTCATTAAAAACCACCGAGTAATTAAAAAGATGATCTCGAGAAATAAGGAACCGGTCATTATATCCTTTTGTTACAACCTTGGGAGGAATGTAACGTATTTACGGAATCATACGAACGAAAATTTGATGGCCTTTTTGCCACCGGAAGATGATTTCGATTATCCTGGAGACGGTTGGGAGAAAAAATGACTAAAAGTCGATAAAAAAGATTATTTTTCAAATGCTAAAACTTTCCAATTAATTAAATTTTAATGGTCGGATATTCTGAAGACAGGCCCTTGCTTCGGCAATTTAAATTTGAAAAATAGCCATCTCCCATTAACTCGCATGAGTATCACAGTTAGCAAGCTCGGTAAAACTGAAGTTCCGGATCCGAGTTTTAGTTGCTTAAGTTATTAGTAGTTTGCAGGGTAGCTCCAAGTAGAAGCCTGCTCAGAGATGGATTGACTGCACAACGTTAAGTAATATCTTTGAGCAGCAAATGGTGTTGTTCTGAGAATAGTACGGATAATACAGCCTCAAAAAAGAGCGTCAGACCGTACTGTGACGACTCTAACTTAGGGTGATGTTAAACCGGTATGGATGTGCCTTCCAGGAGGAAAGGATCATCTCTATCAGAGACCGGTGTAGGAAGGAAATTCAGTAATACTGAAAAAAACCTTTTTTAAAAAAGTGGGATAGTGTTTTAAACTTTGGAGAATTTCTTTCTAACCAGCGATAAATGCAAGTGCGTGAAAGATAAAAAGGAAATTAAAGATAACGATCAATTAAGAAGAAAGAATGTGGGTTGGTTTATTGTGTTTCGTGTGTGTGAGGAATGTTTCCAGGATGCTGAATATTCCAAGCTACACTATTTCATTAAAAAAAAAAAAAAATGTATATCCTTTGCTTCACACTGAACTCTCAGCGCAACTGAGAGATCTCTAGTATAAAAACAAAAAAATTCAGGTAAGCATCTTTGACACCCGAGAAGGGTTGGCACAATCTGAAGCTTGGTGTGTTTTATTACGCATATTATAACATTGATCCTTTCCACTCACTCCCTTTGTTAGCTTAAAGTTTCCACGAGGTCTAAGCTATATTATTAAAAAGAAAGAAAAACATTCAGGTGCGTAAACAAAGAAATAATCGCTCTTGGAAAACCCAACTAAGAAAGAGCCTTGGATGTGGTCATAAATGAAAACGTCGTGGGTGTCAATCGATGTATTTCAGTTATAAAAAAAGACGTGACTAATTATCAAGCTTTATATCAGAAAATACAATTAGAGGGAAATTTGGTAGCCTTTAGGTAAGGCTTTGGATATGCTCCATTGAAATATGTTTACAAAATCTTATTTAAGCAAAGACATTTCCACATGACTTCTCAAATGTAGAAAAGTTTGTTTATTGTGAAATCTCAATGTCTCTTACTGTAAATTCTGGTCTTACCACGACTGTCTATCGTTAGATGTCTTCTTTGGAGCATTTTTTAATCGAGTCAATTACATTGAAAGAAATTTCATTTTTACAAAGGAACAAACATCGTTATGATTATAAGGTGCAAGCATTAAAAGTAGTTTCGATTTCTTTGTTGCTCTTTTCTCCTCCGCGTTTTAAATTGACCTTTTGCCAGGCAATGCGGCTCAGTGGTGAGTGCGTTGGCTTCAGGACCTAGGGGTCCTGGGTTCAATTCCCTGCTGCTAGCACATTGTTGTGACCCTTGAGCGAGGTACTTTACTGGCATTGCTCCAGTTGCTGCTGGGGAGTGGCCTGTGTAGGCACTCAGACACAGGAACCAAGGGCGGGGGATGCTCTATGACCATGACAGAGGCAAGTCTCCTATGACAAGGAAAAGTCAGAAGAATAAACCACTGCTGAAGACGGATGCGCTGGGACAGAGTGCGCATAACGACGGTGCAATGCATCCCACTCTTATGAAATGAGTGATTGAAGAAGAAAAGAATAAAAAATTGACCTTTTAACAATGTAAATGTCCCAGAAAGAGAACGGATGAGCGAATCAGTTATTCTAGATTAGCATGCAGTTTTCGAGATCTATACTCTACCTGTACAATAGCAGATTCAGCTTAAAAAACGCACGGGTATAATTATCTTTAAGAATCCCATGTATTAAGCAAAAGTTTTTTTCCGGAAAAAAAAAACGGTTGGGTAATTAAATTTTAAAATTTTTAAAGACGAGTCGACGTTTCCATCTAAAATAGAGTAGTGAAAAATAAGATATTTTAAAGAAGACAACGCCGGCCATTGTAGTGAGGAAAGGGTTAATTGCGGAACTTTTGTCATGTATGCACAAACGATAAAACAGAAGTGGCGCGCCGCTCTTCTGGGCTGATTGTGGTGGTGGTCTGGCCTTGCTGAGTATCTGGAACCCTTCAAGACAAAAGGCCGCTCGTCATCACTGGGAAAGCAAGACACTTCCCGGTTAACATCTCGGCGAAATTCCGAATGGAAGTTTACAAAGCTTGCGGTAGGCACCGGTCACGGCCTACACCCACCACTGGCATCCACGCAGCCGTCAAATGGTCGATGGAATCCAGTCAAAATTGTCCGCTTTCGGACAGAGATGGAATCCGGGAAAAGCGAAATTATGGAAATGGCGCCGGGTCCTCTCTCTCTCTCTCTCCTCTCTCTCTCTCTCTCTCTCTCTCTCTCTCTCTCTCTCTCTCTCTCTCTCTCTCTCTCTCTCTCTCTCTCTCTGCTTCAAACGGCTGGAAATGCGAAGATGCTCAACCTCCGCTTTAATTAAAGGGAAACTAGTTTGCTAATAACCAGAATTACTTTACTATACAGCTAGAGCAACAACAACAGAACGGTAATATATCACCCGCATCTACTAATTTCAAAGAAATTCAAGTAAATAATGAACTTATGACGCTTTTCAGGGATGTGGGGACATAGCTCTCCTGTCGAGAAAACCAGAAACGTGCAAGGCGGTGCGGTGTATGAAAGTTCAAGAGAGCCGACGCCATTGTGTTTTATACTTGACGATCTCCGAAGTATCGATATTCAAGCGTCTGTTTCGGATAACGTTTAGCAATCTGGGCCCCTTCGTTGATCTACGACACGCTTCATGGAAGAAGAAAAAAGATCCCGCGTTGGTCTATACGTTGAATATCTTCAAAGCCGGTCTTGACACGACATTTACTGGCAGTTGACGGAGATCAGATTTCCGACACCACGGTATCTGCTGATGAATAAATCGCCGGCAGCAATGTAGCGCGGAGTGGTGCTAATTCTGCGAAAAAGCCCAGCGAATCACCTCTCACGTAAGTCGCCGCGCTCAGGTGACACGCGTCGCCAAAGAAAAAAAAAATGAGGGGAGGCAACTATGCGGTGAATCTCTGGACGGTTTAGGGTGGCTTTTGTAGCTCCGACCAACGCGCATCGCTGTCTATAGAAAAACAGATTGTGTGAGACACATCTTCGTAAACCAAAAAAAAAAAAAAAAAGAATTCCTTTAGGATTTTGAGCTTCCTTTGTTCTCTAAATGGAAGAAGGATGGGAGTCGTGCATGTGAGCATCAGTAACTGCCATCTGGGTCGATCGCGCTCAATTTTACAATGATATTTCCCACTTGTTGTAATTAATATTTTTTAGATACGCCAAGCATCTGCTACTGTTTATGTAGATATTTAATTCTGAAAGTGAAAGAAAAATTTCTGCGTAGATCACATGGAGACATAAACACACACACACACGCGTGGGCGCGCCAAAATTCTAAGGGAACCGCTGAGCTGTGACCCACTCGTTGTAAGTTTTACTTATTCCCCCCTTTTTTCATCCCTTTATCTACTTCGCTTTGCCTGAAACATCAGATCTTCTTGCAGTTGCTTTGTTTCATTTATTTTATCGGCCAAACGATTAAGAGAGAGAGAAAGAGAGAGAGCGAGGGAGAGAGAGAGATGATATCATCACAGAGAGAGATGACGTTTTTACAGAGAGAGATGACGTCATCACACAGAGAGAGATGACGTCATCACACAGAGAGAGAGATGAAGAGTGAGAGTGAGAAAGAGAGAGAGAGAGAGAGAGAGAGAGAGAGAGAGAGAGAGAGAGAGAGAGAGAGAGAGAGAGATTACGTGTATATTTTTTGTGACTGGGACTCTCTCCGATAAAGTGGAACTCGACCGTATCCCAGTTTGTCGCTCTACTGGAATTTTAAAAAGCGGAAAGTGGATCGGAACATTAAGAATCAAAGAGAAGGTAGCACGATTGTAGTTTTATAGCTCAGCAAGGAAAATAGTGACAACGATCTGACAAGAAATATTTCAGTTCACGATGTAGATAAAAGTTCCGAAAAACTTAGTAGTGCATGGGTGCCGTTGTGATCATCTGGCAATCGGGTCTGTTTTTAGAATGGATGGTGTTTTTATGCACACTAAACAAAGTGTCATCTTCGTATGTCTTCCATAAAGAGAAATAATCAGAAGGTTTATGTTGTATTTACTTTACTTTAAATATGAAAGACGGTAAATGCTTCACAAAAGTTTCTTATGGCAATCGTCATGCAACAAGGACAATCCGCAGAGCACTGGGGTAAAACTTATCTTACTTTCAGTGGCTGCCATAAAGAATCAAAAGTCCATCTTTACATTACATTAACGACATTAAATTTGAAAGATAGTAAAATTGATTTTGGACTCTTAATATCAGTCATGAGGAGAACAATTTAAATGTTTTTTTTCAGTAATTGGAAGTTATTACTCTGACGATTACTTACATTTTTATAAGGCCAATATAAGTTAAGGATGACTAATTAGGTAAATACTGGTGACTTTGTTTTTACTGTACAAAAAGTAACCTTTACCTCCATCTTTAATGGCTACCATAAAGACCATCTTGATAGATATTTACATGAAATTTATTATCATTTATATCACGTAAATACCACATAGACAGTCTCTTGGATTTTGATGTGTTTCTAGATCCTTGTATTTGTGTAGCCTCCTATACAATTACAGATTTCTGTCATAATTATAAAAAGGAAGGTCCTACGCATTTACATATAACTTTTAACTGACAAAACAATAGGTTAGTCCAAGCATGTTATAAGAACATCTTTGCATTGTGTAGAGTTTGTAGATTTCTACGCCTGAAATCCAGTAGATTGTCAGCTGTGACCTTGTCCTTGCTCGCAGGACCTTCTTCAATTGCTGCTGTTAGGTTGGGTTTGGTCGATTGTTCCATAGTCGTGTCTCTCTAGATTCTTCCACGACTGTTTCAGGGGTTTATATCCAGGATTACTGGTTGATATGCAAGTGCACCGAGCAGGGAGTTGCACTTTGGTATCTGTCATCAATAACTCACATCAAGCAGCCAAAGATTACAGGAGACACGTTGGATAGAGTATCGATTTAGAGAAATTGATGCTACACCAGCTAAAAGGGAATCTGTGTCACAGGCGCAATTACAATTTAAAGATTTCAGAAACGGCAATTTTGCCAAAGGGAACAAGCATCGATACTCTTCAGACTCCCCCTTGACCAAGGCTCTCCTATAAGGGAAGAGCTACTTAGATATGCTTACGCACTCGGTGAATGGTGTGCACTGTGCAATTCTTACCTGTTCAAGGTTACAGAAAATATAGAAAAGCAAATTAGACAAAACTTAGCATAGAGCAACACCACACGGTAGAACCAAGTACGAGATTAAATGTCAGTGTTTGTGTTCCACCTGAATCTGCGAGCTGAAGTCGGCACACAAGGCCTTAATCAGATTAAACCCCTGGCTAGGTCTGCTAAACCAAAGGGAGGTAAACAGGATGCGCAAGTTAGCCGCGCGTCCGCCACCAAAAGTTTCTACTGGAAATCTTCATTTTTTTTTTAAAATGAGAGGAAACCCCACCAGGGGAATATATGGCAGTCCACTCAAAGCTGGCTGATGCTTTGTTAAAAAAATCCAAGTTTTCTATCAGAAAGAGAAAGATGATGATATATCAGAGAATTAGATGCTTGTAAAGCACCTCAAATACATCCAATTTCCGTT
>JACATO010001871.1:600000-898201 GCA_018389105.1 Nautilus pompilius | reverse complement strand
TCTCTCTCCTCTCTCTCCTCTTCGCTCTCTCTCTCTCTCTCTCCTCTCTATCTCTCTCTTCTCTCGTCTTTTGAAAGCGACGAAGTGAAGAGAAGTGAAGTAGAAACTGAAAAAAAAAAATTTTTTTTTTTTTTTTTTTGGTCTGTCGACGTTGAGAAAGAAGAAAGGTTCGATGATCCACTGATGCGGTGAAGGACCGAACAAAGAGCTCAACATCTCTTGTGGAACCTGGTTAAAAGCTGAGCATCGAAAATCACGCAGAGATGATGACAGAGCTATTTTAAGATGAGACAGAATAGAAGCAGCAGCTATCGTGTCGGGTCTCGAGACTGGGCCGAAACATCTTTCCTGGAATTGCACTTTGGGCCTGTTTCTTGCATTATCAGAACCTCTCCCACAGTCTCCTTTTATTCCCGTTTTAAGTTTTTGTTTTTCATTATTTCCTAAGTTCCTAGGAGTTGTCATGTTTATTTATTATGTATAGCGATGATATTTGCTGATTACCTTTTCTTAAAAATAAAAAAAAGGCGTCTTTTCTTCATTATCTGCACTCGGGATACGGCAATTATTGTTGTTGTTGTTGTTGTTCTTATATTTGAGGCATAGACCGAAAAAAGGATTAATCTACTCTGGTTTCATGTATTTGTCACACACACACACACACACACTAATTCCATAATTTCTAATGTTTGGGGAACAATTTATATTCGCTGCGTCGAACGAAACTTTTCTGTTGCCTTGGAAACGCCCACCGCTCGCACTCGAAGCTGTTGTGCGGTCTCTTTAACTCTCTCTCTGTTTAATGGTGAACAAACGTCGATCTCCGTGTGGGGACTTGGAGGTAAATTAGTGGACGCGGAAGTAAAATAGCCTGATGAATCATATTTCTTGCTGTCGACGAGAATCTCTGTACGCCAAATAATGGTAAGAGAGAGAGAGAGACGCACGCACACACATGTCGATGGTTTATTTTATCTGATGCGGGTTACTGGACATATGGAATAAACGTTGACTTTCTGGATTTAGTTATAAAATACTGTGTAGTTAATTTCCAAAGCTGGAGTAAAGACACAGAGAGAGAGAGAGAGAGAGATAACGTCAGTACATACAGAGAGAGAGAGAGAGAAGACGTCGGTATATATATAGAGAGAGAGATGACATCAGTATATATATAGAGAGAGATGACGTCGGTATATATATATATATATCTATATATATATAGAGAGAGAGAGAGAGAGAGATGACGTCAGCACGGAGAGAGATAACATCAGTACATACAGAGAGAGAGAGAGATGATGTCGGTATATATAGAGAGAGATGACGTCAGTACATACAGAGAGAGAGATGACGTCAGTAAGTATATATATAGATGACGTCAGTACAGAGAAAGATGACGTCAGTATATATATAGAGAGAGATGACGTCAGTACAGAGAAAGATGACGTCAGTATATATAGAGAGAGATGACGTCATTACAGAGAGAGATGACGTCAGTACAGAGAAAGATGATGTCAGTATATATATAGAGAGAGAGATGACGTCAGTAGTACAGAGAAAGATGACGTCAGTATATATAGAGAGATGACGTCAGTATATATATAGAGACGATGACGTCATTACAGAGAGAATGATGTCAGTACAGAGAGAGATAACATCAGTACATACAGAAAGAGAGATGACGTCAGTACATAGAGAGATGACGTAAGTACAGAGAGAGATGATGTAAGTATATATATATATATATATAGAGAGAGAGATGACGTCAGTACAGAGAGAGATGACGTCAGTAAGTATATATAGATGACGTCAGTACAGAGAGATGACGTCAGTATATATATAGAGAGAAAGATGACGTCAGTACAGAGAGAGTGATTTCGTATTTGTATAACCCATGATTACTTTAGGCTGACATTCTCGATCTGGATGCCGCTTCACGCACAACAGTCGAATGACAAACAGGATGCTGAAGTAAGTTATGCATATGTAGGTCTTCTCTGATGGTTCTACGTATGTAGAAGAAAGCGGACGTCAGATGCCGATTTTTCGGAAACGAAACGAGAACCTTTCGCGCTCTAATAAGAAGGGATGTCATGGAAAACGACCGCATCTGAACGCTGCCGGAACCCTGAGGTCGAAAACGGGCCGCTCTGTATTAAAAACCAACTGAATAAACGAATGGATAAATTTTAAAATCCGAAACAGTGCAGTGGGTCCATAGAAATCACTCGAATTCCCCGGAAAGTTACCAAGCAGCGCGAACAATGGCAGGCGAGAGCCGAGACTAACGTAAACTACTCTATAAATAAGCGCGGGGTGGGAGTTTCATGGAAACCGAACCGCGCACCGGTCTTTTACTCTCTTCCCCTCCTCCCACCAACCCACAAAATCTCCGACATCCCGGCGTGGCGGATGGCGGTGGACCGTCGTCGCTAGGATTTCTGATTCCCTTTACTAATTTCGAAAGGTGAGACCTGCAGTCCGGGTACCGAATTATCTGGAGACGGCCGGCTGGTGGGCGGGGGAGCCACTGTCGTCTGCTACTCCGCTCGAGCACTTCTGCTGTCTGCGCGAAACAATTCCCCAAAATTCGATATTGCCATTTTATATGTGTGTGTGTCATCCCCGACTGAGCGGTGCCACAGATTAGTCTCCTGATCTAGCCACGTCTATCTTAGCAAAGTACTGGGCCATACAAATCAGCTAGGAATGCTGCGTGTGTCGCATTTTGTGGTGGTCTCTGTCTAGTTAAGCTCTTGTCAAAATCCGATTGTCTCGCGCACTCTCATTCTCTTTCGTACTATCTGATACTCTCTTATACTACCTCTCTCTCTCTCTCTCTCTCTCTGATGCTATTTGATTCTTTCTCGTGGCTGCTGCTGCCATTCAGCGGTCTTTGAGCCTCCAACTTACGGCGAAGGACTGTGTTGTGGAACTAACTGATTTGCATGGGCCCTTTAAAAAACTGCTGGTCGGTGCTTTTAAAAGTTGCCATTTCTGTAAAATCGAGTGAGGTAAAGTAGCATGTCCATCGTGTTCGTGGAAGACAGGCCATTATCCACAAGATATTATCTGTGAGTTTTAAGTGGGGCCATAAGCCATTCTTTGGGCTGCAGAGGTCTCTGGAAGGTTTTATAGCCAATAAAGAAGAGAAAGACAAAGTGTAGGAAGCAGGTTTTTAAAATTATTTAAAGCTTATTTGTCGTGGATCGCCGTGTAGAAGTAAAGCCGTTTTCTCGATAAGCTTTGTTTACCCATCAGAAATTGGTAATGGTATCATGTTTGCTTACCCTGCGGCCAGGTTCTTGATGCTTGATTTTTATTGGCAAACATTGTTCGGAGACTGGGAAATGGCATTCGATTATATCAAATAGGTAAAACTGCTAGGCAAGTCTGAATTGTGGTAGGTCGCTTACTTCTGCTTCTGTCCATCTTTAATTCGGAGACAAGACCTCTGTAGTTACTGAGCAAGTGCCTTCTAATCTATACTTGCTGTGTCTCGGCTGTCAGCTATCCCAACGCGTTTGGCAATACAGACGTCGCGTTGTCTACTAACAATGTTCAACACCAGATCAGAAAGGTCTGCAAATCTTGTTTGTGTTGAATGGTGTCTATTCAGAGTATCGTCAAGAAATTATTTACGACTGTTCCTCGTTTTGAATAAACACTACATTTAAAGGTCAAACAATCAGTTTGTTTTGTTGTTGTTGTTTTTCGTCCGCCGTTTAAGGGGCTTAGTGTTCCTGTCTCAATGGATATATTCACAAGTTTGCAGGCTTTCTTACGCCATTAGCAGGACTTTCCTGCCTTATATCTTGGTCTGTTTGCTGCAGTTCACAAGAAAAATGCAGACTAGATAAGCGATGACAGGTTGTTAAGCAATACAGTTTTTGACAAGGAGTAGGTACTGATAGAAATATATCATAGACAAACAAAACCTTAATTTAGCTTAGTAATTACAGGGAATCGAGAAGCCATCATGGCTTAAATAAAGGCCTTCAATGGAGAGAAATGTTCATCAATACAATTTTTAAACTGATTTATACGATGACTATTATTATATTATTATTCAATGTTACCGGAAGTTTACTTCTTCAGTTTGCAATTCTGTTAACTCGATATGTGATAAACAAATTTATATTATGCCGGAACCTTATTCAGTTTGAAACTGTGACTCAACAAGCAACGATAACTACGAAGCTTTTCTATACTTTCTTGGTATTTCACTTTATTTTGCTATTCTGTGATACGCTGTAATAAATAAAAAAAAAAAACAACAAAAAACGGAACAAATTGTTCTGGAACAATCTAAAAATTTGTCTTCTCTCTCTCCGTACTGACGTCATTCTCTCTCCGTACTGACGTCATCTCTCTCCGTACTGACGTCATATCTCTCTCCGTACTAACGTCATCTCTCTCTGTAATGACGTCATTCTCTCTCGTACTAACGTCATCTCTCTCTGTAATGACGTCATTCTCTTTCCGTACTAACGTCATCTCTCTCTGTAATGACGTCATTCTCTCTCCGTACTAACGTCATCTCTCTCCGTACTGACGTCATTCTCTCTCCGTACTAACGTCATCTCTCTCTGTAATGACGTCATTCTCTCTCCGTACTAACGTCATCTCTCTCCGTACTGACGTCATATCTCTCTCCGTACTAACGTCATCTCTCTCTGTAATGACGTCATTCTCTCTCCGTACTAACGTCATCTCTCTCCGTACTGACGTCATTCTCTCTCCGTACTAACGTCATCTCTCTCTGTAATGACGTCACTCTCTCTCCGTACTGACGTCATCTCTCTGTAATGACGTCACTCTCTCTCCGTACTAACGTCATCTCTCTCTCTCTCGTTACATTTCACAAAGCAGAGAGCAGAATGGCGCCGTACTAGCCTTAGCAATGCGAGAGTGAAAGCAGAAATCATGATGGTTATTAGGTGTGGTGCCAACGCTTACTTTAATTCTGCGTTCAAAATTTCTTGGCTAAAGAATAAGATGGAAAATGCCACAAATGCCGGTCTTCGTGACATTCAGACAGACTTAAAACAATAACGATTTTTTCTTTCTTTCTGAATTTTAAGAATTCCTCTGTAATCGTTTTTATAAATATTAGAAACACGGCGTTTGTGTCGAATATCATCTGCCATCGGCGCTGTGAATTATGGGATAGTTTGGCTTAGAATGCGAAAGGAAAACTAGCCTTTTGATGGGACCTGACTGAAGTGCAGATTGGAAGCTTTTCACGCGCTTCTAACCAGAGTAAGGACGAGAAAACAATCTATTAAGCTATTAACGTGTCTAAATCGGGCGCTTTTGCAAACAATCAGCTTTTCTTCTTTTTTTTATTTTTAATAATGATTTTCCAGAACGTCGTATTGGATGTCCATTGAACCCAGTTGCCTTAAGGTGGCTGTCATAATAAAAAAAAAAACATAAAGGCGAGATGGAAATTAGACAGGAATTTGATTTGAACGTCAGAGAAAGGCTGGCGTTCAGACCTAGGCGGGGTTCGGGCCCGGAAATGTCGACGTCGCTGTGTTTTAGATGCAAGATGTAATTATATTTCTAAAACTCTAAATTAGGAGAAAAGCAGTCGCGGTGAAAGGGGAAGGAGGGGGGTCCACTTGAGGGAATTTCTGGTTTAGCTTATTTGTTTCAGAAATTAATAATAATCGCTTGTTTCTGAACGAACGCTACCACTGAGAGCGCGCACCGAGGCCAGCTGATCTTTCAGAGTGAGGCTTAAATAAATCGTTTAGTTTCTTAAGCCCATTCGTCCTCAAAGTATCAAAGGTATTTACAAAACGTTTTTTTTTTTAAATCGACATTTTCTGGAATTACCCAGGTTGCATTTGGGAAAAATAACACAAACTCAAAAAGCCATGGCTGTTCTTTGCCTATACGTTCGTTCACCTGTTATTATTATTATTATATTATTATTATTATTATTATTATTTATTATTATTTATTATTATTATTATTATTATATCGCATAACGAAAACAATAATCCAGTCTGCACGCCCCGTTCCCACTTACCTGTAAGCACATAAGGGCGCTAGATATCGTTAAAGGGCTACTTAATCTTTTCATCTTGTTTTACGATCAGGATGCGGCGCGTCAGAAGTTCAGTTGATGATCTCCTCGTCGGCGGTTCTTCATGATCGACACAGATCGATAACCAAGCGCTAGCACGCGCGGCGACTTCTAGAGCTGAATTAGCCTTAAACAGCGAACGAACGACACGTACTTATCTACACCGCCTCGCCATTACCAGGTCACTAACTCCGGTCTATCGGACTTTATCTGTCGGAAACCTTAAACCCGATTTGACTGATCTGAAATTATTCTTCTCTCTACAATCTTCCATCTTGTGTATGAGGTACCTTTCCCTACCTTCGTGATTATTGCACGGACGGCTGAAATTGCCATGTTTAATTTAATGTTAATGCTACATCGAATTCCTATCCAGCCCTCCCACCACCACCCAAATCCTGCTGTTTTCTGTCCCGTATTCATCAAACAGAGGTGTTTATGTTACCTCTACATATTTCAGTGCGCGCTAATCGTCGCCATCACGTGACAAGTGACGTCACGGCCGCGCTGGTTATGACACGTGGGCCACCGTTCCTCTGTTCTCAATCTTTGTTTGATCTCGTCTCGATTATCTTTCCTCTCACGAGAATTTATCCGTATTTCCTCGCTCCGCCGATTCACACGATCTCCGCTAGTTTTAGGGACCCGCGAGCCAGTAGCTTCTAATGTCCTCGTTATTTCTCGGGCGGCATCTGGGATCAGGTCCGTCGGCGCGCCAGGAAATCTTTTCTCTTCACCTTAGAGTATTCACCAATAACTCGACGGCGGGATACCGCATGATACCTGCAAAGTCGCAACTGCTTCTTGGAGGGTCTCGACTCGAAAACAGACTGGTCCCTCCCTCCCTGAAACTCTTTCACGGGGATCGCTGAAGAGGAAACCGAAGTATGCACCGAGAGTCCGCTTCGCTCAGATCTGCTGATCCGTCAAGCATGACCGGAATTCGCCTTTCGGGATCGAGTAGGGATGCTCTGTTTTCCTAACCCAAATGGTGCCTTTCCCAGCGATGAGAAACAATTTTGTAAAAGCAACTATTCCCCGCCATTTGTAGCGAACCCCGGGGGCTGTTGGGATCTTCCCTCGCATCAAACGGCTAAATCCAACCAGTCGTGATGTTTATCACCATGGCAGCCCCCCCCCAATTGAATCGCTGATCGGTGAACCGATAGTGATCCCAGTCGTCGGATGTAATATTCACTCTGTCGGTTTAGATTGTAAATTAGATACAGTAACCCAACTCCCCCGCTTCGTTTCAGCAGAAGGTCAGGGTGTTAGTGACAACTCTATCGGTAGTAGTCTTCAAGCCCGATTGTCGCTTATGTAGATCAAGTAGATCACCTGACCACGAAAGTTGTAGGTATAGAGAAAAATATATAGCAAAGCTTTGTGAATAATAATCTTTTTTTCTTTTTATCTCTTCCCTCCGCACCAAGTCTTTTCAAGTTTTTATTTTACAGTTTAAATTCAATTCACTCTCGAAACTGCTCCGCGTTGCCAATAATGTCTCTGTTCAGGTTACCTCCCTTGAACTGGAAATCATAAAATAGAAAGAAAAAAAATCAATATAAAAATCTTTGAAGCTTTTACTTAATAAACATAACATATGAGCCTGCTATCATTATTGTTTTTTTTATCTCTCTCTCTCTCTCTCTGTCTTCATCTTTCGCTCTCTGTCCATCTCTGTCTTCATCTTTCTCTCTCTCTGTCCATCTGTCTTCATCTTTCTCTCTCTCTCTCCATCTCTCCCTCTCCTTAGATGCCTTAATGCATATTTATAGTTTTCATTAACTGTATCGCGAGCTAGTATTACCGAAGCCTTTTAACATCCATCCACTTCGTGAAATATCAGTAACTAATGAAATTTGTGCGAATTTTTAATCACGCAGCATGGAACACCGGCCATTAATTAATTATCAATGTTCCACCACTCACATCAACTACCTCAGGAACACGAGAACGTGCTGGTCGTTTCAAAAATAATATATTCATTATTACTGTGCTGACTGTTAACGGATAAATCGTATTATTTATTTAATTATCTTTCATTTTGTCCTCTTTGCGTGCATTATTTCTAATAAAGTTTACTTTTGTTTCGGTTTAGGTTAAAATGTCGGTTTAATAATTTTTATTGCTTTTTCTGGAAACGCCAGAATATGAATGAAGCCTGCAATCCGCTGTGGCGTCAGGTTTCCATCACATCTTCAGTAGACTGCGTGTGTCATCGGCTGATGAGAATGTGGCGAAATCAAATCGTGATGTTGACGTAGAAACCTCGTAAGACTAAACAATTAATTACAACATTTACGCTTGCTTCAATGCAACAGCATCAGCAAGAAGGAAAAAAACCAACAAAGAGGCGAACTCCAGGCAAAATGATTACAGTCGACTGATAGCCAGTGCTATTATTACTGAAGACGTCTGGTAACTGGAGGCCATATCTTCAGAAAAGGGCAGCATTATCTGAGAAGCTTTAAAAGAGTACTGTCGTATGATGCATCTTTGCCTTCTCGATGATGGGGTGACCTTTGGATTTCCAAAGTTTATTGTGTGATCCCTGCTTCAGTTGACTGCGGCTACTCCATCCCTTTTCGTCGCACCAACTTCTCCCAGCAGAAAGCTTGTATTTCACCTAACGATGTAAAACGCTTCAGTTCTGGTTTTTATTTGTTCTCAAAATAGAAGATATAGAAAGATTTCGAAGAGCCCGCGGTCAAGACTTCCATGAGCAAAACCTCTTAGACAAGATGTCTGCAGTAAAGCTGGACTTAAAACGAAAATAAATGGAATCTAAATCAATTTTTTTTCTAGATAATTAAGGAAAACCCATTCCCACAATCGCAGCACTGCGGAAGCCAAGTATCCGCAGCGTCCAGGATCTTTCACCGTAATCAACTCTTCTGGGAGTTTTCGGCGATCTACTTTTGGCCTATTGCATTATGGAACGTTTTTTTTTTTTTTAAAAACACTTTATCAGGGAACAGAAACTTCAAATTCTAAGCTTTTCTGCGTGAAATTATAAAAAAAAAATAATTTTTTTTTAAAGACATTAGTACGGAAATGAAATATTTTCGTTTTCTTTCGCTTTAAATTGATTCTAAATACATTGGACGACTGTTTCGTCAGCTATTCTCCACCGATTCCAATAGGGAAATCTGTGAACCACGAGTGCGTGGTTTGACAGCTGGCATCATCAGGCAGCGGGCTACATCCCGACAGGTTGCCAGGCACGCGACGGCCAGATTGAGCGGAGTGTCCATCTTTACATTCTCTAATCCACGACGCGAGGAACCTAAAAGAAAAATCTTTGCGAGCGATTTCTTTTCCTTTAAGTGTAAAGAGTTCCGTCCGCATTACACTTAGATGCGGATGGACTTCAACGCAAAAAATTTCTAAAAGAATAAAACAGGTTTTCGTTAATTTCTTCGTTACTTCCCGGTTTTCCCATCCAGCTTTCTCTTTTCTCTCTATGACAGTCCTCTTCTCAGTACTCATGGCGAAGAGAAACTGTGACGTAACACCGATATCTGCAAGAACGACAACCCCTGGTGAAGAAGGGGAGGGTACTGCCGCGGTTCTCCGGTATGCCGCGAAAAGCTGGAAACTTCTGACAGGGAAAAACTCCAAATAGAACCCCCGCTTTTTTTTTGTTTTAAATTGAAGGAAACCCCTCGCTGCCGGGTGTCGAAGAAAAGCCAGAAGAAACCATGCTAGAGAGAGAGAGAGACGCCGCTACTTACCTTTTGTATTAGTTATATAAGGACCGGATTTTGAGACGTCCCATCAGGCTGATTTGTGGCGTACAGGCAGTAGGAACGCTCTTTGGTGTTTAAAGTTTTATTTCGCCTTTGCAGACGTCATCGCACGACACCTGGCTACTGCCGTCAGTTGATGATGAGCTCGCCCTCAGCTGATCCTCGGTTTTGTTCCATTTTAAATTTATTAACAACAACAACGCACTGACACACTGCGTGGACGGAATCCTGGTCTGCGAGATTGTAGACCATTCCTGTCTCAGAACTTTTATTGGGGAGGACCGGGAATGGGGTTTAAGGAGATACTTCAGCGAGGACCGGCTGAGGGTAGCCCGCGCGTGATCCGTGCGCCTCGTATCTAGTGCTTTTGGCCAGGTATATTTGTAATGATGCCCTGACTCCCTTTTCTCCTTTAAATTGCAGGGGGGGAGCATTATCTTTCATACATCTTACTTTCTTTTGACAGATGTCCACTGGCATAGACAGGAATTGCTGATGGATCGGGCAGAAATTAGAGTACCTTCGTGCCGTCTGCTGGCCCCGAATCGCACAGAATGGCGTAACCCCGTATCAAGAACTGCGAAAACCTGGAGCGATCCAAGAGCATGGTATCATCTGCATTGCCCATTGCAATCTTCGCCCGACAACTCGTGAGCTGACGAAAAGTGATCTACGTTGTACCCCCCGCCAGGCGGCGCTTATGCGCACCGTCACGTGTTCTTCCAGATCAGCAGATTTGAAGGGTTGGGTTTTTTTTCTCCCCCCCCACTTTTCAGCAAAACTTTCCGCTCTTTTGATTGCGCGTCCAGCGGGGACAAGAACTGTTATCTTATAGCTCCTCTTTAACTGGACAACCCCCCCTCCCATGTTAATAGGCGACAGCGGAAATATCCGGCGCCTTGCGGAACTTCCACTGGCTTCTATCAACGCCCACTGCCCAAATATGTACCTCCCTCCCTTCAAAGTCTCCATCGGTTCCACGAACCGTCTTTCTGTCATCTGCAGGGCTGCTAACAGATTAAAACTTCTACTGGCCAATGCCTGTTCGCATGTTTAGCAGTCGTGTTCCTATCATATGAGTGGAAAATACAAAAACATTATCTGCTTTTAAAACACTTTATTGTTAACAAAAATGCGATATTCCATCAAAACTAAGAGCCGATCAGAACAAATACAAACCATTAATTGCGACGTTCTTATCGGTTCGATCTTTTCTTCGTAAGAAACATCCATTTTATGTGAATAACTGTTGGACATTTTGGAAATTCATTCCGGTAACTTTTAAAAAATATTATCTTGCACGCAATTCCCATCCCTCTCGAAAGTAATTCCATCGATGACTGACATTGGTTAAACCTCCCGCCCCGACTCTTCAATCTGGTTTATTCTACACAAGTTCAATGGGGTTCACACGTAGAGATTGATTGGCCAAAATTCTAAGAAGTCCGTACCGATTCATTCCTAGCGTCGATGCGCTTCGAATAATTTTTTTTTCTGTTGCAGTCTATATCCATCACCTAACGGCCTGGTGGAGTTGCGTGGCCACGAATGCTAGCGACATGTCTCTTTTATAAAAAAATTATATCAATTTCTATCAAGCCAAGAACAACTCACATTTCTACCCCCCCATCCTTAGATGTGGGAGCTGGTGGAAACGCAACATTTCTTATTATCTTTCTCGCTCCAGTTTTAACTCTAACACGCTGGCAATGGCTTAGTACCACCAAATGTTTCAAACCTGCTTTCATCCAACATTTTAATTCGCACCATTGGCCTTAATAGTCCCGATGTTGTTTAGCCAAGTAAAACCAATTCTCCCCCTTCCCCCCAAGCAAAGACATTTTAAATCTGTTATTCGGCCAATTGATCCGACCTTTCCTAACCGGCTCTTGCTGGTAGAGATTGAGATGCTGTCTGCTGTAGATAACTGTGGTCAGCAGCTAATTGGCTACCTGTCAAGAAAGGGCTTGCTCAAGACTTTCCAATCAAGAACGTGTCTTCCCTTTCTCCGCTTTATTCTAAGTTCATGGCTGAGCCAACCGTCATCAACCAATAAGTTTCCGCGTGCATACCACTCGTATATATCCACAGATTTCATAGGAAGTGACACCCGCTTTATAAAGGATAGCTTGGTTTCATATATAATTTTTCATCTACCAGAAAAAAACAACAACAACAACAATAAGAGTAATCAGTAATAAGGTTTATTAACGTTTTTACAAAAGCACGGTATGGGCTAACGAAGTTAGTGGTGTGGAGCAATAGCAGAGAGAGCAGCATGAATTACATTTAACATTCATAGAAATAACACACTGGGGGTTCTTAATTAAGGGAAATGTCTGCAATGATAACAACGCTTCCATCGGAATCTTAATGCTTTTTGTTATTTAGGATAATACATTTCCATTAACGGTAAAGTGCTTAAAACCGTTTTCGTTAGGGCCGGCTCACAATTCTGAGCATTAGTGTATGTGCGCTTGTCGGTCTCTCGGTATAAAATGGGATCGATGTATTTGAAAATGGTAAATTTGTTTATTCTCTTTCTGGGCGGAAGTAATGTATCATTTAACAGAGAATTCGACAGTAGCAATAAACTGATATTAAGAAATCGATAAATCGTCTTACAATTTTTAAATCGAAAATTAAACTTTAAAACCGCGGAGTCCCGCCGAGGTCGGATAGATCGCCGTCCTGCTTATAGCGACCTCCATCTAATGGAATCGGCGAATGGACGGAGCGGATGATCCAATTACCGGACGACCAAGTGCTACATTTCTGGATGAGGTTGCCGGCGGCGGAAACTGGTTTGGGAACCGAGTACAGACAGCAAGCCCGTCTATCGTTTGTCTTCTCACGTGCCCCATTAGCGCGGCGTGGACGGTTCATAATCGGATGTAATTAAGTCGCCGCCGCCGCCGGTTAATACCTCTGTAATGGCTGTCGACCTGCCGAGATCTACGGACGACGATTTCAAACGGCGCGGCGGAAGTTACGACAAACCGAAATTTGCCGAATCGATATATCATCATCTCCCCCATCTTTTCCTTTACCATAAAGCGCGTAACAAAAATTTAAAAGAAAACGAAAACTTTCTTGAAAATTTTGCCAATTTTTTTTTTTTTTAAATCGCTGCCGCTGGGTAACCGGCGTCACGTGACTTTCGCTAACTCTCGTCATCGCCACAGCTATCTCGGTTAAAGAATAGCCGGCGTCACGTGACTTTCGCTAACTCTCGTCATCGCCACAGCTATCTCGGTTAAAGAATATCCGGCGTCACGTGACTTTCGCTAACTCTCGCTCGGTTAAAGAATTTTTTTTTTTTTAATTGGCCATTTCTTTGCTTTACCTTTTTTTATGCAGTCCAGCCTAAAACCATTATTTACGAATACAAATTAGTGAAATAATATTAGCCCGTGCATCCGTTTTTCTCTGGACTGCTTGAAAGATTCAAAAAGTCAAAACAACGCCTCCACCAACTCACTCGCTTCTGTCATCTTCCCCAGAATTGTCCTTAAATTTTTTTCTTCTTCCTGTTCTGTTATTAAAAACTCTCTTCGTCTTCCCCTTCCCGCCTCTTTTCAACCCAACGATGATGGGAGCTACTGAGGTCACGCAGTGCAAAGCTGTGCATGAAGTAAGTATCTGGAGACAAACGAGCAGAACTGCAGCGTCGGAAAAAGCGGGTTATCTGCCCATTCCAGAGTCGGCCATAAAAGACGGAATCGGCACCGCTTTAAACGGAATACAACTAAATGTGTTAAAAGGGGCTTAATTCACTTTATACCTAAAACATTTAGTAAAGTTCTGCTTATGTCATAGTTGTGCGCTTCGCTGTATGTATTCGGTTATGCGATAGTCGTAAAAATGGTGTTGCTCTTTGGTGTTCATAAGTGTTTCTGCCTTCACTACGACTTCTACTCTGGTTACAAAATAATTAAAAAGCACAATATTTCAGTCTTTAAAATATCAGTACGAGTATATTTAATTAATCATTTTTTATTTCATTTTATAATTTGTAATTTAAAATTTTAGCATTGGATCCCAGTCATACATTAAAACTGTTGTCAGCAGCGTTCTTTTTTGTCCCCTATTTGTCTGTTTCTCATTGTCACGACTAATTTTATACGCTTAAAATTCTTAGTCATGAACACTACCTTTGTCTGTTTACAGTCGAGCAACCTAAAGGAACCTAAACTAGGGAGAAAACTACTGTAATCAGGATGTCATTGAATTTCTCCTATATAACCCTTTTATAATTAACCGGGTTCCTTATTGAGGAAGCTACCTGTATTTTCTGTTTCCATTGCAAGAGCAAACTAATTACAGGTGAATTTTTGATTATTTTTTTTTGTGGCAATAATACAGGAATCGGAATACGTGATTTCTGCTTCCTGAATTAAAACAAAGTTGTTGTAACACGGGGAAATCTATCAGAAAGCTACCCAGCTAAGAGGATGGTTATGGAGCCAGTCGGCTTAGAGATCAACACGATTACTGTCTCTTATTACAATGCATATCGTGACCAGAGAAGTTAGGCGCAATCACTAAGATACACACGTGCACACACAACCGAAGAAGCTTTAAGATTAGATTCTGAATGACGCCAGCTTTAATCAAATAAAATAATAATACAAACCTGTTCTTCTTTGAGAACAATATGCTTCCCTGATTAATCTCCGATAGCTGACTACTTTGTGCGCTACTTTATATTCTAAACTCAATTTGTTTATGACATATTCTCTCTCTCCTCTCTCTGTACTGACGTCATCTCTCTCTGTCTATCTCCCTCTGTAATGACGTCATCATATCTCTCTGTACTGACGTCATCTCTCTCTTTCTGTACTGACGTCATTTGTCTCTCTCTCTGTACTGACGTCATCTCTCTCTCTCTGTACTGACGTCATCTCTCTCTGTCAATCTCTCTCTGTACTGACGTCATCTCTCTCTCTGTACTGACGTCATCTGTCTCTCTCTCTCTCTCTCTCTGTACTGACGTCATCTCCCCACCCGGTCTGGCTTCTTATTCTAGTAGCTGGTTCGTTCTAAATTCGGAAAAGGGTTAAAAAAAAACAAACAAAAAAACCCTTCTGATCGAAGTGAATTTGCATTATCACTTCTGTGGATAGCCAAGACAAGGCAAGATCTGACACTGCGAATTAATAAGCTGACTAATTCCGACATCAGAGGGTTTAAACAGAGGTAAGATTTTTGTAACATCTCAATAAAAGATTCATTTCCTGCCTTTAGAATTAACGGGGGCGAAGTCGTGGCGCATTTTTTTTGGTAGAAGTTTTAAAAAATGTCGACACCTTTCTATAAAATGTTATTTGGCCTTTGACATTTTAATTGCAAACTCACTGGGATTTTGTGCTTGATGTAAAACCACCCCTTCCCCCATCTTTCTCTAGAAGGCTGGGCGACCTTTCGAATATGTTAATTAAAGATCTTCAAATTCGCGTGTCGACATCGGCACAAACGGCACCATCCGCCAGAGGGAGCCCCACCCCCCCATCTGACGTCAGTTTCCTAAACTGAGCTGGGGAGAACGGGGTGCAAAAGTTGACCGCCTAACATGTCTTCGCGTGTTTTTTTGTTTTTATTAAAATTTGGAGAGCTCGGAGCCACCGCCCCCCCCACAAATATGCGGCTGGCTGGTAAAAAAAGAGCCAGAAAAACTATGTCGGAGAGCGCGGTCTGGACCTCGAACTCTCAATTTCAGCAGTTAAGTATTCCGCCACCGCTCTTATATTCTATTTGCTGGTCACAAAAATCTAGGGATGTTGGAGTTCGGAATACATCTTTATCCTATCGCGAGTGATCAGGACGTAAACTAGCATTAGGCGTTGAATGATAATTCCCGGTAAAAGTCGCTCCGATTTAAAATCCCTTTACAGCAAGGTTACGTGCGTGTCGGCGTCAGAAACGGCGCCTCGCTGCTACCATTGTCGTTCAGCACGATCGCTGAAATATCAAAAATATAATGGCAGGAGGAAGGATTATGGCTAGTAACAGGACATCCCTAGTCATTCTCGTAAGATAACCTTGAACAGTCAGAACTTCCTGGATTAGATAAGATTGCGATACTACCTTTTCATCAACAGCTGGTACCAGGGTTGCTTCACCAATTGAGCACCTCTCAGTAACTACAATGATCCAGGCGTGGATTTGACTTAGAGCTGACATGCAATACCAAATTGGATGGTCACGTGGCCTCATTTCAGGCATGCGCAGTCGTCTCAAAAAGGCCACATCCACATTAGCATGCTGTGAGTAACTCCAAGAGTTAATTTTGATAGGGAATAAACTATAACTTCTATAACTTTGCGTTTCTTCATATGCTAAACTAAATATGCACCTTCAAATTAAAGTATCGCTGGATTTCTGTACTTAGTATTGTTTCATGTGTGTAAATGAAGTTTAACCTACAGCCAACAGTTTGCAGATGTAAGGAAAGGAATAGAAAAGGTAAAATGTAATTTAGACTCATTCTTTACATTGGTTGCATGCAACTCACCAGCACAACATGTGAAGAACCTTTACGAATGAGCACGCGCCTTGACGACACCGTTGTGCTAATGCCAGGGTTGTCTACCCTGCAGACATCGGTGTACGACACAACAACAATAATAAAACCGTATTATATAATTACGGAATATACCTAACGGCAGTTGTTCGTACCGAGTTGTTGGCCCTCTCCAGTCAGACCCTGCACGTGGTCTATTTTTCGAAAACCGCGGTTTTAGAATCTGATCCCCTGAATCTAACTATACCAGCCCGGCCATGTTCACACGTCAGAGACAGAATTAACGACTGTCAGTGGGAGTGGTCTGTTTTGCCAGTAAACAGCAGACGTATAATTATCGTTCAGGTCTGACTACCATATCTGCTCGGAAAATAAGACGGGCACTAGATCTTCATAGTAGAATCAACAAAACAAACGAACTGCAACTAAACATTCTGTTGTTACTGTTGTTTTAAGGCTGACTAAATAATATTTTTTGTTGTTGTTCAGTATCAGAAAAGGTAAACGGTTTATAAAAAAGAAACTAGATAAATAACAGATTTATAGCTACGCCTAGTCTTTCATACAGGTGATAACATCCGACTAGAGTGTGTCAATATAGGGCGTATGGATCTACCTGAGAGCGCAGCTCGGTCCCTAGGTGGGCAAATTGGAGATGATTGATGCGATGCGATTTACGGCGAGATACCGAGTAATATTACCCCCCCAGATAATTAATAATTGTTTCCACATATATACTAGGAGAATTATCATCTCCCACGTTGATAGGTTGCCTCCTGTGGCCTTTTCTGGTTAGACGGGTTTACAAAAATAAAAAAAAAAACAAAACAAAAAACAGTCCTGATTATTCTGTGCTTACACCGATTTACACTGTTCGCGG
This sequence comes from Nautilus pompilius, assembly GCA_018389105.1. Classification (NCBI taxonomy): domain Eukaryota; kingdom Metazoa; phylum Mollusca; class Cephalopoda; order Nautilida; family Nautilidae; genus Nautilus; species Nautilus pompilius. The sequence continues at coordinate 880,952 of JACATO010001871.1, read as the reverse complement.
TTTCAACCATCGTTAGACTTACTGGTTTTCTTCAAGGGGAAACTGTTAATAAATTTCATTTACAGCACAACTCTAAACTTCAAAAAGAAAATTATTATTTATCTAAGAACATCAATTTCAAGAGAATTTCATTGAAACCCACATGCATTTAAAACAAGAATGAACGACGTCGTAGCTCTCCTGCCAAGGAGATCAGAAACAACTTCGTAAGCGTCACATGTGTGCATAGTGTTTTGTATTGTTATTGTGTGCTGTAGTTGTGCAACATGATTTGTGCTTTATGACATCAGGTCATGTGGCTTTTGATGTCATTACCTTCCTCACTTCTGAAGCATTAAAAAAAACAGGAGTTTGGTCTTCTAAGTATCGATGGACAATTGTATATTCTTTTCGCATGGGGGACAGTAGTAGCAGTAAGAAACCCCTTGTTTAGGCAAAAGAAGGACAAGTAACTTTACACTGGGCTACGGAACGTTTTAATAATTTAAATATTTAAATCTTATTTCTATTCAACAGATTTAATAAAACCACCAGGGACGTACAAATGAAACCAGATGAAATAGCATCACCGTAATTGTACTCGGTCGTGCTTCATTTGAACGTGCGTCCATAGTGATATGGTAATATTTCCTTTAATATTAAATTCACTTTTGTCCGGGTTACGCTTTTGACGTATCCGATTATCGCGAATCCTCGTGTTTTTTTTGTTTTTTTTTGGCATGAGACTTCTTGGGCTACTGAGCACTGTTTACGAGAACTCCCTGAATAATGAAAGACGAAGTTTTAAAGATTTACGCTAATTTGAATAATAAAAACCACGTTGATTGTTTCATTGTTTACTTTTGTCATTTTGATTATTCATCTTTAAAAAAAACAAAAAAAAACATGCGAAAGCAAAATTATTCTGTGACGGTTTGTGACCTTTAAACTGTTTTCTGTGAATCTTGTTGTTACTGTTCCTAACGTCGACAAACTTTATTAACTCTCTTTAATTTAATAGATTATTAATTACCGGAGAGATTATTGACGATTATTTATCGACAAAATTGACCAGATAAAAATAAAGAATTACACGTCATGCTTAAAGTGTATTCCGTTTTGATTTGTTTGAGCTACAAAAGTCTGTTCATGTCTAGTATAATATCAAATTAAAATTAACGTATCATTTGATATTTTCATTTCACGGTAAAATCTATCTAATTCAATTAAATCTGAAATTTAAATTAAGTGAAGTCTCATTTAGGTTATGGTATGAATGAAGTAATACATTTGGATTTTGCAATACAACACCCAGTCACTTCTATGCGAATAATCTATTGTAACTTTTCGATTACTGACATATTATTCAGTATCTACGGTAACAGCGAGATTTTTGCCATCAAAGGACAGCTTGCCATCTATTGTGAATATCAGTTGCCTCGTTCGGTAAACGAATGACTAAAGATCTGAACAGATGAAGTTTTGTAATGTAACGCTTCCCCCCGTTCCTATTTAAGCTTATAATATTTCATTAAACACTAATAATTACACGTGTGGCGATTTACTTCAAAGAAACCGCGTTTTAAAAATTAACTGATTGCATTTATGGCAGTTGCGCAAAAGGTTAGTAAAATTTTCGCAATCATTATCACGGACTTGTTTTCTTTCACATCATAACTGTTTTATTAAGGTTTTTTTTTCCTTTCTTTTTTGGCTTCATTAAACACAACATTTACAGTATTAAAAACCTCTCTCTTTTTGTAATTAAGTGGTGTAAATGTGAATGCAATTACGCACTCCGATGGAAGCGTCCATTATAATAAAAATTTAATTCGGTGCACTGCCTCTGCATCATTTAACTAATCAAAGTCATCAAAGAAATGGTAGGGGGAGGGGAGAGAGAGAGAGGGAGGGGAGAGACTCGTAATGTATTCTGAGCTAATCCTGATTTCAACGATTCGCGGTTCCATACTGGTTTTCCTCAAAAGAAAGTTGTTAATAAAACCGATTTACCACAGAACTCTAAACATATATATATATATATTTTAAACAATAATAATTTTCCTAAGAACGTAAAATTTCAAAAGAATTTCACTGAACCTTTAATACATCTGAAACCAGACTGGACGACGTCATAACTCTCCTGTCGCGAAGACCACAAACAACTTCGTGCGCGTCACAGCCAGCCAGCCAGCCGTACGTGGCGTCTCGTGTTTGTTTGTTTGTTTGTTTTTATTATTTTAAATTGTGCCGCTGTAGTTGTGTTCCATGACATCAGGTCGGGTTATGGTCTGACGTCATTACTCTCTCTCTCTCTCTCCGCTTCTAGAGAATTCAGAACACGAGGACGAGGTCTCCAAAATATATAAAATCTAACCTAAAAAAATAAATACAAATCCCCCCCTCCACCGTCTCCAGGGAATTCCGTACGCTTTCTTGCATTGTAAACATTTTAATTTGATTATCGGCAAAGACTCTTTTCTTTTTTGTAGCGTAAATAAATAACCTTCTTCTGAACATTCCGGGTTCTTTTAAATCATTTTTGTCCTTTTGAAAAAAAAAAAGAAGATGGATTTAATTTCTTTATAAATGCTTTTTTTTTTTAAAAATAATTCAATTAAATGCCATTTTTTAAAATCTGCCTAAAGCGCACACACTGCTGTCGTCTAGTCTGTTGTCTGGGAGACACACCAGTTACGCTATTTTCGCCCTCGAGTACGGGGCTGTCAAGAGAATTACGCTTTTTCGCCATGCAAGAGCTTCTGAGGGGCGTAATTTAAAACAACAACAACAACAACAAACAAACGCGTCTTACAAACTTGTAGTGACGTCCATATGTTTGAAATTATTGAAACATTCTTATGTTTCTATGCCTTCAGTCCCAGCCCTGGTTGCACGTCTTAAGAAGGCTAGCGATTACACGTTGTGTAAAACAAACAACGTATGACTTTCCAAAGTCACTTTAGTTAGTTAATATTAGTGGGTGGGGGGGGGAGAGTCAGAGGTCACAAGTCACAGGAAATGGTAAACATCCTTTATCGTTACCACGATACACAACCGCACTCGTGGTTCCATAGCGCGCCATTTAAGCGGAATAAAGGTGGACTCGACACTAAGAAAAGCGATACCATCCGAGAAAACGTTCTCCCCCGAAGTACGGAGAATGTGACAGCGGACGAAAACGAATCCGTTGTACTGAGACGCATCTTTCATCATTTAGGAAGAGATTGGTTTGTGAAAAACATTAAAGGCTGGTGTACTGGAACCTTGGACGGAAACAGCGAAAGTTCTATGCCTGAATCTGTTATTTAGCCAACTTTCACTTTCGTCATTTAAAACAAAAGAAACCTTTAAACTAACATTATGAATCCATATATATATATATATAATATATATATATATATTTTAAAAAAATACATAACACCTCATAAAATACTGGAAGAAACCAAATAGAAGTGGAATTATGTTTTCGGATGATCCTTATTTCTGGCAGCTTCGCCCTTCCTGCTGCTGTGTTTATCACAGTCTGGACAGCGGCAATGTTAGAGTATTTCTGACCACAGACTAACCCCGCTGCCAAAAACACTTCTGTGGAGGGAGGGGCTCTCTCTGCTCAAACTTCCTATTCGCTGTAGGCTCCATTTGTGATGGCTACTTCCGGTGGAGTAAAGATGATTCTACTGGTGTTAATGAGCAGAAAAAGACGACATCATATCGTGCGTGCGTGAATAAAACCGCGGGTCTGTCCGAATGGTGACTTTCTTCTAGTTAGTCGGGACTCATTAGTCCGAGTGCAGCCATTGTAGGGGGGGAAATATGTAAAAACGGTGTATAGTATTCGATTTTTGTGCTCGGCACCGCAGTAAATGTTTTCTTTCTCTAAATGGTTAATTAAGTCCGACCGCCTGCGTGCAGTGCACCCCAGTCTCCCTTCTGCGGTTTTGAGGAACGGACGCTACACGTAAAAATGGCGAGTCGGGCGCAGCCTCTATGGCAGACTCTCTTCAGATACTACATATTTTAAAACTCATTTACAGCGCCCGGGACGACACGGGCTGTGATGCGGGAGTGGAGGAGAGGAAACGACGTGTCACGTGACGGATATCGCGTGATTTGGCGCGAGACTTGCCGTGGCGTCCCGTTCGATGCGCAAATCTTCGACCAGCCGCCGCCGCCGCCTCCTCCTCCCCAAAACTCGACCGTTTCCTGGGTACCGGAGAAATTAAGTCAAATACCTGGCCGGCTTAAAACGCTATTACCTTGTTTTCGATGTGCGCTTAATTGGGAATTCTGTGTGTGTCCCCCCCCCCATCTCGTGTGGGAATTGATCTGAAGCGGGCTGGTTTAGGTTGCCCCCCCTTTTTTTTTTGCTTTCTCCTTTTCAATGAAAAAAAAGAGAGAGAGGAGGAGGAGGAATGTTCGCTTTGTGTAATTACACACATTACGTTTCTTTCATAGTCGTTTGTCTACTCGGTGGCGCGCCGCCGCCGACATCATAGACAGAGGCCATCTTGAATACGTAATTAGGGTCGCGACGTTTGGCTCTCCTCCTCACCCCCTACCGGCCCCGGCGTCTGAATGACGTCCCCACGACGCAAGCAGTAAACGTTCTCGTTATCTTAGCCGGGAACTTTCTGGAAATATTTACAAAGCGGGTGCCTCTGTTGTTCGCGGGTCCGCGGCGACGGTGTACTGCCACAACGAGGTCTCTCTCCCTTATGCTCGCAAACCGAAGGAGTCGGGGACCGGTTCCAAAAATTGTAATATATATATATCACATTCTATCAGAAACAATTAAACTAGAACCATGAAACCGTCTATTAGTAATGTGTAATGCGAATGGCCTCAAGGAAAACTTTATAAATCTGTAAATGAGAACAACGAGTAAGTAACATGGCACCCTGCACCAGCCGAGAGGAAACGGAAGTGAGAATGAGGCTCGATGCTGGCTTCAGTTTCTCCTGGTGAAGAATCAACACACAGCGAAGGGGAAAATAACTCTGAAGGAAAAAAAAAAGGGGGGGTCGTTATAGCAACTGCGTGCAAATAAGCGGTATGATAATACATTTTACAATGGAGCCGAGGTGGAGGAAAAATTCTGCGACTCACCGACGGAGATTTCTTCCCTTTCGCTCGGAGGCAAGTCTGCGTGTTCACCCCCCCCCCAGTAAGTAACTGGTCGATTATTGAATTTGAGTAGAATTACTAACAACGTGAATGGGAAGGTTTAGCACAAGCGTAATTTACTTAGATGATTTTTTAAACTAAAGGAAAAAAAGTGTGTTGGGTGGGGGGAGGGGAGATGCAGACACTGTCCGTGATTCTTTGCTCTACATTCAGCTGTTGCTCAGCGAAAGCCTGAGCGCGTTGTCCTTTACGTCACATCCGGTGACTCGAGATGATTGATTTTATACGTTTAATTACTTTTAAAAAAATATTTAATTATTTCTAGATTATTTTCAGTTTCTATCTTTTTCGGGCAAGACATCCCGAACTAATAACTTAAATCAAATCGGATAAAATAAATAGTATTTTAAGTAAAATTGACGTAATTTAAAGAAAAAAAAAAAATCGCTCAAAAGTAATTTTATGATGGACGAACGCCGTCAGTAGTTAAGTTTATGCGATTCTTATTAATTAGGCGCGAACGCCAGCTGGTTAAATTAACTTTTCAGTTTTTTTCTCTCTGTCTCCAAATAATGAAAACATTATTTATTTTACTACTTAATAATAAAAAAAAAAATTTAAAAAGGAAAAAGAATTATCTCCCTTGTACCAAAGTATTACTGTATATGGAAGGAGTAAACTTTACAAATCTAAGTAGACGATTTACTTTGGATTTATTCCATTGCTGCTTTTATTTATTACATTAACATATTTAATTTTATTTTACTAAAGTTAATTACGCACCTTTTACATTAATTTATTATTATATATTTATTATTATTATTATTATTATTATTATTATTATTATATTATTATTATAATATTCCTACATATGAAATGTACATTACAGAGAAAAACAGAGAGAGAGAGATGACATCAGTACAGAGAGATGGAGAGAGAGAGAGATGACATCAGTACAGAGAGAGTGAGAGAGAGAGATGACGTCAATATATATAGAGAGAGAGGGACAGAGAGAGAGACAGAGAGAGAGAGAGAGAGAGATGACGTCAGTACAGAGAGGAGAGAGAGACAGAGAGAGAGAGAGAGACAGAGAGACAGAGAGAGAGAGAGAGAGAGAGAGAGAGAGAGAGAGAGAGATCAGTAGAGAGACGATACAGAAGGAGAGATAGAGAGAGAGATGACATCAGTACAGAGAGATGGAGAGAGAGAGATGACATCAGTACAGAGAGATGGAGAGAGAGAGATGACATCAGTACAGAGAGAGTGAGAGAGAGATGACGTCAATATAGAGAGAGAGATGACGTCAATATATAGAGAGAGAGACAGAGAGAGAGAGATGCCAATCGACTTCAAAAACTTTATTTTCATACTGTAATAATGAAAATCAATCAATTATCGATTGATCATAGTTTTCTTTTTCTATAAGCTTAGCGTTTCACTTGTGCTGATCTTATTTAAGCAGGGTTTTGCTTAGTTGTTATTCCTGTTAGAAGAAAAGCATAGCGGTATTTGCAAACCTTGACATGGTCCGCCAGGTAGTAAATACCATGTTTTTTGTTTGTATTGTTCTTTAAATTCAGAATCTCCGCAACCTTGTTTTTAACAGCAAATAATTGCAGCGGAACACGGGTCTGTTTACCAGCGAAAGAAAGAACTAAGCGAGAGTTACTATGGTAAACCAATCGATAAATCACGTGAAAGTGTACGGAGATTATTTACAAACCCCACCCGAACCGGCAAAAGTGGTGGGATGGCACATTTTTGGGGGCGAAGAAGTCTACCCGATAAGGGGAGCCGGCCGACCAGCCGTCTGTCTGTCTGTCTGTCCCAGTGGAAACGGGATTTGCTAGGAACACTAAACCGGTACCGTGTCACTTTAGCAACCAGGTTGTCCAGCCTAACGACTGGACCGCCGGTGGTGCGAATAAAAGTGAGGTTTTATTAGGTAAATTTTTTTTTTTTTTTTTTTTTTAAATTCAGAACCAGACAGCATCCAAAACGTACGTCAATTACCTCCGTTCATTTCGTTCGGCCACGGCTCCATTAACAGGTGTTGGCACAGGGCATTATGGAACCGTTGTTGATGAGCCGGCCATTACCAGTTGTGACCTCTCTCTACAAGGGAGACTACCCCAGTGGAGCGAAAGCGAGCGTAGTGCATTCCGTCGCGAAGGTGGTGGCTGGGTCTCGGCGCTTCCGTTTTGCGCAGGGAAATCCCCACTTTATTAAGTTCCTGTTTTCAGACGTAGATGGAAGCCCGCGCGACCGACTGGAAGAGAGGTCAGAAGAAAACCATGCGAGGGGAGGTTAGTTAGGTCGAAACGCGTCTTCGTGTTTCGTCGATCAAAGCAAATTGTGTCTGCAATATCGCAGCCTGAGGAAACGTCCGCGAACCCACGAAATTGCCCCGTAATGTCTTTCGAAACTCTTGTTTTCTCTCTCTCTCTCTCTCTCACACACACACACACACACACCACACACACACATTTTAAAAAATCAATCTTGGATTAAGGGAGAATTCTAAAATTACAGTCTGGAGCATCACGACAAGAGATTATTCCTTAATTGCAAACCCATATCATTAAGTACTAGACTAAGAATTCTATCGACGTTAGGAGATAAAAAAAAAAAACAAAAACGGTTGGGTTCGTTCGTCTTCAGCACTGGTCTGCGGAGAGAAATGTAGCACATAATGATAGGGTTTTTAAGTCTGAATTTCTCTGGTAAACCAGCCAATTTTAGCAAATTATACATGGCCTTCACCTTTGGTTATGCGTGCAATTACCGATAGTTACTAATTTGCTATTTACTAACAAAGAAACCCAGCATTTCGCATGCCATTGCCAGTTCACGGCACCTGCCCACCCTCAGGCGAAATGGCATCAAGTCTCTACAAGAATACTCAAACTTGCGGGATTGAAATGACGTCATGTAGCCACTGGCAACCGGTTCTTGACGCCATCTTTGCTGACAAAGGACGTGTGGTTGCTAGATGTGATAATGAGTTATCTGTGTGATTTAGTTCCAACTAAAGAAATAAAGATCTGAAATTCTTCATTTGCTTCCTTCAGCCCTGCACCAGTTTTTCAAAACCGCATCTTATGCAAAAAAAGAGAAGAAGATAGAACTCTGTGTTTGGAGAATATTCCACAATAATATCTAAACCATTAGATCCGACACAAAGGAGTCAGTGCGCGGCTACAAATGCATGCGTGCCTATTAGTACTTTAATATTATAGTTTATACTGCGAGATTTATGAGGAGTTTTTTTTGCTGATTAAATATCAAAATTTAAAATGGCAAATGCTTAAATCACCTCGAGGATTCTACAGGCTAATTCCAGATATAAAATCGTGGACAGTTCGATGTGGAACAAAAGTAACTTAGTACGAGCAACAAGACACTGATTATGGAGGAGGAGGCCCTGTGCGCGAATAGGGGCTGATTCCCAGTTTCAGGAAAGGGTTCATTTTGATGTCGGGCAATCAGAACGAAAACGATCGAGGGGTTAGTTGGACTGAACGCTTTTCTTCCAACAATTATCCTGGTCCACCAAACTTTCCTTGCTGACACTTGTTTTTCGTACGCCCGCGCCAGTATCTTTCGTCGCAGCCCATACATTTTTCAGTAGTCACAAACAAGAGTAACGCATGGATCGCTGCCAATGACACAGAACGAGAACGAACGCCACCATGCGCTGTGCTCTGACGTCAACTATGATGATAAACTAAATGCACCATTGTTCTTCTTCTTTTTGTTGTTGTTGTTGTTTTGTTTTGGCAGGTATTTTTGTCGTTCAACCATCGTTTTTATCAGAAACCACCGAGAACAGATCCAGGAATGAACGCCGGACGCTGCAGAGGATGATGCTATTTGTTTCGCATCACCATCTTCGTTTAACGACGGGGCATACGTATTATCACCACCCATCCCTCTGACATACCTGTAAAAAGATATCATGGTTGTCGCGTGTGTATGTGTAGGTGGTGGTCGGCTTCGAGCTGTTTGAACGTGGGTGAATTCTGGAGCTTTTCACTACTTCAGGTGGAAAACGAGAGGGGGGGAAAAAAAAAAAAAAAAAAGAATTAAACAATTTACTGTTACTGTTAAAATAAAAATTCGAAAATAACTGTCGACGAGGATGGGATTCGAACCCACGCGGGGAGACCCCAATGGATTAGCAGTCCATCGCCTTAACCACTCGGCCACCTCGTCGCCACGTCTCAATGTCCGAAAAAGACCTAATTTAAAACTATTATTACACACAAATTTCACCGTTATTCCGCTTTATGTTGTTGTTTTTTTTTTTTCTCTTTGCACTCGTGGTCTTTATGCATCACTAACGCACAAACTCGTATTTTAATTTTTTAAGACCGGTAAATAAAACACTTAAAACCAGGACGTATTATTATTATTATTAATTTTTTTTTTTCTCCTGGCGAGCGCCCCCTGGTTGTCGTTGGCGCCGGTGGCTCACGGCTCCGTGACGTCTTTTATCTGCTGGAATTCAATCCGATCGTTAAAATATACATACATATATATCGGTAATGAACTCGCCTCGTCTACCTATAAGGTAAGTACAGTATTCATTGTATTCACAAAGGTAATCTTAAGTCGTTTGGTTTTTGACGAACGGACGAATTGAGCCGGCGGGGTGGAGAGATGGGGGGGGGGTGGTGATGAATGGTCGCGGAATCCCTCGGCTGCCGGTGAAGTTCGACTCCAGTTTGGAGAGGGTGAGGGAAGGAAGGAAGGAAGGAAGCTGGCTGCTGCTACAGGACGACGACGCCACCACCCCCCCCAAGTTTTTTTTTTTGTTGTAAAGATGGAAACACAAAGGAGCAGGCCGAGTACGGGAGAGTTTACTATAAGGCTAGTGTATCTCCCCCCCCACCCCCCTCCTCCCCCCTCTCTCCCCCCTCCTCCTCTCTCCACGCTGGTACGAAGTCGGGGCACTGGGTCTTGGCAGCAGACTGGCGAGAGGGGAGGGAGACCCTAATTTTACCCACCAAAGAAGAAGGAGGAAGGAAAGGAAATAGAAAGAGAGAAAGAAGGGGGGGGTGTGTGTGTGTGTGGAGGGGGGGGTCGCGCGCGCGCGCGTCGGGGGAGGGAGGGGGAGACGTCCTGAGTATTTCTCTGGGAAAAATGTCCGTGGTTGCGGGTGATAAAATATGGGCGGTCGACGGGAGATCCCGAATAACAGCAGCGAGCAACTGTCTCTCCCCCCTCTCTCTCTCTCTCTCTCTTTTTGTGTTTTTTTTTTTTATGCTGTGATGATTTTTACTTCTATCGAATGAAATGATCGAAACAGATAATGACTTATGGGTGCGCTAATAATAATAATAATAATAATAATAGTAATAATATATAATAATTATTATTATTAAAAGCAACATTTAATTTCTTTCTCTTTGCGCTAACAAATTGCGCAAGCGGTAGTAGTAGTAGTTGCTTTTGGAGGGATTTATGAATGTAAAAAAAAAAAAAAAAAAAAAAAAAAAAGAAAGGGGGAAAATAAAAGTCAGAACCGAGATTAGCTAAAAGAAGGTATTTACATTTATTAATACCTAGCAGTCACGGTTGGTTTAGGGGAGTTCGTGGGATAGTCTGTATCTGTCTCCCCACCCCACCCCACCCACCCCACTACCTCAAAATTCTTGAAGTGGATAGATAACTTTTGTTAACGGCAAAATATCTCGATGTCGAATAACATCCGGCTGTTCTAACGTTCCTGTTTTTTTGTTTAATGTGCCCTGATCTGTTGAAATAAGAGTAGTTAATGGTTTTATTACTATAATAATAAACGGAAAATAGATTAGGAAATTAAATAGATGAAGTTCCTGCGATCATGTACTGTATACGTTTATCTTACTCCAGCCGTACTAATTTTTACTTAATCATCTTCCTCCTCATGTATGTATTTATGAGCAGTGCTTTTCTTCACCTAAAAATATGGATATATCAAATTATCATTATTAAACACAGGGGGTCTCTGCCCTTATGTGTAAAGAGTTTGACACCAGTCATGTTTTTCTGTTCATGGTACTGTGTTTTTTTTTTTTTTGTGATCTCTTGCCAGCTTCTAATAAATTGGTGGTCTTTCTAAATTGCGAATGTTTAAAACTGAATCATGTCACAAAAGAAGCTTGTGCATCAGTTTTTGACTTATCAAGCCCTCGATCTGTCAAAAGGAACATCTGGCATAATACAGCTTTTATTATGGCTCATGTCACTTTTTGTAGCCTAAATAAAATTATATCAAGTGCTTGGTTCAGAAAACTTATCAAGTATGAATGGAATGAACTGTTTCTGTATCAGCAGTTTGTGCAGCAGTCATATTGCAATATGAATTTTGAATGGTAATCAGTATGAAATGACAGGTAAATAACCCATATACCCTTTGCTTCATTTCAAAAGGTACGAGTAATCTTTGATATTGTATAGGTGTAAACCCCTGCATGAGACACAATGTTTTTCATTGGCAGTACTTTAACTGTAAGTTTAAGGGGTTTTCTTGTTTTTTGTTACTATCATTTTAAGTGTATTTCTAGTCCAAGCTTTTCACAGTAATTGTTGTTTTACTCCTTTTCAAATGTGTGAACTGTGTGCAGTGTTTGCTAATTTAGGTGTTGACTCTCTTTTCATGGTATAAGTGATTTAAATATGTAGATGGAAAATTGCCACCCAGCTTAGTCATTGCTTCTCATTCAGGTAATCAAGTTCACCAAGGCTAGGATATAGATGTAGTAATTGTCTATCTTGTTTCTATTTTTTTACAAACCCCAAGCTAAGTTTAACTGATTTTGTTCTTTTTCTCACACAGCAAACTGCATGTAGCTTTTCTGAAATTTTTTGCAGGTATTTTCATGTTTCAACATTTCTATGGTAGCTTAAAAATAAATAACAAAACTGGTGACAAATAAGAAATCTTATCTTAGTTCATCATATTTGTAGATAGGTAAGGAGATAAGTTTAGCATATTGTAACAATATAATACTGAAAGACTAATTCTATAAATGAATTTCATAGTGGACTATCATTAATTTCGAGGGAACTTTAGTGAATGTAAACTTTTGATAATTTTCAAATGTGCAGATGGGATAGCTGCTCCCTTTGTCAAGAAGAATGCAAACAACTTGAGTCATAGTTATGCATATTGGTCATTTAGATTTGCATCATAGTTGTGTAAAAGGGGTGTGCTGTATGGTATTTGTCTAATATTGTAATTTTAAAATCTGAATAAAATGCTATAACCTGTATTTTTATAATCAGTTTTGTCAAAGCACTAATACAGAAAAGAATGAAAAAATCTTCAAAGAAAAAAGGTTTGCAAATTGACTCGGATATGGAAAAAAGAAATTAAATTGAATGATGTTTTTACCATGGAACAAGATTTTAATAACTTGCTTTTCTTTTTGGTTGTAACTTATAATACAAAAAAATGTTTCGAGATTTGTTTATGACTCAATGCATGGGATAGATAAATATTTAGATTTTCATAGCAATCATTTTCCTGCTACTAAACAAACCATTTACTCCATTTTGTTTTAATGAGAATTTCAAATTGGTGATTATGAAACTTTTCCAGACAAAATTAAACATGTTTGACGAATAACAAAAGGAAATTGTTCTCATGAAATTATTTACACATCATCTAATGTTGATTTGGCTCTTTGAAAAAGAAGAAAAAAGAAAAACTCCATTCAAATGAAATGCTATAGTTCTTTTCTTTCCACATATTACTGATAAAATCTAGAATACAGTAAACCCTCTCCTTATGCGGAGATACGTTCCTGAAAAAGAGTGCATAAAGCGAATACTACTATTGGGTTAGGGCTACGTACTGTACTGCCCCTGATTTAATGTCTACTCAAACAATAACAAAATAAAACAGTATAATACTTGTATAGTAATAAAAAATATGTAAACTAGTTTTATTTGCATACCAATAGAAACATGAGCTCATGGGGATGATGTTGTGTTGTGAAGGTCTTGTTTGTGTGGTGTGGAAAGAACATGGCACAGCTATTTAAGTAGTCATTGATGACTTTTGGTAGTGTGACATCAAGAGATGGCAGGGGGTTGATGGTTGAGTGGCTGGGTTTATAGAAGTGGTGCAGGTGTTAAGGCAGATTTTGATTGGCACAGATACAGGAGATTTCAAGGTGGTTGATGGACTAGGAGGTTGTTTGAAGAACTGCAAGATGCTAGACCATTTGGCCAATTGCTACTTTTGATCAAAGATTTCCTTGTAGGGAGCAAGAGCAGCATCCAAGTTGCATTTAAATTGCAGGCTCCTTTCCAGACTAGGGTCCGTCAAGTACAGCTTGCGACAGTTGCTCAGAGTGAAAAAAGTGGGCCAATTTATTCAAAGTTAAATCCTTAACCTCCAGGACTACCTTCTGTCATTGTCTCATTGATTATTTCCTTAAGGTTATCAATGGTTAGCACCTTCAGTCACAGTTTGTAACTCATCTGGAAACTTTTGGTGGCTTTGTGGTCAGCACCAGCTCATTTTCCACAGACCCTCTTGTCATGGAGCTTTTGGTGGTGAAGAAATTTATCAAACCACCCCTTGCATTAAATGGCTCTTGTTTTCCTCCTATAAGCTGGTTGTTAATTTGCCGAGCCTTACTCTGGACCAGTGACTTGCTGATACTCATCTTCCACTAACTCTGGTCTACTCCAGTGCTGGGTTCCTCACTCAGTAATTGGTTTTGCTGAAAGAGATGTTGAAGCACTTGTGGAGCTTCTGATCATCTCGGCATTCTTTTTTTATAGTCAGTTTGGATGACTTACTGAGGTTAAAGGCTTCAACAACTGTTGAATGCCCTTTGCCTCCATCCAAACATTTTAAAATGTCCAGTTTTACCTCCTAAAGTTTTGCAGTCTTATTTCTTTTCATATTAGGAGGGTTAAAATTTTTGGTAAAAATGATTTCATGCACTGCAACAGACAATGCAAGACTGAGCAGGCTAGTTTCCATTACACGTAACTTGTCATCTGTTGCTTCACTGTCCAAATGCATTCATGTCAAGGGGGTTTCTGATTGGCTTTTCCCATTTTTTGGAGAAATTTCATTGCCCAGGTGTTCCCATTAACCACCTGAGAAATGTCTTGCACATAACGTCATTCTTTATCCAACTTCATAATAGGGTCTTTTCATAATAGTGAAATCACATATGAAGAAGTCCCAAAGAGAGGACTTACTGTATGTACCCAGTAGGCCAGAAATTAGCATGTAAATATTCTTACTGATAGCTGAATATTTTGTCTATTCTATTTTTTAGCTTATTGTTTAGACTAAAGTAAATAATACAAAGCTAGTGTAAGCTCAGTTTTTTCTCCATAACTTGGTGTTATTCCTGTTTAAAGCTAATACTAGCATTAAGCAACACCAAGAAAATCATCCAGAATTTGATAGCACTAGTACTTTAATTTTAGCATGACTATTGGAAGGGGGCCTGTCTGTGTGATCCCCGAGCAGTACTCTAGGAATAAGATGGTGCAGTGTGCTACCTACCAGATAGTTTAATCTGCTTAGCACAAACTTTTATCAATTAACATGACTGACGAAAGATTATCACCTGTGGGATTTCTTTTAACTTATTTGGCAGATTTTTGAGGGGTTTAATTTAATTATAAAATTAATTTGAGGGTTATTGCAACAATGTTACTAATAACTACTACAAATTACTTTAATTTTTAGTATTAAAAGAAAATAAAACACATTTGATTTCATATTAACTTATTTTTAAAATGAAAAAAAATTGCCAATTAAAAAGTACATGCAAAATATAATTTGAGATTAAAGCTTGATTAAAGGCCAATTTGATTAGAGAATAACACAATGGATAAAAAAAAATTAAGAACAGAGCGCTTAAAAAAGTAATTAATGAAATTAAACTTCTATAGCCATGAAAAATAATGTGCATTTTCTGCATTAACCTCCGTTCTTTTTCACTAGCACATGTTAAATTTTACTTTTTAGATAAATCCACTCGTTTTTCTTTTAGCCATTTTTTAAATACTGACTAATCAAGTATGCATCATGTATCAAACTTTGAAGAAGTGCATCTAGGGAAAATTTGTTAAAAAGTTCTGGACAACAGTATAAATAAGTGCTTTGGATTGATGAATCCAGGTTTGAGCCATTCAGCACACTTCCTTGAGGTGTCAGTAAATCAGATAATATTTAGAAGGGAAGAGACTGATCTTAAACACATCGCAGTTGCTGTTAAAAGATGATATTGAAATTGCCTCTACTAAGTCTAAACCTTTGTGTCTTCGAAGAAGTATGGGTTCATGATGATAAACTGAAAACTTGTTCAACTCATCTGGATGAAATTTGGGATGTGTTAGACAATGTCTGGAAGAATATACCTGTTGATGTTGGTAAACTCAGATTATTTAAAAAATTCAATAGCTAGAAAATAGTTTGTCAAAATTTGAATGTATGTAAAAGAGTGTGTACTTTAAAACTTTGAGATATAGAAATTATTAAGTTTGTCACTGAAGAAAATTGCTGTGAACTTTGACAACAACTACAGTAATGATATAATGCTTTAATCTAGCAATAGGTGTCTAGTATGAGTATTTTCTGTTGAAGTAAAATCTTCACAAGATTTTCACTTGATTTCAATGAAAAGTAATAATATTGGTCAGTTCTACTTTGCTGACCTTACCAGCCATTTCATTTGCTGCATTTTTTAAATTGTGTTTACTGATTGAATGTTCATATTTGTGTAAAATAGTGCATTTTCTAGATTGAGTGCATCTTGTGATAGCTAAGTTTTGCACATACAAATCATGCGAAACATTCTTTAAATAGCTTTACAGAAGGTCCAGCTTCTTGGTTGTGTAGTTGCATTTACTGTGATTCTTCCAGTGTTGACAAATGGCAGAGGTTATTTGGCATTGAGAGAGAGAAAACAAAGTTGTAAGGCTCCATGCTGGGATATAAGGTGATTGTCATCCTGGGTATTGATTCTGTTACCTTGACAGTATAGAGTATCTGATCTGACTGTAAATAATTGCTTAGGGTGGCACTCAGTATTTTGATCCAGATGCACAACCAAGCATGACCATTAGTATTAGGTTTTACATGATTTAGGCTCAAATGTGATAGATGATATGATAATTCAATGAAGAATTTTTTCTGATGCATGAAAATTGATAGGTTACTGCCATATAAATGAATGTGTCTCACTTTTGGCTGATTTGGTGGAACAAGTGTCATCTTAGGAGGATGAGAATATCTCATGACTACTGTATCGTTCTTGTACCTCTAGGGAAAACCGACAGCAGTCAGATAAACATGAGTCTATAGTATTGTGTTACTTACATGTAGACCCAGTGGTGGGATATTACAGCAGAACAGTGCTTGATCTTAGACCAACAGATTGGCCCAAGATTTTCTGTGTATTGCCAACATCACTGGCCATCTTGTTCATCAGACCTGAATGCCATTAAGCACTTTAAAGATAAACTTGATGCTGCATTATATATATGATGTCGTCAATTTTCTCAGATACCATGAATTTTTCAAGCTGAAACATCTCAACAGGTTCTGCAATTGTTGGTGATATCTATTTTTTGCAGACTATAATCAACTGTTAGGTGCATACTCAGGATAGTAGATCTCCAAAAAAATCATTTCCTTTGTCTTCAGATTGCTCAACTATGGTTCCTTTTGTGACTATCAACATAACATGTATAAATTTATAAGGACAAGCCAGTGAGTAGATTTTTTAAATAATCTAAATGTTTTGTTGCATGATTCTCTTTTAGCAGTATGCTTTCTTTACCTATCTATTTGTTCAGGATAGTTGTAACAGATAAATCAAGATAAATGCTTTTGATTTGATACCTGTGATGATGAAAATGATAGTTTCCAATCACATGAATTTAGCTATCATAAAAATGAGACTGAAATTTACATATTTAAGATATGATTATGTAAATATTGGATGTTTAAATGGGCAGATAACGAATGTGCACTTTATGCTGAAAATAGATGGATTCCCTTTCTTTCTCCATTGATCCAAATTCTAGTCATAGGCCATTTAGTATGTGACCATAATCACTAGTAGATTTTCAAAGATCTCAACATTTCTGAAAGATGTGTGCGAAGTTCACCAAGTTGAATATCACTACTACTGCTGCAAGGCCATCAACAATAGCTTTACAACAGGAATGTGCCATTATTCACCATGTATCTGTTCACCATCAAGATTCTCTTGATGACAAATGCTTATCTAGCACAAACTCAAAGAGCAGTTTGTCATCACTGGCTACAGAGGATTTGTAGCACAAGAACCCCTTTCTGTTTAATAGGAATCAAATGCATAAAAAGCTCTGGTTAGCAAATGTATCTGTAAGACTCAAGTATTTGTGACATACGAGGTCTGTCGAAAAAGTATCCGACCTGGAAAAAAAAATTATGTACTTGATGGGGTTCAGTTGCTAATCCCCTTCGAAGTAGGCCCCTTGTTCCTTCACACACTTAGCCCAGCAATACTTTCACTGTTTGAAGCACGTCTGGAATGCTTCTTCCGGAATGACTCTCAGCTCTGCCATCGCATTCCGCATGATGTTCTCTCGGCTCTCAAAGTGGGAGCCTTTCAGTGGCATCTTCATTTTTGGGAACAACCAGAAGTCAGAAGGAGCCATGTCTGGAGAGTAGGGAGCCGAGCCTGGTGAATGAGCGAAATACCTTTCTTTAACAAGAAACCTTGGATCAGCTGCGACGAATGAGCCGGGGCATTGTCATGATGCAGCTGCCAGTTTTGCGAGGCCCACAGATCCGGTCTCTTGCGCCAGACTGCATCACGAAGACGTCGGAGGACTTCCTGATTGTACTCCTTTGTAACTGTCATTCTGGTGCGTATTAGTGATGCACAACGCCTTGTTAGTTGAAGAAAACAGTCAGCAGCATCTTGATTTTGCTCCGGACCTTGGCGACATTGGATGCTTCCACTGTGATGACTGAGCGTTGATTTCCGGGTCATACCCATACACCACATCTCATCTCCAGTTATCACGGTATTCTGGAACTCAGGATCCCTGTTGGCAGTATCCAGCAGGTCCTGCGCAACCTCAAGACGAAGTTGTTGTTCCTGAGAAAGCAGCTTGGGCACAAATTTTGCTGCCACTCTGCGCAAACCCAAATCCTCCTTTAAAATTGCATGTGCAGAATCTTTACTGATCCAAACCTCATTACCAATTTCCCGCACTGTCAAATGATGATCCTCCATTATCAAGGTCAGCACTTTCTCGATAACAACTGCATTGCGGCTTGTTGACGGCCTCCCGGAACGCTGGTCACACTCCACTGATGTGGCCATCTTTGAACCTGTTGTACCATTCTTTTATTTGGGTAACACCCATGGCATTGTCATCAAAAGCCTGTTGAATTTTGTGAATTGTTTCTGCTTGGGTACCTCCAAGCTTTTGGCAAAACTTGATGCAAGATCGTTGCTCCACATGTTCTGTCATCACGGGCGAAATGAAAATGCGACGAGTAAGTAGTACAGCACCTCACACGCTGGCTGCCTGACAGCGACTGATGCATCCAGCAAGCCCACCAAAAACCATGCATGCGCATGAAGGCATGCGGCTCCGCTATGCACACTTTTGCCTCCCTAATGTCATTACTTCCAACCGGAAAAAATAAAGTCCGATACTTTTTTGACAGACCTCGTATACTCTTCTTTGATGAATTTAGGACAAAGGAAATTGGCACCTAAATATACAATTTCATACAAAACAAGACCATCAATCATAGGCCTTTATAAAGTTAGTTATTCCTAACAGAAAATTGTAGAGGCAATGATAGTTGCATGGGATGTTGTGCAACAACCATTTACAAAATAAAGAAATCTGGCTTAATCTTAAACTTGAAAGGCTAAGGTAGAAAGAGAAGAATTGTGGAATTGGAAGATAGGTAGATGGTTCAAAAGGATAGAGAAAACCCTTAATTCCATTTAACTGCTAAACAAAATTACATTGCATCAATTAGCATCTTAACCTCTACTGCTAAAAGATTAAATGAGGTTGCATAAATTGACTGAAGTAGCAGAATCCATTGCTTAGATTGGACTAAAAATCAGAAATACATCTTGATGTGAAAATGCAAAACATTGTGATTTGATAACTGCAGGTTTGAAATTTTTGGTTCTAAACAACAACATTTTGTTAAAAGAAAGGCTAGAGAAAAGTATATGGAAAGTTGCACTTGGCTGCTATTAAGTGTTATGGGTAGAAAAGTACAGGATGGTTTTGTTGGTTATTTGGCTAGTGATTAAATAAAAAATAATGGAATTCACACAAAATAGATAGCATAAAATTTTGCAATTCCATACAATTTTATCAGCATATCATTTGATAGGTAATGTTTATACTGTAATTAGATAACAATCCAAAACATACTTCAAAGCTTTATACACAATATCTTGCTAGAAAGGAATTGGGAGGAGAACTTCTTAAAATCATGGTTTGGTCCTTACAATCTCAAGATCTGAATCCCATTGAACATATGCTGGATGAACTAAATTGGTTGGATGTTTTTCCTTGTTGCTGCAATGTCAAAAGCTGTGAAACTGTTTGCAAAAGGAATGGGGTTACCTACAAGGAAATAATTTGAATAATTACTAAATAGGATGTTCAAAATGTGTACAGCAGTCATTCACATGAGAGGTGGTTATTTTGATAAAAACATTGGAGTGATAACAATGTTTTCATAAATACTTCAGATTTTTCATTTTTTTGTTGTTGCTGGAATAATGCATTTTAGTTAATAAAGGCAGCTAACTGTTTTGATATTATGAACCCACCACATCAAAACAGTTAGCTGCCTTTATTAATAAAAATGCATTATTCCAAAAAAATATATATATACAGTCGACCCCCGCATAATCGTGGCCCCGGTTATTCGCAGAGTTTTCCTTAGAACCTAACTAATAATTGTTCCTGGAAACCCCCGCATATTTGCGGAATCGCATTTATTGCTTTTTTCATGGCAATATATATTTTTTCACACTTTTTAACGATAAATTATTAACAACAATATAATTTACTAATTTTGTAATATAAATACTAACGTAAATTCAGCAAAATATCAATATAAAATAAACGCTATTGGCTGGAGGTTTGAAAGTAGCCAATCAGAGAGCGTTATTCATTTCTCCTTGCTGCTGATTGGCTGCTGCCCACGAGGCACTATCTCAGGCAGATGCAGCGCAGCAGCCCCGCATCATCCCAGTTTACCGCGTGTAGCTATCTCGAGTGTTTCTCTGAGTGTTGTATTTTTTATTAAATTATTATTATATATTTACTAATATTTTTTATTATATTTTACGTTATATTTTGACGTTTATAGGCATTTTATGGACCACGTCCAATATTCGTGGTTTTTCACTCTTTGCGCATGCTCTAGGAACATAACCCCCGCGAATACCGGGGGACAACTGTGTGTATAGATTTATATTTATTATTATTATATATTGGCATGCTTAACTTCTAGAGGTCTGCTTTCTGTAAATATTTAGGAGCAGACTTAAAGATTGATTTACACATTTTGCCTATAACTTTTAATGCTAAACAAGTTCTTTGTGCTAGTTACAATTAAAGAAAAATTTTACTTTGTTGAATGTAAAATGGTGGTTCAGTAAATAGAGATTCTAACAGTTTTGTAATCTATGTCAGTATGTTTTTAGTAGAATTAGTTAGTAATGCAGCAAGACCTAGGTATAATGTACAGTTACTCTTGGATTTTTCTGCTAGGTTTTATGCTTATTAAATAACTAGATGGCAATTTTTTTGAATTTTTGCACACTTGAAGAACAATGAAGTATTATTTGTTGTTTTGTTCTGAAGGTATTAAGGTGAGTAACATTTACAAAAGAGTGAAACTGCTATATGGAGATAACTTTATTAACCATTACAAAATTTATATATATATGGGTAAAATGGTTATAGTCAGGAAAACCACTTGTCTTTAACTAGAGTTTGATTTTGGACTTTTAATAGGAATTAATAAACTATTGGTGGTTATAAGGTTAAGTGTAGGGACTGTTCATTCAACAATCCATGACAATTGAATGTTCAAGAAATGTGCTTGTTTGGTGATGCAAAAGTTAAATGAAGACTGTAAAACATGCAGACTTTACATATTTCATAACTTATTAGCCAGATTCTTACATGAAACATTTGCATTTGTCTTGCATTTTCCCCTTATGAAACCTGGATTCAGCATGTGAACCAAAGAGTAACTGCCATTATATTAAACTGAAACATTTAGGTTCTTCAATAATCAATAAATCAGTTTTAATCTTTTGTTGGGAATGTAATAATGAGGTTTTTACTTGGTTGGGGGGGTGGATTTTATAGATTTTCTTATGGTGATTTTCCATGAAAACTGACAGACTACTGGTACTCCTGTATTGTGACCTTTTGTGGAAACAAATTAAATTCTCTCATTACCAGAAATGCTGTTGACAGAGGGTGTGGTGTTTTAGCAAAATTGGCTGCGACATTCCACATATGTAATGATGGAATTTCAGAAAAAATTGGATGGTTTATTTTGCAATATCTGGCATATAGTTCAGACAAAATGTTTTTGGACTTTTATCTGTTTATACCTCTGAAAGAAACACTATATGAAAGGTGCTTTGTCAGTGAAAAGAGTCTTAAGCGGTGAGGTCATGGTTTCAGAACCAATCCAAAACCTTTTTATGCTTCTGGTATGAAGTTTGTTAATTTATGGGCACTATTGGGAGAAATTCTCATGTAGGTGTCATTAAACCTCTGAAACATGTCTTTACTTATCAAGTCACCTTTGTATATATGGAATGAGGGCACTAATTAATAGCTGTTATTAGCAAATAGTTAATCCAGGTGTGAATGCATTTTGTGGAACTCTTCTATAATAATCAATATGCTATTCACTGTTTTACTTGATTGGACATAATATGTAATCACAAAGTAAACTTTTTTGCATGACTAAGAAAGAAATTTCTAGTTAACACTGCTTATAGTAGTGATTTTTACATGTATTTCTTTTTAAAATTCTGAAGTAAGCCAATATAGTCATGTGTATTTTAGGTTTTCTTTTTATGAATTACTTCATTGGCTGTATGTACATTTGAAGTCTATAAATGGCTTATTTAATTTTGCATATATATGAATATATTAGATAAATTTTTTTATTTACCTATTTCAATTAATCTTTAAATAACCTCCCAGAATCCCAACTAACTGCAAAATGCAAATATTTTTCAAAAAGTCTGTCTTATATTTTATAGCTACTTGTTAATTATTTGTATTAAAATGTTTGCTTCATTATGCTTTATTTCTGTATTTGAAGACTTGTTGAAAATAGCTAATAAAAAAAAATTTTTTTTCAAAAGTCTAATGAGCCATGCTAAGTGCTAACAAAACATAATCGTGGTTTTGTTGCTCAGCACAAATGACCTAAAGTTTATCTTTAATCTGCTAATGTTTTATTAGTTTACTGGTCCATACTTCGTAATTATTCTTACGCAATTTATGACTTGGCTTTGTCTTGTGAAATCGCCCCACATGAAACTTGTTTAGATTTACTAAATGTTTCTCAGTGAATTCTCATGATGGTTATTATTTTCTTTATTCAGTAATACCTTCACAATAGCTACATTACTGCTTCAGTGTGTTTGGAAAGTGTAATTTATTGCTGTTGTGTTATTTGGTATCGTTTTTCCAGTTGCTCTTTTGTGGAGCTGATACATTTTCAAAAGCCTCAAAAAATGCGAGCTTAATTTAGTCTGGTTTTGTATGTTATATATTTACATTTGTGTTCTAGATAGCTTTTGTGAACTGCAAATGTATTCCACAATTTCCTACTTTCATCTGATTTACAGTGTGTATGGGTGTTTTGTTTTTATTATGTTTAATGAAAAAAATCAGTAGAAAAATGTATGAAGTTATTTGTATGCACTAGAACTATTTCCAGTCTACTTTATATTCCCGTTTTCAGTATTTCACTTCAGTCATCTTTGATAATTTTTATTGAAAATAGCTGTTTATTATGGAAAAACCACATTGGGATTGCATCCTAATAGATAAATTGGCCAACTTTTGTGTCAATGTCAATAAAGGTTTTCTTGATTTTTTTTTTTTTTTTTTCAAGCTTTGAAAGAGAAGAAAAAAGAAAAGGTTGAGACGTGATTAAGATTTTATAAAGAGCACTGTGCAATGTAAGCAATTACTACTAGATTTTCTAGCATGTATTTTAGTTAGGAATTGGTTTCTGGCAAGTAGAGTGACTACTGGTCAAGTACAGCACACATGAGAGATTTTACTTTCTTCATAGGTATACGGTTGTTTCTTAGATTCTTATGAACAGGAGAAACAACACCGAGTTATCAAATTAGTTATTAACCATGATTGTTCTTTTTTATTTTTTCAGTTTAGGGAAAGAGGATAAAAACCCGCGCAATCTGCTCAGGTCCACAAATTTTTGTTAGTATATGTTGCTGAAAAATTTTCAAGAAGTTCGTTGTTTTGTTCTACGCCATCCACATTTTTTCTCATATATTTACTTAGTAGCAATTTTTTTTTAAAAGATAGAATTAACTTCTTTTTTTTTTCAGCAGGTATTTATTTCCTTAGCACCCAATAAAGTGAATGTGTTAATAGACTAGGTAATGTGTGTATATCATTTTTGTCTAATGCATCTTTGTTGTGCTCTCAGTGTGTAGTACTTGCAAATAATAGTGTTTTTGGCATTGAAAGTGCCATATTTTTTAAGCTAAGCATGATTTGCACAAGGTCTTAACGTATAAGTGTTTTGTTTAAAGAAGAAAAAACTCAATGCAGAGGTCTGTGCAGACAACCTAATGTTTTCAGAAGTTTAGTTTCTAACCAAATTAGCCAAATGTCATTTCAATACAAAATAATTTTTTTGTTTGGTTTTCAGTTTTTCATCATGAAAGGGTGAAGTTAAAAAAAACAAAAAAGTGCAGTTGAAATTGTTACTGTTATTATCTTGCTTTGTTTAAGGCTTCAGTACATTTCTGAATTCATAACTTTAAGTGATTTTTAAAAAGTTCAAGGTCACTGATTAACAACATTTTCACATTTTGTAGAGGAAGCTCAAAATTGAGTAACTAGTCATTATTAACTGATTTAGTACCTATGTACAGAATGTATTCTTCAATATACAAGATTAAATGAACTTTTCTTGTTTTTTTTTAGAGTAAAACATTTGTTTTTACAACAAAAAGCAAATAGAGGTTCTTTTTCAGTATAATACACACCACTTTGTGTTTCCTATATATTATTCACAATAATTGCTTTAAAGATTTAAAAATAAAATACAGCATAAATCAGCATAAACCTAACCATAAATGAAACTATGAAATAGTCCTAAGGGCTGATTCACATACTATCAACAAGACCCTTTGTTTTCAGTTTAAACTTTTTTTTTATTGAAACATTCCTAAGTTTTACTAATTCTGTGATTTAGAGTTTACCAGTTTCACCTGAATTTTGTATCACTCAAGTACAAAAAAAATTTTTTTTTTAATTATGAAAATAAAATACATTGAATCAGGTATGTGTTGTTAATAAAATATTAGTCTGTGTATATGCAAAAGTTCCTGTTAAAGTAAGGCAATGTGGAGGCAAAAACACAATATATGTATGCAACATGTACATTAATGCACCATGCATGTGTGTATGCACCTGTATGTTGTGTTGCATAATGTCACCTATGGTGTGCACTTTTAATACTTGAAGTGATAGTTTCAAAGTAATAACTTGCCCTACTAAATTGGGATGAAAGTGAAAACTATATTTGAGTATGTTACTGATCATAAGTATGATTTTGAACGATATAGGAAAACAAAACAGAAAATGGTGAAGTTGAGTTTTTGCAATGAAAATGGTGCAGCATTGAAATTGATACTCACGCTGACTGGAGTAAAGAGCATTTGGAGAGCTAGTGACACTTAAAACTAAAACGAGAAGGTAAAACTTAAAATTTATATGCATTGGAATCAGCATTCATGTGGGTATGGCAGAAAGATCTAGGTCAACATGATTTAATAAGTGGATTTGTCTGTGCCCTATACTTTTTCGGATGGCTGCTTAGCCTTGCTGATGGTACTTTAGGGAAGTTTGTACAAAGCTTCTGTCCAGGTGCAAAATCCTTGCCAAATTCAATCAATCTGACCAAGAAATGTTTGGAGAAGAATGGTGTTGCCCTGACCAACAAAATTAAAGAGAGATTGTTTTTAATTTTGTTTTGGAGAATGAATATTCACTTACCTGGAAAGATGTGGCAGTGATGAATTCAGATTTATCTTCTTACTGTGCAAAGTTCACACGGGATGTAAAAATCAATGAAAAATCCAAATGGATCTGTCTGTCTTGTCCAGCTCATCTGTTGGACATTCTTGTGTCTCATGCAACAGGTGTTCAAAAATGGCTAATTTTAAGAAGTTTGATAATCAATGCTGGTGCAGTTTTTAAGCATTCCAGTAAAGCAAAATGACAAAATAGTTTGCATTTGGCTGCAGAGAGTGTTCAGAAGGCTTGGGGTGTCTTAATGCAGCTTTTAGATCAGAGTTCAACAGTGAAACAACTGAAAACTTGAGCAGCTATGCAAGAAACTAGCCAAAGCCTTTGTACAAAGTTCAAATTTCTTATTTAAACACTTCATGAAGCAACTGGCATTCTGATTAACAATATCTGTAGAACATTTTCACAAAAAACATCTGGGGAGATTCCAGTAAAAAAAGAATCTTTTCATGTCCATGTTGCTATCCATTGAGCAAGAAACACTTGGAAGTGCTTCCAAAATTTTTATGAAGAGCTGTCAAAGAAGTGGAAAGCTACTGTGATTTGCAATATGTCTCATGAAACTTTTCACAACGAATCATCATTCTGGAAAGTCATTGTGTGTTTGATCTACATTGCAAAAGTGTGGCTCCACCTGGTAAATTCACAGAATATGCTCGTATAATTTCCTTTTTTGTGGCTTCCGGTGAAGAAAGTGCTAAACTGGAAAGAGAATTCCAGGTGTAGACGCCAATGCCATCACCAGACAACTGTATCATCACTTTTCTTGAGTTCTGGAGATCCACCACATACAGTTTTCAACTTTGAGTCATGCTGCTGCTTGCATTCTCAGCGTCTCTCCTAGCTCAGCTGATATGGAAGCTTTTTTGAAATTTGGCTACATACAAGACTGCAGGAGAACAAGTCTTGATAAAGATACTTTAAAAATGCTATTGCAGGCCTACACTACACAGGACTTCTGGAAATTGCACTAAGCTGGTCTGTGTCTAAATATAATTTGTTTTTCATATTAAACATTGTTTTTCTTAAACTCTGAGGTGGCATATAGTGTTTTAACGTAATTTTTAATTTTACAACAAAATTGTGAGATTTTGTTTATCAAGATGTTAATTTACTTTTTTTCTCCACCAAAATAAACCTTGATATTTATCCAAAAAAAAAAAAAAAATCACTGATCTTATTGAACCAATTTTCACCTGTTTTTGTTGTTTCTGTAATAACTGATAAATTCTCGGGAAAAATAAAAGAAAACAAAAACCAAAAATCAAGGGTCTTGACTAGTAGTTATGGACTAGTTACATTAAAAATACTACTATTTATGTTATCAAGTTTTGTCTTTATTTTAGCATTATAATTACAAAATCTTTTATCCAACTAGTAGTATTATCTGGGAATAACTTTTATAACATTTTCTTTCATGTATTTTTTTTAGAAGTACACAAACTCAGCTGCAAGTGCATAAAGTAATGTAGTTATGAGAGTCAAATTAAACTAAAAAGAGTGAAATTCTTACATATAAAGAGAAACAGATAGTTAATTTTTGTTGCACACAACTTTTCTGATTAAATAATTAAGAGTTTGATTTTACAATGTTATCTACTGGATGATTTTTTGTTTTATAAGTCAATACTCCCTTTCCCCCATAAGTTTGGGGTTTGATTTATATTCCAAATCAACTTATCTATGGATATTCATTGAGATTTCTTTAATTAAAAAACCTTAAAAATGACAGTGTTTTCTGAAATAAAACAAAAATACTACAAAAATTATTTCCTGGAATGTTTGCTGATTGGGTGAGCATTTAACTGCTAATGCACTCACAGAAACACAAAATTGTTCAGTGAATAACAAGGCAGTTATGTTTTATCTCAAAATGCCTCCTGTAAAGTCATGCAAGTTGTATACAGCGGATTTTAAGCTTTAAGTTGTTAACTTTGCTGAAAAACATTGGTGATAATATGGCCGTGCACAGGAAATGCAGTGTCAGCGAGAAATGTTAAAGATTTGTAGAAGTGCAGGATATGTTACAAACTACAAATAAAACCAAGAAGGAAAATTGCAGTTGCAAAGTTAGGTGGGCTAACATGGATGATAAGTTTGAGGAATATGTGCTAACCCAGTGCACTGTGTCATGGACTTAGTGCTGTACAGCTGAGACTAAAGTTCAAACAAATTGCAACTGATTTAGAAGTTGATAGCTTCAGAGGTGATTCATGATGATGGCACTCCAAATTCATGTATTGTGTAAAGGGTTTTGTATGTGATGCAGAAACTCAAAATTAAATAAGTGCTAAAGACAGTTAAAACTGACATGTTTTGGCTTTTTAAAGTAGGCGATTCAATACTGCAAATGACATGGTATCACCTGATCATGCAGTATCTAAAATAGACAGAGAGCTTCTAATGCCAGGACTACTGATAATATTTGCGGTTTCAGATATCTCTCCATGCTTACAAACATGTTGGAAAACTCCTCTTTCAATACCCCATTTATCTGGAAGGTCATTCCACAAAGTAGTTAAATTGGTATACACAAAAAGCTCATTAATATTCATGAGTCTGAAAGTACCATCAACATTGATGCAATGCGAGTGTTATGATGGACTTGACTTATTGTTCTGACTGGTTGAAGGTTTGACTAACTGCCATAGTTGATCTGTCCTCATCTTATACTCTAAATTGACTTGAGAAGGAAGGAAAATTAGCCAATTTGACTTATACTCCATATTGACTTATCTGAAATATTTACTAATTTACTTTTGCTTTCAGTGTTAATAAGTTTAACATAATTTGTTAAACCTAATGTTGCCTTCTGAATGAAATTATTAATCCAGAATAAACTGTCATTTTGAAATACTGAGAATATCAAAATGAAAATTTTCCTCAAATGTTAGGTTGTAAAAATTTTCTATTCAGCTAGTAGTCAATGCTTTTTGATAATGATAATGTGATGAGCCTGGAACTTTCTGAATGTCTTGTATTGCATTTTTAAAAAAATAATTTTGATATAAACAAGAAGAGAATATTATACAATGTATATATATATATATTTTTTTTTACTGACTTTTTAAACTAATTTGCAATAATATTGCACTTAACTGGAACCTTTCTGTTATTGCTAGAGGTGAAACTATCAAATGTCATGCTCAACTTACTGTTTACCTAAATTTGTTAGCTGGAAAGAAAAAAAAACTATTTTGATACATTTAAAGAGTAATGTAACTTTGCCTTTGGCTTGAATATTTGTGTATCTGTTCGTTATAACCTAAGGATATCTGGTTTTGATGGGAAATTTCTCTAGTTTCTTTAAACACTCTAGGAACAGAAAGGTAATCAATTTTAATTCTATGATATATGGCATAAAGTTACTTGGTAAATAGTACACAGATTGTCTTATGGAGTCATTATAGCTGATACTGTTGGCACAGTAAACTGAGGAAAATATTGATGCATGAATTTAAATTGCCTACAGGCAATGCTGTTTAAATACATTTATACATCTTAAAATGATTCCTTGTTTCTTTGATAAGTGTAAGTAAATTTTTCTTATAGGGAATTGTTAGCAGATATTCAGTATGGCCACTGCCTCTTCAACAGTGTGGGGAACAACATATATGGTAGGATGGAGCTAACTAACTAATCTCTAAATGCTTTGCCATATGAAGGTGAATGCTCTTTCTGTCAGGTTTTGTAGATTTTCATTGTGAAACATACTTATCTTTTCTGACCCCCACCTTAGCTAGAAATTGACAGAAGTAGGAGCAGTACTTCTAGGCTATAATGTTTAACTATTACTAGTGAATGTGCAGAAGTGAGTCAGTAAAGAAGTTATTGGTCAAGATTGTTCTCTGTGTGCAATTTGTTTTTATTGTATGGTCATGCTTCCCATAGTTTTTGTGTTGATGCCAAAACTGAGCGCCCAAACACAGCGTGAAGCCATATTATTAGTGGCTATGCCCCACTTTCTGCCAGCCTGGTATTGTTTCTGTACATTATTGCCTAAAAATATCTGCTGATCAGATTTTATTACCACTTGGAGAGAAAAAGAGGAGGGGCTA
This sequence comes from Nautilus pompilius, assembly GCA_018389105.1. NCBI lineage: Eukaryota > Metazoa > Mollusca > Cephalopoda > Nautilida > Nautilidae > Nautilus > Nautilus pompilius. The sequence goes on along the minus strand of JACATO010001871.1, from coordinate 851,448 downwards.
ATAATTTTGTGGTTTCCACTTTCTATTTAATTGTAACAGGTGTTTTATAATAAAAGTAAGCAGTATTGAATGCCCAATGTAAGTCATTAGAATAACATGCTAAAATGACCACCATAGCTTTGACTTTATTCATCAAGCAACTAATGTTTGTATGTAGCTTTTTACAGATTTAGACTATCAAACTTAATCTAAAATATTACGTGCTGCCATTTACATTGGCAAGTGACGAGGAGTACTGAGTAAATTATCTCTGCTGGTATCATGCGTACTACCGCTGTTTGTTTTTAGTTTGAAAGTTAGCAAGTGTTAATATAGTTATCAAAACCAGTGTTAAATATGCATAGGATCTGCACTGTTTGGCTTATAACAGTCAGATAGTACAAGTTTCCTATAGAGAATAGTCTTCATTAACGAAATGGCAAGTTAAAAAGCAATTGTAAAGAAAGCTAAAGAAGCAGTGGAAACCAAAACCAATGACTTTGCATTTTAAATCATTGTTAAAATAAATCTTTCTGGATTTTTAAAGTTTCTGAAGCACTTATTTAATGTATGGAAAGGTTCCACTTTTAATACACCCAATAATAAACATTGGGAACAGAATGCTGATACCTCACATTCATAATCCCTCATAGGTGAATAAAAAGTCAGTACTTCATTTTGATTATTAGTAACTACACTATTACCTCTAAAACGTGACTTTGCGGAAAACTGATATATTATGGAAGGAAAAATTTATTTGCAATCAACTCAAACATTTGCCTAATTATACATTTTTCTTTCCAAACAGTGAATATGATGAATTTTTTTTTATTTTTTTAAATTTATTTATTTATTCTGGTTGTTCTATCAGATCAGACTTTAGGAAGCTAGTTTACTCCTTCCAGTGGCTTTATACATGGCACTCCCATTCTAGAATATCTCTAAATACAAATGTATACTCTCATTTCTCTTCAAGACAACAGATATACATGTATGGCATATTTTTAGAAAATCTTTAAAGTCAAGATAAATAACTAATGATATTTACATTGTTGTGGTCAAGAGCTGAATCGTTTAAAAAATTGGGGCCGATAAGCATGATGTAGATGTACTTTCAAATATTTAAAGTTATCTCCCCCCTTAATATACTTTGTTTTCCATGTCCAATAGTGATTTTGGTTTATAAAAGAATTACATATGACTCCTTGTACAAGAACCATGAGAAACAAGATTTATTCTTAACAACTGATTTTTTTTTTAATATTTTTAAATATTTGGAAAAGGACATGATTTGTTAATGGGAGTAAAAATAAGTTTGAGAAATAACTATGAAAACAAGGGGATGGGTAGAATGTCATGGGTAACATGGTCTACATTGGTTGTTTCTAGGGTTACTTGCTTTTTGTGATCTTTACAGAGATTTTGTTTTTTCTCCATTCTTCTTCACTTGCTTTGTTTATTGTTGTGTGTGTGTGTGTGTGATAATAAAGAAACAAAATTGTGTTGTTCTACAAACACTGACTTCAATTTGACTGATTCTGTCCTGCACTCTTCTGCTAAATGTTAGAAGCTAATTTCATTTCTGCAGCTGTCCATAAGGGTAGTTTTGTAACCTGTACTCCAATGAAGTAATAGGTAGAGTATAGAATTGTAACAAGGCAATAAGCTCAATTATAATAGTTTTTTTTTATTAGTTAATTTTAACTCTGCATTTTTCATAGCACATTTTCATAAAGAAAGATTGTTTATTTGGCATTGGGTCAAGTAGAAGTTAAAATTTCTATAGGATTCCTAACCCAACATTAAGCAAAAACTGTTAGAATGATGGTATTGCAGTCAGTTTAATTTGTCTTTAGTTTATCAAAAATCTGAGGTGTTGCTACAATCATAACTTTTCTTTTTTGTGCACTAGTTAATGAACCAGATTTATTTAGCATTTCTTTTTGATTAAAATCTCAGGTTATGGACTAAGTAAAACTTTAATCAAGTTGAGCATTATACTGACATTGAGAACTTAGGTTGGAGTTACAAACATTAAACAACTTGTTGGACATTTTTATTGGCAGAATTTAATATTATTTGTTAGAATTTATAGTTAGAAGAAATAAACTGTTCAAGGAAATTGTTTTATAGAATTGATTAATTTGGTCTCTGTCTATATTGGCTGTGGTTAAATTTGTATTGTCTATTTTGTAGTTTTATGAGCTAGTAAATCACCTAAAAATATTACCAATATCCAATTTCAAACATCACTTGTGGTTCAGTATCTGGTATTGCACCATATCAAATGCTTGTTTAAAATTTAGATGATAAAAAGGTGCTAAAGGTATCAAATTACATTTTGTTGCTTCTTGAGTTTTAATTTAAATATAGTTTCTTGGATTGGCTTCTATATTTTAAAGTGTTTGACAATAGCACTGAATAATTTATATTGGGCATATAAAACAATTAGTAACATCTGGAATATACTGAGTATATAAGTAAGAAATTGTTAAATAAAGAAACCATTATTTCAAGCAGTTTGGATTTTCTAAAAATTTTCCATGGTTAATGTAGTTAATTCAGAACAAGTAAAAGAGTTAGTTGATAGATATTTTTGGAAATCTGATAGATCTGTTTAAAATGAAAGAAATTGAGCAGGTAGATTAATAATATTTTTTAGTTATCAACACATGATGTGGTAGAGAATGTAATAAATAATAAATTATCTTAGACTGTAGACCTTGATTTTAGGAAATATTTAAGCAACAATAAAAAACCCAAAAGACTTTGAAATTGTTTCTGATGACTGCATTGATGACAGTTCTTCTCTCTGGGATCTTGTATAAGCTACTATGGGTTCTTGATAAGTATTGACCATTAAATTAATTGTGTTAAATTTCAATAGATCTATTTTGCAAGAGGACCCAGTGGCTTTAACTCTTATTTTTAGTACTGTTTACACACCTATTTTGGTTAATGATACATTAAAAAAAAAATTAGTATACGTACATATTTCTTTTAATATTAAAGCTAATCCACTAATTTAACGGACTTTTTTTACTTTTTAATTTAAAGGCTATGCTAGTATAGATGCTGCTTTAAAGCAAAAGGGAAATTGCTCTGTTACTTGTGTTACAGTTTCGCAAGTTTTTGGGTCTTTTTCTTTCTATGATTTCACCACTTCATTTCTTTGTATTTTGACAACGTGTTAGCTATATGTAGCATATGCAATACAATTGATATACACACTAATAATGGAAGTTGGGAAAATAGTTAAACTTTGCAGTAACTAATGTTACAGAAAAAGGACATGCTAAATTTTGTTTCAATTTTGAAGGTTTCCTAATACTAAAGGTTGTATAAAAGAGTGATGATACATGCTAAATTGTTAAGAAGTGCAGTGAATTCAGGTAGTAGGAGAATCCCACACAATGGTGTGGCTGTGAATTACTTAACACTTGGTAATTCATGTCACAGTTTTCCCACCATACCATATCCTGATTGTTTTTGTACATGCCTGGTTTATTGATGTACTATATACAGTATATATATATATATATATATATATATATATATATAGCACTGTGATTAAGTAGTTTTGATGTTTGAGAGTGTATGCTGTTCTTCATCATTAAATTATGACAGTAATTCATCATAATTTGCACTGGTTTGTTTTTTATTTAACTTCTTACCATTTTATTCCTGTTCAAAGGATAGTGTTAGTTATTAGTTAGGCCAAAAATAAATTATCAATATAAACTAGTACATTTTAGCCCTTTGTAGCCACCTTAAATGAACTGTACAGATAAAAACAAATTTATCAACCACCTTCAAACTTTAAAAAAAAAAAAACTATAGGACTACACCATATAACGTGCAGTTTAAACATTTTGTAGAACATGTACATGACCTGCTAAAATTTAATTTAAAGTCTTACTGGCTTTAACTTTATTACATGTATTTTGCTATCATGATTGTTTCCAATCTCTAGTTCATTTTCTTAATTTTTAAAGTAAAAGGCTTTGTCTCTAGTTCCTGGCCATTTCCAAGTTTTTTCCAGCTGATGGTTACATTGTTACATACATTCTGTAGATCTAGAGGACCTTGATCCTTGCTTTAGAGCTGTCTGGCAACTTACATCAATACATTCATAAAACTGTTGCTCTTATTTTACTGTTTCCTCAGGCAAAGCATGGAGATTTGGTGGCGGCTTAGATGACAATAGTTCTGTGTCACAAAATATTATTGAATACAGACTTTGGAACAACTTTTCTCCATTTTGGAGTTTGTTGTGCAGCCTTTTCCTCCTTTAGTATATGGTACTTATCAACTTGTGCATTTACCTTTTTTTTTTTCTTTCTCTCTTCACTCAATTCTTTACTTGATTTCTTACATATTTGGTAGATTTCTCAAGTTCTTTTTTTTTTATAACTTTTGGCATTAAGTTTCTTTTCTTATACTAATAATTATCATTAACTTTCAACTTCTATCTGTTGCTTGTTTACTTGTTAGTGACATTTTTACTCTTGAAAAACAAGATTAGGATGTATGTGCAGTGGCTGGCCACTTTATTAGGTCCTATACCTAATAATGGGTTGGGCCATGTTTTAGCTGAATAACAGCATGAACCAGCATGGCATAGAATACACAAGGTGCTGAGATGTATCCCGAGGAATACTTCCTCATTCACTCATATGGTACACAACAATGTATGGAACAAGGTAGGCAGTAGATCGTGGTGGCAAATGAGTTTTTCAAGTTTATTCCCACGGATGCTCAATTAGATTGAAATTTGGGGATTGTGCTGACCATGAAAGATGTCTGAAATCTGTCATGTTCCTCAAAATATAATTGCACAATGTGGATATGAGCATTGTCTTGGAAGTTGCTGTTTCATCAGGGTAGATGTGAAACATTGCTGGATACACTTCATCAGAAATGATGCTGAGCTTAGATTTGGCACTTATTTTGCCTTTAAAAGGGGCTAAGGACATGCCAGTAAATGTCCCAAATCATGACTCTTCAACTTGAAGCCTGGACAGTTGGGCCAACACAAGAGGGTCAAGTAATTGCTGGCTTTCTTCAAATCTTGCTTTCTGTGGAAAAAAAAGTGCGAAGTGTGATTTGTCAGCCTACATCATTTTGCACTAGTTCTCCTTAGTCCATTGTCTGTACTACTTACACCATACAAGGTTTTTTTTTTTTTGGTAATTATGATCTGTGATTTATGTAATAATCTTCTGCCATATTCATTGCAAAATTCTTTGCATGGTAAGGTTGGAGATGGGTGTAAATTGCTCTGCTTTGAATATGTCAGTTTGTCTATTGTTTGATGATGGTTGAACTTGACTATCCTTCTAACTACCTTTCTCCTCTTCCTGGGGCTCTGTTTGTTGCCACAATTTTGCCGCCTCATAGCAGATAGACATTTTCTTCACCTTTTGCCATTGCTGATAAACTCAAATGACTGATGCAACTGTCTTGGCTACTGTGCCACCTGTTAGAGAATAGACTGAATGCAAATGCGCTTGTCCAAGTCTCATATTGCTGAGGGATCACCTGCCACATTATGTGGTCAACCTCATTCTTGTAGTCTCAGGTCAGGCCCAAGTCTGAAAGGGTACATAGGACCTAATAATGTGACCAGCTAGTGGATAAGTCATATATCAAATGTGGGGAGGGAGTATCAGAATTAGTTTATTTTGGTAGAGGGTAATTATCTACAAATTTTGTTGCAAAAATCTAAAAGAATTCATCATAACTGTAAGTCTTAACTAATTACTATAGTCATGACAACATGGTTATCACTGTCTATTGAAATAACAACAGTAAGAATATAATATAACTTTAGATATCAATAAAAGTATTGTTGACTGACTATCCTTAACAATGAATATAATCAATAGAAAATCTTGGTTTATTTTCGTTACCTGCATCAACATAGATGCTGTGCTTAACTGGAAGTGGAAAGGATTGAGTATAGTTATTTAATCAGAAGATGCTGATTAAATGCCTTCAAACTCTAACATTGATTAGAAGCAACAGATAAGTATTTTGCCTTACAAAATGAACTATAACTAGTGTTAACATTTTAGTTTAGTTTCCAGTATATCTGTGTGTGCAGATTATTTTCCAGCTTTTTTGTGTACATCAGTTATGGGTATTTGCAGGAAAATAAGAACACAACCATCAGCTACTGAGCTTCTTTTTTTGTGCATTAAAATTGTTTTGGTAACTTGTGTTACATCTGTTATGTGGGCCCTTAACTTTGCATTTGTATTCTTAAGTAATTATAGATATTCAAATGTTTTTCTTTGTTTTATAAAGGTCATTTGCTGTGCTAGTAGGCCATGTATTGTTTTCAAAATAATTGATTAATTATATCAGGAAAGGGCATCTTTGAAGTTATTAACTTGTCATCCTAGATAGATTTTCAGATGCCTTCATGTATTAATCTGTCAATTTTCAAATCAGTGAGCAGAACTTGAAAAAAATATCTTAAAAATTAACCTGTCACTCTTAGATCCATACAGATAATAGCTAATAAACAAGTTCCAAAAATGAATTTTACTTTTAAAAGCCATGTTTGTGTTTTCATGGAACTGACCAAAACCTCATTTGGTTTTTTTAAAGACTGAATTTATACTATAAGTCTAAAGTTGTGTAACAGATTACCCAGTATAATTTCAAAAGAATTTCAGCAAATTTAAACTTATTTGTGTTTCATATGTACACAGGTGGTGCCTTTTTTTCTTACTAAGAAGACCATGAACAAATTGTGTGCGTGCGCCTTATGCTCTGTGGTTTTTAGGTCACAATTTTACTATTGTCACTTTAAAAGAGCTATAAAAAATTTAGAAAGATAGGAAGGAAGTAGTTTTTAGTATTGATATGTAGCTATTTTATTAGTAGTAGTACTTATTCTTTTTGTATTTGTGATAGTTTAGCATTGAATCCAAATAATAAATTAAAGCTTTAATTTCCTTTCTCCTTTTTTTTAAAGCTGTTTTCTGCATTATCTATCTATTTTTTTCCACAACTGTCATGACCTGAAGAATAACATTTATTTAGGGTTTTAATGAATACACATTGTTTTGGTTCTTATCAGTGGTTTTGAATTGGATAATTTTCTAATCCTCTTTTTTTTTTTTCGAATACTATTTTCAGATTTTAAAACGGAGATAACTTATTTTCAGTGAAGAATAAATACTTTAGATGTGCCAAATTTCCTTTTGGTGCATGCATGGTAGAGAGAGTGGGGGGGCAGATAGTAGTGCAAAACAGTTTTGATTATTTAGCTTAGTGTTAAAGTGCTACTGAAATTTTGATGGCCACCAGACAAGGAGGTTAATAGCTAGTTATAGTTCACCATCTGTCAGGGATACCTTTGAACAATGATTTGTTTATGCAACTCTACAATGGCACTTTGTTAGGCAGTAATAGCTACAAACAGTAATATCATTATGCCATAGATATTACCCAATAAAATTGCTGTATTTTAAGTAGAATAGATAGAACTTTTTATATGCTCATTTTTGGGATCTGTAAGTATACTTACAGATAGAATTTGTGTTCAGAATTTGTTTATGGCTAATTGTGTGTATTCTTAAAAACGATTTTTTGTAATGGCTTTTGTTTGCTTTTCTTTTTGATCATCTTAATATTTAAGATAATTCTTTCTTTTATTTTGCTAACAAATTGCTTACAACTGATTAAAAAAAAAAAGTGGCAGGTTTATTTATGGTAATTACCTAAGGAGTGTGGATATACTATTGAATGGCAGCTGCCTTTTAATTGTCAAATGACAGCAAAAATATAGTATTTACCTTCCCTGATTACATTTCTCAAGTGATTAGAGTTAATGAAGTTGAATTTTGCTAATTTTTATTAATTATTTAATACATTTTATTGTTTTATAAGATATTTCTAGATTATTATTGCACTACAATTCTCAGTTGATTTTTCTTTCATTATTCAAAATTAACTAACAAATAAAAACAAAAAAACTTTTTTAGTGTGTTGCTAGTTGGCCGTTTAGTTAAGTTGTAAAACAATAAAATAATGGTAGAGTGCTTGTAAATTTTTTTTCTACAGGCCAGTGTAGCTCTAAAATAGGCTGCCTTTATTAATCCTGATTCATTTGAGTTCTTTTTATAAATACTAATGGATAGTTTTAGGGCATTAAAAAAAGATTTTGTTAGAATAGATAATTATAGTTAATCTTTCTGAATTTTGGCCTTTTTATTGCTAGTCTTAGCTATGCAGCACTATACAGTTGATTACACGATAGATTACAGAAAATATTGCTGTCAGTTTGTTGAAGGATCAAAAGATTGTATGTACACCTTGATATATGGACAAAAAAATAAGTGCCATCTAGACACTTGCCATAATAATACAAACAGGTTTTTCACATGTCATTTATTCTGTAATATATGTAGAATTGTTTGAGAAGTCAATATTTGGTGGTAACACCTCTTGCATCATATGGAGCTTTTTGGATCTTTTCAGTTGTGAGGTTGGTATTGATTATTTGGCTGCTTGATCAGGAACTTGATAAACAACAATGATGTATATCTATACCATGTGGAGCCTAGTTAAACCATTGCAGAACCTGCAAATGCTTGCACTAGATAAAGCAACACCCTTTGTTTTCATCAAAATAACCTTTGTTGAGCAGTAGCCCCAGCATACCAAAGTATGCAAATATTGTTGCTGAAACAGTTAAAAGGGATGGTTTCTGATAAATGAATTTGATAAGCAGCCTATTCTGTTCATGCAGTAACTGTGGCAGGTTGCTGGTGTGCAGTAGCCATGCTTTCCTTGCTTTACTGGATGCTTAAAACCTACAAAAGTGAAAGATTAGTGGTAAAACAGTATTGTTTGATTTTCTTCCTGTTAATTTGTTCAGTGTTACTCCAATTTGAATTGTTCTGTGCATGTATATTAAGTTTGTCTTTTATTACGTTATAAATTATATCTTTTATGTAAAGACAAATATTTATTTTTTTACTTTGTTTATGATTAGATATATATATTTCAAATAATTGATATAAATAATGTGAAATATGATGCTATGCAAAACAGTTTTAGCTGCACCACGCTGTCTCTGTGAAATATTGACTTGACCATTTTAGTCTGGAGTTGTTGTTTTGAACCAGCTGTTGCGTTTTGTAAAAAATTTTCATATAGTTATTGTGAAGTCTTTGTTTCCTGCTGTTTGGATTTTTCAATATCTATGAGAAGAAAGTCAAACATAAAGTAGATGTGAAATTACTGAAACATTGCTAAAAGGCAAATTCTTTGAACTCGAGTGCAAGGATTTCCAAATGTTCTTGCAGTGATGATGCTGCAAAATTTTCAAGTCCTTTTTACTAAATATTCAATTAAACATAGTTTTTCAGTGTTGGCTGCTAACCATTATTTTATGAGTTGTTTCCAAATAAAAGTTTGCCTACAAAATGAAGTATTGCAAGAACAAAGTCTACATGCATTTCTGATTCATTAACAAAAGCAGACATTGGAGACTGCCAATGCCATTTGAAGTAACAATTGTTTATGTGGTGTTTCAGTAACACATTATCAAGTTTTATCAAAGTTTACTGTCATTCTATCTTTGAGTATGCAAAACATCCACTGAAGAAAACTTTTAAACTGTTAAATTCTGAAATTGAAAATTATTACATTATGTGGAATAAATGCACTAGACTTTCATGTGACATTATTTGTTTTTATACCTTTAAAAAATATGCTTTGTACATTCAGGATTGGATGCTAGTTGTCTGTTTGTTTGTTTTTATTTTCACCAGTAAAATTTTTCTAGGTAGCAGTTTTCTTACATCTGTAGCAAAATTTGGATTGTCCTTGATAAACCTGATCAAAATTTGGATTTGTGTTTGTTCTAAATTTGTTTCATAAAGTATCTGTTTTTTTTTTATGTCAGTGCACAATTATTTTGACTACAAACATTCCCAGAAAGCACCAGCTCAGATATTGGTATGCTGTATGTACTATTAAATTGATCATATATAATATGAGATATTTCATTGAGTCTATAATTATGGCTGCCAGTGTGTAGTCGTCATAACTTGGCATTAGTAATCTAGTGATAAAAATACTTATTTTTTATAAAGATTTGAACTAGACAACTATACATTAAATCTTGGCTATCAGTGCATCAGTTCCATGGCATTTCAATGTGCTGGATACCTAAGGCTATCTTTAATTTTTGTAAGCTGTTATCAGTTGCATGTGGTTTTTGTAATCAAGCATCATCAAATTTTAATCATACAATTATTTAACATCAAATGGAGTATGTCAATTCCTGGGAATTTTTTGCATGTGGCACTGTTGATTCTGAGGCAGATATTTCTTCAGCTGTCAGTAACATTCACAGAATAAAATTGCTGCATTTATCAACCCTGATTTAATGAAGATTCTATGCAGCAACTGCATTGTTTACTTTCCTTTTTTTTACCAATTCTTAGACAGAAATGCACTAACAGCTAACGTGATCCAGAATGGCAAAAAGAATGTAGGAATTGTATAGTATTTTTTTTCTGTTTATCAGCATTGATGATTGGGAAATGGTATAAACTTGACATTTATATTAGTACTATTGTTGAACTGAAAGAAATTTCAAATTTGGAAGATGCTTCTAAGGGTGTTTAAGTCTTTGAACATTTTGTTTTATGAATGTTTACTTACAAAAGATGCAAAAAAAAAAAAAATTATTATAAAGCCATACATTGAAATGTGTGCTTTATTTTTGATGGATTATTGTGAAATCAGTTAGTTTGCTTGGTTGCTGGTTTTCTGACATATTATGGTAATACTTTCGTGGACTTTCAAGAGAATACATTTCATCTTTAGAAACTATTGTTGTTTGAATATTTTGGAAAAAACATCTCAGCAGTGCTAGGAACACTGCTGTTTCAATAGATTTGTTTTGAGTGTATTTTGAATTTTCTTTAAAATAGTGAAATCAGAATGGCAATGATTAAGGAGAAGCTTAAACTGCATCTTGTCGAATTGGTTACTACAGTGAAATGAAGGTTTAAGGCATACCATTACAAGAATCTACAACTAACAACTTTATTAGGAATTAATTGAAAAAAATTTGAAGAAATAATGATAGTAAATACTCTTCAAAACCATTGCAACTGTTGAAGAAGCATTTTCAAGAAGCCTGCAGAAATCATTTTATATCTCTCAGGAATTATTTAAGAAAACCCAAATGTACAGAACTAATTGCATGATTTGAAGCAATTATCAGTCAGATCACACTCCAACAGTTGATAAATGTGTTCAGTGTATTGGCAAATAAGATTTAATACTTACTGAAGATGGTGGCAGCTATGTAGAATTTGCTGCAGCTCTCAAAAACTTTTAGCATATGGTTTTTCTATACAGTATATCATTTTTTAATTTAATATTTCTTAGACTTTATAAACACCATGTATAATACATTAGAGAACGATTTTTAAATATTGCATTACCTCATTTTCCTAACATCTGTTATACCCACCCACCTGGATATAATGGGTATTTCAGATCAATACATGATTTATAGTGATTGCCAAATTATTGTACAGCAACTTTCAATAGATGCACACTTTGCATATTGATTTGACTAAAGAATAATATTTTAACAAAATGAATACATTAATGACAAATCAGAAATAAAACAAATACTCAACTATTGCAATATTTATGGTATAATTACTTACACCTAAATGAAAATAAAATTATTTTTGGTAATGCAATAATGTTGGCTGCCACTATATTAGTGGGACTGAAATTCTACTTGCTTTTGGTGAAGATCAAGCTGTACTGGATGAGGTAAATTTGTTGATGTTAGGTAAATTCTGTATTTTTTTTCTTTTTTTACAATTAATCAGATTCTTTAATTTTTACATTCTGGTACAATTTACACAAGATACAGAAGGTCTTTAAATATAATCCTCTAAAAAAAACAAAAAACCCCAAAATGTTTCTAAGTTTGCAGTGCTTTTGTAGTACATTCAAACTTGCTATCTAATAGAAGGGGACCATCATATTGACAAAAGAAGCTCACATGACATTGTGTATACAACATGTAAATGTTATAGAAATTTTTTCTAGAACTGAATGATCTTGTAAACTCATGTGCATCTCACTTCTCCCACTTAATATATGTACATCTTTGCCCAAAATCCATTAACATTTTGTATAAATTATCCATATATGTTGTGTCAAGTTAGAAATGACTTAGGCATTGGGAGGGTTCTTGGCAGTAACAAACAAGGCATCATCAGACTGGCCAGTCATGGAGAGACCCTGTTTAGGTTACCATAGAGCTACAACTTCTCTAACCCCTGTTAGGATTACTAACTTGTTACTCTTGTCTCCCTTTCCAGAAGAAAACTGTTTTAATACCAAAATGGCTGCTAAAGAGAAACCAACCGTAGAATTTTGACAATTTGCAATAGGCTCTATGCTAGTGGCCTGCAGTCCAGAATACCACTGCTACATCTGCATATTCCTCTAACATGGCAACAGCTATGCATACAATGGACACATTGTCATAATTGGAGGTTGAATCATTGGCATGATATTCTCCTCTTCAAGTTTAGGTGCAAGTTGGGGAGGGATTTGTTAATTGTGTCATTATCCTGCATTATTAATTTGGTGGGGGGGGACCTGATGATATGCGCTGGCATTTAAATCAGCTGAAGAACCGGTGATCTTGTTATCATTAGGAATGATGTTATGCCTGTAGTTGGCCAAATGGCAAAGTCCCAACTTTACGAATGACAAAGCTTGTCCATACTGTACATGTTGCCACTGCTGTACTTCATATCCATAACATTAGTTGCTTTTGTAGTCTCCATAATCTCTGCACTTAAATCTGAGTGAATATGTTTGCAACATCTTAGGGAGACATGTTTATGGTCAGCATGTCTGTCTAGTCTCTTGATTAGCTGGAAATGGCCCTGGCAAAAAAAAAAAAAAAAAGTAGTATCTCGCAACAGCTGGATTGTCTGATTTGGCCCCTGCCAAGATGTGTTCAGACTTATAGAGGTTAGTGGTGGTCACACATTATTAAAGTTGCTTCTGCCAATATCCATTTGTCTGATCATTTTTAAATTGTTGTCATTTTGTGTGCACATTTCAGATAACCACTCTGTTTTTAACTTCAGTCTCCACTGACATCAAAGTTTTTTTTAAAAGTTAAGATCAGTATGCTGGTTTTCTTCAACCAGAATATTAACATGCATGAATGTATTAGGTCGTTACAAAAGTTTTGTCGGTTTTTAGATTATGTTAATTCGGGGGTTCATTTTTTGCGTGCTTGTCAAGGTGTACGTAGATAAGTTGTATATCGTTTTGTAGTGTGTGCTTTGGCATACATTATGCAAAACTTACCTTTCTAAAAACCATAAATGGATGCTTGTTTCAGGGTTCTGAGTGAAGCATGGATAGAAAAATTTTTCATATCATTTTGATTCACGAGTTCAAACCAGGTCACAAAGCGAGCAAGGCAACTCATAACATTAAGCAAGCATGGGATGGGGACACAGCAGATGAGTGCACGGTACAATGATGGTTTGCAAAGTTTCGATCAGGAGATGAGCCTCAAAAATAAGGAATGTAGCAGACATACTTCCAGTTGTGATGATGACCATCTGAAAGCTTCATTTGAAGCCGATCCAAGAAAAATAGTGAGAGAAATTGCTGGAGAGCTTGATGTAAGCACTGCAACTGTTTCCCAGCATTTTGCTGCAATTGGCAAGGTGAAAAAGCTTGACAAGTGTGTGCCTCACGAGTTGAATGAACAACAACAAAATCGTCAATTGGAGATCTGCTCTTTGCTTGTAATAAGAAACAAAATCTGGTGAAGCCATCACAGCTGAAAGGTACTGTCATGAATTAAACATTCATCAGAAACTCTCCCAACGACAGCTGACATTGGTAAATCGAAGAGGCCAAATCCTGCTCCATGACAATGCTCGTCCTCATTGCAAAAGTGACTCTTCAGAAGCTAAACATGTTGGGGTACGAAGTTCTCCCTCACCCAGCCTATTCACCAGACCTTTCTTCCCCAGACTACCACCTTTTGAAACACCTCGACAGCTTACTCCTTATGAAATCCTTCTCCAACCAAGCAGCAATTGAAATCTGCCAACAGTTTGACTCTAGAAATACAGATTTTTTTCAAAATTGTATTGTAACATTGGCAGTAATGAAACTTTCATTAATAAACTCTTGTCAGCAATGATATGAAGTCTCATTGTTGCAGTTAAATAACTGACAAAACGTTTGTAACAACTTAATACCATACAAGCACTACAGGCTTGAAAATGCTTGTTGCTTATTTTTTTTTGAGGATTATAGAATTTATTTATATATATATATATATAAGATTTTAGAAAAATTTGTACTATGCTTTTTTAAATATTTTACATTCTGTTACAAATTTAAAGTAAATGTATACACTAATTAATTATTTTTAAACATCTAATTCTGCTAGTTATGGAATAAAGATACTTTTATCAAATAAAAATATAAATTCATTAAATTTTATTTGCTTATATGTTTGCAGTCATATTATTTTTTGAGTTAGTATGAATTATATATTGCATAGTTTTTATTTTGCTATTTTGAGCATTTAGTGTGGTAATGACAAAAAATATGAAGGGGGAGTAATGACATTTATAGCACTATTGAACACTACTATTCAATATCTGATATCTCAATTTATGCTAGTACCTTAAATTTCATGAATTTTCACAGTGAATTTTAATGATTCACCTTGGACTAATCAGTCTTTTGGAAAAGTTGGGTACTGAAAGTGTTTATATCCATGTTAAGTGTATGTCACTGATGTTTCCACATTTACCAAATATATTATGGAAAGAATTATTGCGAATATCTCTACCAGTGTTGCATCGGTAAAAAAATAAAACCCGGTAAAGTAAAAACTTGGTTAAAGTAAACTCATAAAACTCTGTAAAGTTACCAGCAATTACCAGTAAAACCTGGTAAAATTCAGTAAAATTTCAGATTTTCAAAAGTTTGCTTTTCACGAATTTAAAATGTTAAAAATGCTCATTTTGTTCACATATATCATTAATTTCATATTTTACTGAATTATGTAGGTTTTCTAGCCATCAACAAAAACAAATAACACAAAGAACTGATTCTGTAGAAGTTAACTTTGATCATGAAATGGACAGTCTCTTGCCAACATGTATGTCTGCGCTTCCATGAGGGTGGTGGAGTGACAGGAAGCCGCTGGGGGCCGGTGATGCAACTGTGAGTTACCGCAGAGGCCTATGATGCAACCAGGAGTGCCTGCCATGGGAGACAAGCCTGCGGAGTGGTGGCAGGGGGCTATAACACAATGCTCTGTGAAACTTAGTGTGTTTAATATTTGGATTTGCTGCGAACAGCATACATCACAGGTACCTTCTACAAATAAATTACCAGTAAATTCGAACCTTAAACTCGGTAACGGTAAAGTAAAATTTGAGTTCAAACTTAGTACTGGTAAAAGTTACTGAACGCAACACTGATCTCTACTTTTACATACTAATTACATAGTGTTTATTGCAGAATATTGATAATATATACACAAATCTGGAATTCTTAGGGAATTTTGGAAGAATATATCAAGGATTTTATTGCTATTTAGGTCATACAATAATAGTTTGAACCATTTATTTATATATCATTCTTTATTTTTACATTTGCGGTTTAACTCAATTTATCAATATTTTTAGACAATGCCTTTGAACTGAAAAAAACTCCAAATCTGCCTTTCCTTTGTGTGAATTGATGGGTTGCAACTTGTTTCATATTTTGCATTAGTTATATAATTAAGCTGCAGTTTTATTGGCATTTGACATTACACAAGCCTTGTTTTGCATTCCTCTGTCTTTTCTTGTACATTGAGTGATTGTCTTGGTGGAAGACATGGTATAATAACTGGGAGAACTCAGATTTGTTCTCAGACTATACATTTTGGATATCTAGTGTGCCAGGTAGTTCAGCTCTTGCTTTTTGTAAGTCATCCAATAAATTTAAGTAACTTGGAACCTCAAGCCTTAAATAGTCATTCTGGTTTAGCCAAGCATAAAAGTGTGGCAACAATTTTTTTCAAAGTTTTGTTTTTTTTTCTTTACCATTCTTTTGCAAACAAAAGAAATATCTGTCTGTTGATAAAGTTAGCAGTGCTCCATTTCATGCTTCCTTATCACAAGATTATTCTCAGCCATCTTCCGGTGAGGCTGATGGTGCAGTGGACAAAATTCTACCGTGGTAAGGAAGCAAACAATTTCACTTGGAATTTTACAAGACAGATACCTGTTTGAAGTAGAAACTGACAAGAATATGTTGATTGCTGAATTAAATGCTCAACAAAGATTCCAGGCTGTGCTGGATGAGCACAAAAAAGAAACTAACAGAGGCTGGTAAGAAACATGTTGAAAGGAAGAGGTTGTCATTGGAAATCTAGGAAACTATAAAAGCAAGAAAGAAAAACAATGCAATCAGCATCTTCCAGTTGCCTCGCTGGATGCAAAGATTTATGAACCTCAAGAAAAGTTAAGATTTTGTGACTACTTTCATTGTCTTTGGCTGGGATTACTTTATAATAAAATTTATAACCTATCAAAAAAAGAAACAACTAACTTTATTATCTTGATAATAGTTTCACAATTTTACAAGATTAGTTTATGAATACAATATTGCTATTTCAATAAATAATTTTTATAAATTTTAATATTATTATACTACATATACTAAAGTAATAATTTGTTACAAATTGATTGGTATTTATGTAAAAAAAATTTTTGATAAAATATAAAAAGTTTAAAATTATTGCTTTAAAATTGAGTATATTTTAATGTTTTCAGTTTTCTTTGTATATGAGAGAATATTGAAATATTATAACATGTTGGAAATTTAGGAAGTTTTGTTACTTATGGAAAACCTGGAATACTTGGAAAATTTAAATTTGGCTTTCTATATAAATCCTGTGATATTTATGTTCTTATAATCAAAATGTTAATACTTAATATGAAAGTTCTAAGATGTTCAAACATTCTGGCTTGAAAAAAAAAAAAAAATGGCCTACAATGTTCAGAGGTCAGGTTTCTCACCTTGATGATAATTTTGGAGTCATTGATGTAGGTTTCCTCTAGTTTACTCTTTGCTTTATAGCTTTTGATAACCATTGAACTGCATTTAGAAATGAAAACTTGCACTTTTGCTTTTTTCTTTGAAAAGCTCTATCACAGTTTTGTGTGCCTGGGATAATTGTCCTGCTGAAGAATGATTTCATCTCAATAGTTTCCGTGTCATTAGTGTCACTTTATTTTTATTTATTTTTTCAGTGTTTCTTTGTATACACCTGTCCATTTTATTTTATTATTGCCATACTCTGTTCTTCACTGATAACTGGCTTCTTTCTGTTTCTGGCTAGTCTTTCATGCAATCTACTTTCACAAGTGTTTTTTCATATTTTTAGGGATTAATAATGGCTTTTCCACTCTTGGATATTTGGCAAGCTATGTGGCAGTTTTTCTCTTTTTTCTGTACCATTCTCTTTCTGTTTCTTTTATTTGTCTTTTTTGGATGACCATTCTGGGGTTATTAATCAGTCACAGTATTGTTGTGAGTGAAGTTCAGAACTGTTAATTTAGTAATTGCAATGTTGTAATCACTTTCCAAAGTTGTTTTTTTTTTCCTTTTTTCCAGACATTCTCTGTTCTTAGTTTTTATGTTGGAAGGTAAGTAAACTATATTGGAAGTCCTTAATTTTTGGTGTAAGCTATTTTTTTTAAAAAAAAATTAGCATATTTATTTAATCAAAATAATATTTCTTGCACCATCAGTCTGGTATTTCATACTTCAACACCTTTCTTCAGACACTGATCCAATAACAAAGGCTTTTAACATGTTCCTTTATGTTGTGGGAACTCTCCTACCACCTCATGCTCTTGCCATAGTTGATCCAGCTTGGCTTAGTAGTGGTTCATTGTTGTGACCTACATTATTTTTTGGTCATTTTTAAAATGTTTCCCAACAAGCATTTAAGGCTTAGTGATAAGTGCAGTAGTATTGGTGGTCCAGAAAGAGAAAACACAACCATTATCCAGAAAGTGGAAAGTTTACAAAAGTTAGATAAGGGCTTGTCAGTGTGTTATCTATGCGATTAGTTTGGTGTCCCCCTGGCATTATTGTTATCTATAGTCCATCAAAATCCATACTTTAGCAACTGTTCAGCTTGGTTACTGGGCAGTTCATTACTGGTCATTTTACTGCCAGTTTTTACCTCAGGAACTTTTGATTTTAAAATTCTTTTATACCAGAATTCAGGGTATAAAAATTATCTCTAATGTTTCCGTTTCTTTTTTCACTATTACTGCTTTTCACTATTCATCAATCATATTAAATATATAAATATATAGCAGCATAAATATACAAATTTATATGTATTACCTAATGGGAATTTTGTTTAAAGACAAAATACTGACTTCTGCTCTGATGGCTTTTCGTCCTGAAAATAAATACAACTCAACTACCCAAGTCCTGGAATAAAGTATTGTTTATATGTCAAAGAGTGCTTATGTTGCTCCGTCCTCTGAATTCCAGAAATAACCAATTTTTGTGCTTCTCTTTGGTTATGCCTTGACTAATAATTTCATCATGTAATGGTGAAAAAAAACTTTTTGATGACTTCAGTTACATCTATGAAAAACAAAAATAGTGAATGTTCAGGATCAAAGTAAGCAGGAGCAAAATGTCTGGTGGTGAACTCTCCTGAAACTGTTTGGCCCCAAGGTGCCATACTGGAAGTATTCGAGACTGTGTTCAAATTTAAACACATCACAGAATCTGGTTGAATATTTTTCTAACAATTTTCATGCTGCAGTAAACAATACATAGTTAATATCTGATAAGTGGAGATATGTAGAACATTTCTTTACCTGCTCACTGTATCCGTTATACTCGAAAGACTTCAGGTGACATATGCTTTAGGCATATAAATACATCTCAGCAACCAATTTTGTCAGAAGATATCTTTGAGATGGTTGAATGCTTGTTTGATCCACTGTATATTTGGAATAAATTTTTGAAATTGGAATAAAAACTTCAGATGTCTTGTTTTAAAAAAAATAATTAAAATTTTTTTTATTTTTGTTATTCACAGTTGTGGTTGTATCCTTTATTTAATGTACATAATAACTTACATTTGGTGCATATCTCAGAAATTCTATAAAGAATTTTCATATAGGTTTCTTTCTCTTGATCCTCAACTGCTTTATGCTCACTTAGTTTTTTTCTTTCAATCTCTCATTTTAACCTTTAGACTTGGTTAGCTTTTAATTTTAAATTTGTGGATTTACTCAATGCAACTAAAAAAGCTTTATATTTTAAAAAAAATTACTATTTTAAAATTTAGTAGGTTGAAAATTTCGCTAAGCCAAGACATAAACATCTTTTTTTTATTGTCACCTTTTAAAATTTGATGCCAGTTTAATACTCTGCAGTAGCATTTTCTTTTTAGATTTTTTATAATCCATTTTATTGAGCTCAAAGTATTTTTGATACCAGATATCAAATAATCTTTAAAGCATAATGAACTTGTTGATTTACTGTTGGCTGATATTTCTACACTA
Organism: Nautilus pompilius; assembly: GCA_018389105.1. Classification (NCBI taxonomy): domain Eukaryota; kingdom Metazoa; phylum Mollusca; class Cephalopoda; order Nautilida; family Nautilidae; genus Nautilus; species Nautilus pompilius. The sequence goes on along the minus strand of JACATO010001871.1, from coordinate 831,820 downwards.
CAAACCTCCTTAATAACTGCATTAAAAAAATTAATACATATGGTTCTATAAAAGAAATTACTGATGCTTAGATGAAAAAAAAATTCTTACATTTTTTTAAGGAGATTTTAATCGTTTGTTGAATTCATAATGGAAAATTAGTATAATTTTGCTAAAACTGAAATTATTTATCTTTAATTTTATAAGCAGTGAATACAGGTGTGTCTCTTTAGCATTTTAATTATTTAATTAATTTTTAAAATAAATTTATTTAGGAGAATAAGAATATTATGGAAGTGAAACTAAAAACAGAAATCATTAAATTTTCAAAATATTTTGACTTGGGTGAACCTTAATTTGTTAAAAAAAAAACAAAACAAACAGCGGTATACAGCTTAGCTAGATTGTCTTTTAAAAAATTTATCTTAATTTGTGCATCACATGAATGTGTCTGTCTGTCTGTCATATCTCGATGGAATGGCAAAAAAAAAAATCAATTTGTTATCCCCTTTAAGATTAACTGGCTGCTGTTCTACTGTGTACTCTTGTTATTTGGGTTCTACAAGGAGGTAAATGGCTAGCTGGTATAACTAACTTTAATTGATTAGCAAAACATTTAGAATAAGAAAAAGTTAAATAAGCAATATGCAAAATTTATTTTAGTCATTTCAAGTGAGAATGATGCTATTGCTCATTTGTATACTAATGTAAATCATGAATATGCAAAATACAGGTGATTTATTGATTTCCTTTTTTTTTTCAATTATTTTATTTTACATTGTATTTTGCAATGTGATGCTGGTTAATTCATGCCTTTTGAAATTCTTTAATAGTTGCCCCCTATAACTGAAGATGGCCATTCACAAATTATATGTGAATCCCTGGGTGAATGAGATTGTTTATAAACAGAACAACCTCACTTTTAGGTAGCAAGCATTGTAACCTGGCACCAAAGAATATCTAAGAACACCAGACAATTTGCTACCTGCACTCCATAAGTACTCAGAAGAAAAATCCTATCAGAATTCTTCATTTTCAGATGTGGGAGGAAATCGGGGTGCTTGGAGAAAATCTGCAATAACTGGCTGGTGAAGAAAAACAAGAAGAAATGTCAAGGAGTTAGGCCAAACTTAGCCACTCTAGACTAGGATTCAAATTCTGGCTTTCAGCCACCATAGTAGTCCAGTAGTTTACCACTCTCGTCCGCCTTTGTGCTCTGTACTATATGATTGGCTAATGAATTGGATTTGCTTTGTTTAGTGTAAACAGGGCTTTTTTTTTTTTTTTCAGATTGATGGATTTAATCCATGCCATTAACTTCCAAAATAGAAGTTAGGAAAAAACAAAATAGTTAATAATAAACACTGCTCCTAATATCTCTCTCATTTTATCTACTTTAATCTCCAGGTTGTATGTTTACATGTGATACCATTAGCCAAATTACAGATAGCATAATCAGGTAGTATAGTGTTTTAATTCTATTTCTGTTGTCTATATATTCATAACTATCTTTTTGATACTCTTCGTTCCATTATAGTCATTTACCCTCTTTTACTTTCATTCATTTTATCTTTTGCATTAAATTCTTATTTTTCTTTTAAAAAAATTGCAGAAATAGTAGCCAGTAAATGCACAAAAACATCATATAATCATAAATCACTGTTTCCTTGATTTTGTGCAAATTTGGTCATTTCTGTAAAAGCAGAATCTTACCTAGGTCACAGCGACTCCTTTAGCTATTATTACCTGTGTTCATAGTGTGGTTAATTGTCTTACAGTTTATATGTAAACCTTGAAAAAAAAAAAAAATTAGTATTCTCCCAACAAGTTGAGGGATATTAATAAAGTGACTGGATTCCTAGAATTCATGTGCCTGGATTTTATCGGTGTTTCTAAAAAAATTATTATTAATCAGTAAATAATAATAATATATATATAGTCTTGAATCAGAAAAAAGGTTAGAAAGATATTGTGCTATTTGGTTTCTGAGATGTAGCTAAGCCTTTCCTTTTCTCCTGAATAAATTATGACTTTGTTGAGCATGCTATTTATCAGCATGCCTCAGTGGCTATTTGTAAATAATGAAATATTAATTGGCACTTGGGAAGCTAAAGCTCTAAATTCTTGTTTATTTTTCTTGTGGGAGTTTGTGGTAAATAATAGGTTCACAAATACTTGAGAAATTATGTAGGGCAGTATAAAAACACTCCTGAGTTGCAGTCTTATGTACTTCATGAATGCATCATTGAAATAACAACAAAAAGAATGTTACACTGAAACAGAAATAAAATACCTTTTGGAAAAGAATACTACAAAATTACGTAAATACAAAGATAACTAGCTTGTTATAACCTAGAACTGTTAGAGCTAAATTGGCTCCTGGAGGTAAAATGTGTTGGCATGGGGTATGATGACTCATGTGTTGAAGTATGGCCTTGACTTTAAATTCTAACATTTCCTGAGATTTGCTACTGACTTGACAGGTTCATTGGTTTGCTGATGGGGGGTTCCCTTGGAGGCTTGGTCAGCTAGTTAAGGGAGAAAGTGCTAATTCATCCTAGTATGTATCTGGTCAGGTTGGTTGGTTGGTTGAAAAAATGTTTGTGGGTTTTTAAAAATTAACTTCTAATTTTCCAGTTACTTAGCCAAACAATTTACCTTTCCATTAGTTAAGTATGTTCACTAGTTCACATTTTTGTTTACTGTCTTTTCAAAAGGTATAACTGAAACAATTATGCCCTTATAAAATGGGGAGGCATCAATGAAAGGAAAAGCTATGTACAGCAATGAAAGATTTAAAGATTGTAATTTTTTAGGGGCAAGTAAAGTATAACCAATTAGCCTATTAATGAATGAAGTTGATTGTGGTTTGCACAGAAACTTGAGGGATACGTTTTTCTGTACACAAATCTAAGTATAGATGCTTGCTGATCTCACCTTATTGATTTCCTATTGTTGAAAGGTTATTGATTTAAAAGTGAAATAATTATTGAGTGTATTAAAGAAAACTTGTATTGGTGCAGGTGTTGTAGAATGCCCAAAAGTGCTGCATATTAAGCTAAACTTATATTTATAAAAGTAATCAGGATTATGTGCACTAAATGATCTATTGTAAATCTCTTAAAGTGCCAGTTTTATACCTGATCAATCTGCAACATGCTTAGGTCAGTTGGGGCCATAATATGTAGCAAATTATATTCTGTTGTTAAAAAAGAAGTGCTATACTTGTCTTTTACAACAAGCAGATACAATGTAAGATAAACCTGTGCAGTTGCTACATTTATACTTATGTTTTGTAATTTTGTCAGATCAAATTGTGTATTACTGAGTTTAACCATTTTTACAAAATTGATTTAATAGAAATAAAGTAGCAACTTCTTTTTTGTAATTTGTCTAGTATTATCATTATATCTTTCTGCATATAAATTTCTTTTAGTTGATATCAAGAAACAAACTATTATGTCTGTTTTATTCATTGTGATTATCTTGGTGTTCTTAAAAATAGTAAATTCTGGTGCTCTGATGTTTCTTGAAAGTTGAGCTGCAACTTGTACACAACTAATTTTTATAGAAATTGTTCATGAGGTATGAAATATTCCTAAGCTTCCAAGTTGCATGAAGAACAATAACTGTGCATGTTTTTAGTCGTGTATAGTTTCCAGCCCACTGATTCATCCTTGAGCATACCTAGCTTTAATCAAGATAAAATTTCCTACAGAAGTGTAACTCAAAATTAACTGTCTTAAGTGCTTTCAAATGATGCTTGGTTGGTGAAAGAGAATTGGCTAAATAATCCTCTAAGTTAATTTAACATTAAATTTTTAAATTCCTCTTTTTTAAATATGCATTATAGATTCATACATGCTTAAACACAAAATAACAACAACAACGAAAATACTTGCACAGATTTTTTTTTAATACTTTCTGAAAAAAATTATTACATCAGGTATCTGTTATAAATAAAACAATAGAATATCACTGAGTAATATGGTTATTGTGAACAACAAAAAACTTGGAAATTAGTCTTAAATAAGCTAAAGGCATTGACAAATTTTTTCTTTCTAGTTTGCATCTTTTGAAGAGATCCCATTCATTCACTGTGACAAAATTGTATGATTCCAACTAGGATTTCTCCAAACAATTGGAATTGTTACTAGTTACTCTTTAACTAATTTGTAGACCAAGTTTCTTCCCTTTTGTTTTACTATCATTCAAATAGTGATAATGCAATTTTGTAATGTACACAACATTTTGTTAAAAATATAAGGTGTTGCAATAATTTTGGCCACTAGTGTATGAATTAGGGTGGTTTTATGAAAACCATTTATTTAGTGAGAATTGTTTTTAATATAATTTAAAATCACTTTAGAACATTCTTTTAATTGATTGCTTTTTAAAGGGATATAATAGTGAGTTGATGTTGCATTCTACAACTTTTTTTTAGATAATGTAGAAAAAGACTCCTTAACTCTAAAAATCTATAGCCTAAATCACTTTCTTTTACACTTCTGTGCAGTAGTACTAAAGTAGTTATGTCTTCATGTAAACGCAGTAGAGTTTTTTAATAGTTTGCATATTTTTTTAATAAAGCAATCTGCAGTTATTTCTCCTGTGATATTCATATTATCGTCCTTTATTAATAATACTACTACTCTTGGACATGTCTCACCAGTTGACTTATTTTAGTTTCAATAATTTTGTGTTCTGGTTGCTAGTTAAAGCTTTGTATACCTTACTTGGCTGACTAATCTTTTGTTTCATTTCCATGGAAATAGCATGTGTGGGGGACCAGCTGATATTTGATGGGATTCACTTACACTGTAAACAGGAGGCTCCTGAACTGTGCTGGTTATTGAATTATTCTAATCTTGGTTTTCTGAATTTGATGATCATTGCTTTTTAATTCAGTTTTCTTTCTTTCTTTAATTAGAACTATTATGGTTTTAGTTGGTGGCACCAATCTTTTTTCTCTCAAAATTAAGATGAACTCACTTGTCACTCACTATTCAATTTATGAGATCTATTTTTAGATGCCTGTTCCAGCTGCTTGAGATACCTAGTTAATATCCCATTTTGCTACCTAATTGATTAAGGTTACTTGGATGGTTTCGTTAAGCAATCCTCCTCCTGCAAGATCTTTCTTTTACCTTAAAACAAAAAGTAAATATGCATATGGATAAAGAAACTCTTGTGAAAAATGTTTTCAACTTTCTACTGTTTTCTTTAGTTTTATAATTTTTTTTTTTTGATTTTGAATGCTTAATGCTGGCAAATGAGATTTAGGAATGTATAAATCTAGAGAAAAAGAATTTTTAAATGGTAGTATTAAATACATAGCTAAATAAAAGTGTGTGACATTAGCAGTGGCACAGCCAGGATATATTTTCGTGGGGGTCCCAACCAAACTGACAGAAATGTTTATTCAAAATCCAGGCTAGGACCAAAGAAGTACGTACCTAGATTTCTAGATTCTTAAATAAACTAGAGTATGTAAAGATTTATTTTACAACTGATTTACTACACAAATAATTACAAAACAAAATTCAGTCTGCGTTTTTTTCTTAGACAACTCATTGATAACAAGTTCTGTATCAACTGTAATGTCACAGTTGATTGTCAAATGAGCCAATCCATTCAAATGGTCTTGTTCCATAGTGCTCCGTAGATAAGTGAGCAGCTGCTGAAGTGTTGAAAACGAATGTTCACTTGTTGCTGTAGTGACTGGCAATGTTGCAAATAAGCGCAGCAGTGTGTGGATTTTCAGAAAAGAGAAGGAATTGCAGACAGTCTCCATGACATTTTCTGGCAGTTCAGTCTTCAAAACACTGGACCACTTTGATGTCCATCTCTTGTACTCTCCTTTCAAGACTGGCATAGAGGTGTCAATGTCACAGCTGTAAAGGTCAAATACCTCTTGGAGAGCAGTGAAGTTTCCCGAACTAAGGAAAGCAGGGGGTCAAATGTTGCATCTTTAAACAGTGTCATTCCATAGGATCAAATTGCACCTCCTTCTGGTGAATCATGTTCTCCAAGTATGGAAAGTAGATGGTTCTTCTGTAGAATTCCTCTGGACTAGATGCTTCATGATTTTCTTGATGAACTTGGCACCCAGTGCGTCTTAGAAGTTTGATATCGACATCAAGGTGATCAGCTGTGGTCATAACTGAATCAGTAAGAAATAGAATGGAATTCTGCTTCTGCATTTTCTCTTTTGTTTCTCAAAACATCCAAAACCTCATCCACCATTGACATGCACCTTAAAAGATCAATGTCTGGAGCTTGCAGAGCCTTAGACAATGGCAAAAACAAGGCTGCCATTTTGTTCATGACATGAATGGCAATGATAAATTCTATGTTGCATATTGCTCACAGCAATGACATAGAATCATCACCCTGCTGAGAAATATCCTCCAAAGCTCGAAAAATAGGCTCCAGCAATTCTATGAAATGTACAATTGATGCATGACCTTTGACCCAACGGGTTGGGCAAACCACCTTGATTCTTTACCTTGAAGGGAGATGTGCTTGCAATACTGTTGTTCGTTTTGCTGAGATATGAAATGAAGTGGCTATCTCCTTCACTTGGCCATGACAGTTGCGAATTGACATGATTGGACAGCTGCTTGTGAAGCAAGGTTCAAAACATGCCTGTTGCAATGCACATAAGGTGCTGCAGGAGTTACCTTTGCCTCTGCCTTACACTTTTCCATTGGCCACTCATGGTGCTTGCACCATCAAACCTATGACCACAGATAAGACCAATATCCAGACCAACTTGCCTCAACATATCCAAAGCTGTGATGCTGATACCCTTGGTAGTCAAGACTCCACTAACATCACAAAATCCTAGAAATCTTTCTTAGACTTTGTTCTCCTTGATATATCTCTCAGAACACTGCTCCCTTGTTGCCATATCTGTTGTCATCCAAAAGCAGACTGAAGAATTTTGCAGCTCTTATTTCTTTGATAAGTGTATGCATAATGACAGTACTACACACATTGATGATTCCATTCTCTGTCTGCCAACTGAGATATGTTGCATTTGCGTTTGCAGTGTCAAGGTGGCGTTGAAGTGCGGCATCACCAGCATCAATCCCGAATTTTAGTAATGCTCTGAAAATTCAGTCATTGTGCTGAGGCATCTCCATTTTGAGTGGTCCATGATCTCTGTGCCCCCTTAATGCAAGTTCCTGTTGTTTATAAAATGACTGTTTTTATTATTGGTCAAATCTTGCTCCTGTTTTCTTCAACTTGAAGCTGACATGACAAATCCACCAATCTGATTATATCTTTCTCTTTTGTCTGTATACCTCACCAAGAACTCGTCAGCTTGTTTACAACTTGCAATGTGATAGTCCTGTCCTGCATGCTTCTCAAAGTCTTTTCGGGCATCTTTGTATCGACACAGTGGTTCCATCACAAATTTTCGAAGCTTTTGGTTTCTAGCATTCTCCAGACCAAATAATGCACACTATTTGCAGTAGACACCATTTTGACTTGGGCTATACATGAGAAAATCCTAGGTGTTTAACCAGTGACATTAAAAGGATCTGTTATGCCCACACTGCACAATACTTGGAAATTTGTAGTCTGCAGAAGGCATCCATGGACTTTTCAGTAACTTCTATCGTTTTTCATCAGTGACAGTTGAACCTATATATGCTCCTATATCATTTGGCAAAGGTTGAAGAAGATTGGCTGGTAGAAGTGGTTCAGGTGCATCAGGAAGTTCATGTAGTACTTCTACTAATCAACCAGATGTTGCCTTCATCGTAGCTGCATCATCCTTCGGTCTCTTTACAAAATATGACTCAATGCCCAATTGAGAAGAACTTGATGGTTTGTCTCGTTTGTTAGACATAGTTTGAAACAACAAATTGATTGGTGAAATTAGGTAGCTAGGTCAAGCAAACATGCACAGCACAGCAGTGTAGTGGACTGTATGTAGCATAAGACACCACCGACACAGACACTGGTGACTGCTTTGAAATCAATACACTGTGAGGTATGACTTAAGGCATATTCACACTGCTGTGTTGAACAGTGTGAATTTTGTGCAGTTTACATTGCAGGCAACACAACTCAATGCGCCTGCAATAAAACTGCACAAAAAATGCTTACTGCACAAAAAGTCAGTAAAAACATTGTCAAATTTTTTTCGTTGGGGGGAGGCCCAAATGGGCCCGCTGCTCTGCGCCACTGGACATTAGACTCTGTAGAACTGATTATAAAGCAACAAAACAAAATATACTTTATATTACCTCTGAGACTACTTTAAAATAATTTTTCACAGATTAATTAATGACATATACCGAAACTGAGTTTTGTTTAGTTCATAGTTTGAGAAAATAATCCAATAAAGATGCTCAAACTTGTCACAGTTTCTGAGTATGTAGATGGGGATTTTTCCTTTCTCTTATTGCCAAAGTGTTTTTTTAAAAAAACAACTAAGGGATATAGTTATAAGTAAGTTAAATTAGCTATAAAGCTTGGTTATTAAAAGAAACAACATTCTAATAACTACTACTTAATCCTGAGGTTTCAGAAGTTGTATTAATTTAAAAAAAAACGATTACCTATTAAGACTATTTGCACACATTACAATAACTATTCAGTATTTAAATGACACTTTTTTCTATGAAATAAAAAATTCTCTTATTTTTTGACTATTTAAAAAAAATTGATTTAAATAGTTATCTTCTGACTATTTTGTTTAACATTCTGTTTGGTAATCATTATATTGATGGAGATTTATTATTTTTACAGCAAGTCAGCATCAGATTAATTTTAAACCTCAGTGAAGCTGCTGTTATCATACTGAACATAACGAAAATCCTCTTGAATCTATTTCTAATTTTGAATTGTGAAATCCATTTCTTTTGCACAACCACATAGTTAACACAATGGTAACATCAAACATGTTGGGAACTTAGTCCCATTTATCTGCATGGTGCATTCCATGTGGTTGGCTCAGTTTGTCTCTACTGCATTTTGATATCTATTGTGATAATTGGGCACAACATAGTGTTTTTAGCATGAAGTTGTTACACTGGAGAGGCCTCCTGCTGTGGCTTGGGTCAACAGTGATAGCCTGATTAGATACTCTCAGTTTATGAATGGTGATGCACATAATTTCGCACAATGCCAGTCTGGTTCACCATAGTCTGTAATATGCCACAAGTCTTTGCATTGTTTTTTGAACAAGATCTAATGTAGCAAACACATTTTGTTTATCTTTAATATATAGCAAAGCAAAGGTTGTACTACACTTGCTAATGCATGCAAAAATGACTCAATGAGATAAATAGAACATTCCTAAGGCATTTTTCAAGTGATATGCATACTACTTAGATTGGTTAGAATGATGTATTGAATTTTTTGTTCTAGATTTTGGACAGCAATATGCAAACTGATGAATCATATCTATACTTCTTTATTATAATATTTCCATATTCAGTAGTGAGTTTTTTTTATTCAGTATACGAGGTCTGTCCAAAAAGAAACCGTACTTTTTAGAAAACAAATTTATTGCTTTGCTTACAATTTAATCAGACTTGTCTCCTTCAAAATAGTTCTCTCCACTGTTGATATACCATTCTCAATGTTTTTTCCAGTTTTGGAACATGTCCTGGAACACGTTTTCAGGGATAGTGCGCAGTTCTTGTAGCGAATTTTCTTCGATCTCTTCTATCATCTGAAATCAGTGACCTCTCAGGGTGGATTTTAACTTTGGGAACAAAAAAAATGTCCACAGGGGCCAAATCTGGAGAGTAGGGCAGCTGGGAGGGGGGGGGGTCTTCTCGTGCTTTGCCAAAAGGTCACGGATAAGGAGTGATGCATGAGCAGGTGCGTTGTCGTGGTGCAGCATCCAGGTTTTGTTTTTCCATGCCTCAGGCCGCCTCCTCCGCACTGCCTCTCTCAACTGCATCAGGACATCCAGGTAAAATTCTCTATTGATCATCTGATCATGTGGAACAAACTCATGATGAACAATGCCTTCCAATCAAAAAAGACTATCAACATCACATTCACATTTGAGCGACTCTAACGTGCTGTTTTTGGTTGTGGCGAAGATGATCCAACCCACTGTGATGACTGCGTTTTTGTTTTGACATCGTAGCTGTACACCCACGTTTCATCACCTGTTATTACTTTTCAGAAAGTTTCATCAGCATTCGAACAATCAAAGAGGTCCTGACTGACTATGACTCTGTTCTTTTTGTTCATCTGTCAGCAGATGCGGCACAAATTTTGAGGCTACACGATGCATGTTCAATTTTTCTTTTAAAATCATGTGGCACAAACTTTTACAGATGCCTACTTCTTCGGAAACTTCATAGACAGTCAGGTGACGATTTCCATGGATCACAGCATGCACTTTTCAATGTGATTGTCATCTGTTGTTGTGGAAGGTTGTCCAGATTTGGGATTGTCTTTGGTGGATGTTCTTCCAATTTGAAATGCTGGTACCACTCGTGACATTGCATACGGCTCAAACAATCCTCCCCATAGGCCTGTTTGCAACAGTAGAAAGTCTCCATAAAGTTTTTCCAAATTTGAAACAGAATTTCACACAAATGCATTGCTCTTCACGATCCTTCATTTTTCAAGTTGCAACTAATCGCCAAGTGCACTACATACGTTCACTCTAGCACGTGTAGATCAATGACTAACTGACATGGCGTGATGCGGCTATTATTAAACCGAAGGTCAAGGTCACTGATACATGGCACTGCAGTTGCGAGTGCGCTGTTTTAAAAGTTCGGTCTCTCTTTGGACAGACCTTGTACATCGGCCTTTAAAAGAAAATGTATCATCCTAGCAAACAAGCAAACAAATCTGTGGAACTATATATCAGAACTCATAAACCATTAACTGTGACATTGTCATTACTTCAAACCTCCATAATTATGTCCCTGCAAGTTATTTGTATGAATTTTAAATTTAGTTCATAAAAAAAGTATGACATTGTGTTCATCCAATACCATTTTTTTAGTTGTACTTTAATAATTGTTAGTTCATTATGCTTTTATATAAATGTTATTAAATTTTATTGATGATTGCTACTGTTTTGTTTGACATGAAATTTTAATTTATTTTTTGATTTATGTATTTTTAACTTATAGTTGATGAAAAATCAGATTATGAATAACTTTTGTAAATTTTTCTTAAATAACATACTGGGTTTGATTTCATCAGGTGAAACAGAAAAAAATTCACTAATCTAGTAGTTGAAAATGGAATTGAGCTTTCTCCTTATGTGTCTAATTCATATTATATTAACTATTTTTTGCATTATGCAAGGAAGAATGAAATAAGGTCATTTCTATTTTCAAATCACAAGTATTTATTTAAAACTGAAGTTTCCTCCAAACTCTTAACCTTATTTAAACCTTTTTTCCTCTGCCAAAGTCAGAATTACTGGGTAACTTGTGGCGCAGGAATGCCAACGCTGCTGCTTCTTAGTGGACAACCATAGCACTATGCTCATTGCTATTTTATTTAATCTATATAATATGTAAATTCAAGACCAAAATATTAATTATAATGTCAGATTTTACATAATGAACTTTGTCTAAAAACAGCACTCCAGTTATACTCTTATTTTCCACAAGGTCAGAGAGAGCTGAAAAAAAATATTTATAACTTCAGATATTACATGGTCAATTCTGTTTAAATATTACCCATTTTACATGTTTTATACTGGGAAATTAGTCATGATGGTGAGCTAGAATACTAACAGTTTCACAAGTTACATAATTAGCAACTCTAACTACACTACAGTATTAGCCTGATAAATTTCCTGCATTTATCAAATTTACTTAAATGTATTCTGCAAGTTTATCTCAAAGTAAACAGAAAAATATTACTAAGTTTGTAAAATCATATTTTTTTTTCTTTAATACATACATTGCTTGTTTAGAACCATTTGCTTATTTAAATATATAATGCAAATAAAAACAAAACTAAGTAAGGAAATACTGTATTTACTGCTTGATGTGATGATCTTTGATGCTTATGTGCTAATGTATCAGGAAAAAGACATTTCTTGTTAGATGTAGAAAGATAACAATGTGAAGTTCTTTTACATCTTATATATGAAGAGTAATCATTGAATAATCTTACATATATATTGTTTGGGTTATCATTAAAAATACAGTATATTATGTTTTCATTCTAATACTGTAGAATTCAGTTTTATTTCTGAAAGATTAAATAAATCCTGTGCAAATAACTTAAAACTTGAAGTACCTACTCTTGTTTTGTAACAGCCTATATACAGTAAACTCTGGATATAGTGGCACTATCTAACAGCAATGTCTATCTAACGGCATATATCACAGCTCTGGCGGAAACCAACTTAAGTTTGTTTACAGTCGCCATCTTGGAAGTGTGCACAGCTCATTTCTCTCGTCTTTTATCATACAATAACTTTTGCACCCCTCAATAATGGCTCCTAAATTTGACAAAACGAGTACTGGAGAAAAATGGGCTACACTTAACATTGCTGATAAAAATTGAAATAGTCAAGAAATTAGAAAAAGGTGTAAGCAGGAATGTTTTGATGCATGAGTAAAATGTTAGTTCATTGATTGTTCTCTCGATGCAGCAATTGAAACAACACCACCATAGGAGGAGTAGGTAACAGAAGAGAAGTAAACAGTGTTGTGCAGACATTTTCTAAATATTCACCTGTTTGTTCTGTATATAACTTGTGCATATTTTTTTAAAGTGGATTGTTTTATTTATGCGTATTTTCCGTATGCAACTTGATGTAAATGAATTTTTTTGAATATTTTGATTAAACTGGCAGCGCATACATGTCTGTTTTACATTCTACTTACTTACATCTCCCTTCCGTATAACAGAATATTCGATATAAAGGCATCTCCAATTCCCCGAGGCAGGTGTTGTTTAAAGAGTTTACTGTATAAACTCATAAACCGATATGATACTCTTTAAAAAATTGATGCACTATCAGAAAGGTAAGTCAAATTTATTATTTTATATACTCAACAAAAATTAACTATTCTATTGAGTAAAACTTAAAACCAACATAAATGACTATTAATAGAACCTTAACTTTTTTGAAATTGTGTTAATTAAATTAGTTGTCATATCAGTAATAGCATAAATGACTGATGTAACTTGAAATAAGCATAATTTCTTATAATTCAAATTAATTCTCAGTGCATTCTCTTGGTGCAGATAACATTTCTTCATCTCTGACTTCTAAATGTCTGTTCCTAGTTAAGGATTTGGGTTTTACTTGTTTCTTTTAATAACCAGAAGCTTTCTGATGTAAATATGTTTTTTGGTAAAGGTGTGCATTATTGTCTGTACATTTCTCATTGCAAAAAGTAATGTTTCTGCATAGTGTAAGCTATCTAAGGATCATTAAAGTTGTTTTGCTCTTATTTGATAATTGAGTTACATTTTAAAGAATCAGAAAAATAAAGAAGAAATAACTTTTCCAGAGTGAGACTGTTATGAAGTATACTTAATGTATTTGAGAAAAATTATGTAGTAGAAACAGTAGGGCCTACAACATGAAAATTGTATATGTATTTCATTTGTGTAGTAACTCGAACAGTTAGAGTAGTCTTGTATTGTTACTTAGGTATTATATCATTAACAAAATTATATCAGATTGTTCAACTCCAGCTATGCCAATTATTAAATCACTAAAAATTAAATTATTTACTGTAAAAGCTATAGTATTAAAGGAAAAGCCTTGTCAAAAATGGATTTGATTTGTTTTTGTATTTCTTTACTATGCCATCATCATCATTGGCAGGCAGTTCTCAAACCTGAAGGTTCAAGAGAAAAATGGAATAAAATAACATTTTTAATAGTTTTTGATTTTTTAAAAGAATTCCTACTTGTACATTAGGGATTACTACCAAATAATTTTATCCTCCACATTGTTTGGTGGATTTAATTCTTTGCATACACATTAGTTATCATTAGAAAAATTATATGGTAAATAATCTTTTTAGCTTTTTTCTTCAAATAGTGAATTATCTAATATACTGATAAAAGAAACTGAAATACTGAATCCCCCCCAATGTAATAGGAATGAATGGGTGGCTAATGTTTTTTTATTTCTAAATACTATTACTATCACTTTTCAAAAAATGAGAAAATGTGTGTACTGTTCAGGGGCTCAATGGGCTTATTGTTGGAACTCTTTAGTAAAGGTCAAACATCTATATCAACTCCAAACACTTTTGAATAATTGATGGAAATTCACTAACTTTTGCTTTTGTTGTAATTTCAGTTTTAAATGTCAAAAACCATTTAGTTTAAAGAGCCTCCATTGTATGTATATGAGTGAAACTGCTAGAATGAACCATTACTTTTCATATGTACATACCATAAAGTGAAAGGTTAAACTGAAAATAATTCAAACTTTATTAAAGTTTGAGATTTTTTTTTAGTTAAGTAAGATAAACTTTTGCAGCAGTTTTCTATATATTTTTAAAATATTTCTATAAAACACATTCTTTTTCTTAAGCATGTTTGCCAGTATGTTTGAATGAGGATTAATTTATTAAGCATAACATGTATTTACATCCAGCTGCTTTGTCTTCACATTAAATCACATTGAAGATTAGAGCTAGTAAAGTTTTTTTAAAAAGGTCAGTATTTGTTGTGTTCTCTCTGCCAGCCAGCCAGCTTATCAGGTGCTGCAAACAATTGGGTTGACCTGCTAAGCGTGGGTGGCTGTCTTGGTCCATTTATGTTTTACCAGCCCTGTCGACAGTATTCTACATATTTGTATCTTGCAGAAAAATATCGCTTAGACAAGTTCATCAACTGTACTAGTAGCTTGAGGATATCATTAACACCTGTTGCAAAAAGGCAAGTAGTCGTTTGCATACTTTAACTGATGATATTTTTACTTCTATAGGCAATTAAAAAAAACTTCTAAAGGTGCAACCAAATATTATTTACATTGGACTTCCAGTAGTGATAGCATTAAAAAACTAACATTACTTTGTTGCCCTGCTTACCTGTCAGCCAGCTAGTGATTTGGAGTGTGTTCTTGCCTATAGAACAGTCAAAATATTTTTAATTCCAGCATTGTTCTTAAAATGAAAAAAAAACTAAAGTTATGTAAACAGATTTTATCTAGTTTACATGATATCTACTTACTTTCTTTTCCTGGGTGTTATTTTTGGCTGGCTAAACATAGATACATACTAATGTTTGTAATTAAAGCATTTGTTTGAAATAGCTTCAGTAGACTGCAGAATCATCTGAACAATTTTCTTTTTTTAGCATAGAATTTAGAGTTTTATACCAAGAGTGTAATTTTGCTAATCAAGACGGATGGACCTGTGCTTAAAAGCATTTAAAGGAAAATGACTACAACTTGGCTATTCTCTGTTTATTTTATATTGTAGGCTTTTGTCAAATTTTATGATATTTATTGTTAGAAAAATGAACAAATTGTCTCTCAGATCCCTCTCTCTCCTTCAAGGTTTTAATTGGATATTAAAGCTTCTGAAGATGAGGGTTAATGATACATGCAATACTTTGTATAAATACTTTCCACTCATTTCATTGGTACTAAACAACTACACTCAAAATACTAAAATAAAAAGCAACACCCTTTCAAGGAATATCTCTAATAATATGATAAAATTATATTTATTAACAGCGTGTTACATAAATTCAAGATTTGACAATATCAGCACACACACACACATGCACTCCACACCACACACTCTACTTCATGCAAATTTTCTTTTTAACCATTTTCCTCTTGTGCAGAAATAGCATCGTGTTACTGAAAACAGCCATACAATTTTCCATGTTAAAAATGTGAGTGATAACTTATAAAACAAATTCTGATTTAAAGCTCTGCCGAGAAATGTTGGAAAATGAAAGTTTTCCCCAAAGATGAGTTGCAGCATAGCAGGGTATTCCTGTGTCTACCATAAATTGTCCTGTATCCTTCATAAAGTAACACAGGCAGTTCCATTGATAGGCTTAGTTCAAGCCAATTTAGTCTGTCCTGACTGTTATATAGCACTAACTGGTTACATCTACTATGGAATCACTATTTAACAGAAACTTAGGGATATGTCATTGTTTGCTGGAATAGGAACTGCACAATTTTATCCATTTGACCATTATCAGAAGGCTGAGTTCAAGCAGTCTAGTGTGTAAGAGGCCAACACTGAGACAGTACTGATTGTGATTGCACACAACTGATTAATTAATATGGAAACCTAAAGATAAAATTTAGTAGTTAAATAAAACTAAAAACATTGATGGAAATGCAATTTGTATTAATTAAAAAAAGAAAAAAACTTCATGCAGCCTGAATTTTTTAAAATGAACAATTTTTCTTTTAATGATTGTGAAATGAAAAAAATAATGTTCACAGTAAGCTTAATTCTAAAAAAAAAACTGTATGCTTAACAAATGCTGTATCACTTCCTACACATTTAAGAAGCATTTTGAATATCTGATGCATTAATTTATACTCATTATCAAAATAAAAGCAAACTTAATGAAGTCTAAGCCAAAAAAAATAATGCAAGAAATGAAATGTGTGCATTGTATATTTATATTTGCTAAAATATACAAGATGTACAAAATATTTGTATTTAATATGCAAAATTTAATTCACCAATCATTCTTTTCAAAGAAAAAACAAAAAAAAGATTTGTGAAAGGAATCTAGACAAGCGACAAGCTTAAGCATATGCAAACTCTGGAAATTGTGATATTAAACTTGATGTCAGAATGGATTAGTAATTAGCTACAATCTTTTTGTCATAACTTTTTGATAGATTTACTTAGAATTATTTATTTATGCAGAGACATGAGGTAAATACACCCAAATTTAAAAGAACACCTGTTTATTCTGGAACGATACTTAAGACTGGAAAAACACAAGGGCTTAATACTTTGAGGAATAGCCTTTTGTCTTATGTAAAGCAAAAACATGCTAACACACTGTTGATGATAAAATAATTCTGTTCTCTGGGTTTATAGCCAATTTCTGGCATAGAGAAAGTCTTCGAAAGTTGGTATACAGGGACAATTTCGTAGAGATTGATTGTGGGTAGTTCACATGTACTCATTGAGATTCATGTTTAGTGGTTGGTAATGCACTAACACTTTATATCTTTGTATTGCATTTGCAGTGTTAGCTGGAGCACTACCTTTTGTAAAAATTCTGCCTCTTTTTTTTTGTTGGTCAGATCAACAGTGGCAAAAACAGGCGGAAGTTCCTTTTGAAGAATGTTTTGAATAGAAGTTAGTTCTTTTATAGAACAACATTTGTAACTGTCCATTGACAAAATCACACCTCATAGATTGCCATACTTTTTCATGGCTTGCAGGTGGTACAGTAACAATGCTTGTGCTAGATAATGCCACACTCATGTTTGAGAACTGAAAACTTGGATCACTGGGGAAAAAAGTGTTTCAAATCTTAAAACAGCATTGTAACAACTGAAATTGCAAGGGATGAGGAGTGGTTTGCATCTTTCCATTTTCTATAGAATCTGCATATGTTCTGCAACATGCAGCTGATTATTGAAACTTAGTTTTCATGGTTTTTATAGTACAGTTTCCATTTTGTTTGCTTTTGGTATATAAGACAATCACCTTGTTAGCAGTTGACAGTGGAATATCCAGTGGTTTGGAAATTTCCTGCTGTTTTGCACCAAATCCCATTGCCCATTTATGTGCCTTCTTTCCTTCTGTGAACCACCTGTTTGTGTTATGGCTGTCTATACACTGACTCTTCTAAACTTGTCATATTAATCATGTGACTAGATTGGTTTATTTGATGTTTGGTTGTTTGAGGTGTCTGTTTACATATGTAAAGTCTCTGTAGTTGTATTGTAACAAGAAACAAAAATAATGATGGTTTAGGCATTGGGTTTCTAAAGCTACTTAACTCTTTCCCTGCCAAATTTGGACATCGCCCATCTAACATAGTTTTTATGATACTTGATAGATGGCTGGTCAGTAGCACCGGATATCATTAATTAAAGCATTGATGAATGTCCTTTGGGGAATTCCAAATCATTTATCAATGGAGGAGTGAATTTGTTAATGAAAATGAGGTCAGAACCTTGGCAGGAAAAGAGTTAAATATGTTTAAATTAGCAAATAGTGTTTCACTAAGAAAATTCAGTTCAATCTATTTTATGCATTTTCTGCTTGAATTGTTAGTTTTTTCGTGATTCTAAATGGCAGAATCCATGTTTATATTAGTTTTGTCAAAGAAACCTTCAGGAAAATGTTTTTTGTTTTATTTTGGAGTTTTTCTTGTTTCATTTCTAGAAAATGCAAATAATGTTGTTATAATTGGTTGTTATTGATTGTAAGAAAAAACAAACAAACAAAGTGCCTGGTTACATAAAGTATCTTGAAAACAGTCATTAATATTCTGATTAATTGGAATGCTTCAATTAAAAGACTTCACTATTGAGGAAAGCAGAAATGTGACCAAAAAAATAGCATCAATATGTTTAGTTATTGTAAACTGTGTTCTACCCACTGTGAGCAAACTAAGAAGTCAGATAAGTTCGTTTTTATATTCCATGCCTTTCCCACTGTGATCAAGGCTGAGAAACAAAATAAGTAATGCATAGATATACTTATGAATCATATTTTGCCTGTTGATCAAAGCTAGTATGAAGCCACATCCTAATAATTAAAAAGAACTGTAAATATAGTTAGTTACTATGATCTAGTTTTTACATTTGTCTACTGTAAGCATAGAAAGTTGGGATGAAGGCACATCTTTGCTTGTTTATTTAGCAAATTTTCTTCTCTCAGGATTGAGAATCTAGTGAAATTAAATTTACTTCTATTAACAGCTGGTCATGATACTGATATTAATCCACTTTGACTTTTTTTGTCTAGATAACTAACATTAAACCTGATTTATGCTTAGGCATTGATTGGCTACACCTTAAACTGATTTCAAAAAAACAAAAACAAACTGCATATACATGCAAATATAGTTTCCTTCTGATTTTCAACATCTTAAATGTCATCTTCAGCTGTATGCACAGAGCTATTTTTGTCAGAAAGAAAATAAAAGCTGGCTTGGACAACCAGTCAAAATCTGATCAAATGATATAAAACCATTGAATTTAGCTCTGGTATTTGCTGCTTGTCCAAAATTAGAAAGTAATTTACTGCCAGTCTGTCTGTTGTAGCAAAACTGAGAATCTATACTTTGCTGTAATCAGAATTTGACCATAATCATGCCTAAATAAATAACGAAATACTCCCAGGGCGACAGCCAGTATCTGTTGAATGGAAATTAAAGTGGTGGGATTTAGCATTGGTGAAATAATCTTAATTGTGTATGTGGAGTGGTTTATAATGAAACATTGAAGCCTCCAAATTGAACTGAAAACTGAACGCATGCAATGTACACGATTCAAGAGTCGAAGTTCTGAAAGCACTCCTTATTACAGGCCATGAATATGATATTGATTTACATTTAAAACTTTTCTGGTAGACTAGTCAAAATATGAAATCTGCTGAGTTGCTTTTTGTTTTTAATCTGTTCATAGGAGTGGTTGAATAGTTGTTATTGCTGCCTAGGAAACAAGATTCCAGCTACTTAACAATGTTAATGTTTGTGTTATTAAAGTAATAATAGTAGACAGGTGAAATTATTTTCCCTTGTATTCTTTTTTCTTTTATTTATTTTAATTACAAGGTGTTAACCAAAATTAATTTTTTATTTATTATTAATATAAAATTTTGAACTGTCTTTTATAGTATTTGTTTTCTGTTTTAATGTAATGTTTTAATGCTAAAAAATTGTTGTGCAGGTAAAACTTTATTAACATTAGAATAAAAAAAGGTATTAGACATGAATCTTTATAACATTTTAAATCTGAAAATGCACTAGTTGTGCTTGAATGTACTGAGCTTTATTTGGAAAGATTTCATCAAGACTACCTGAAATGTTTTTAATCTTTAAGCATTTAGAGTTTGCTGAAAAGTTAAGCATTATTATCCAGTTTGCATTTTGTTGGTTTGAGTAAAAATTTGATGATGATGGAAGTTTACGAAATTAATGAGTTGCTGGTAAATGTCAATAATAACAAATTTGCTCACTTCCATGAGATTTTTTTCACAGAAAAAAAAACATAATGTGAAAACTAATCCATTTCTTCAGTTTTCCAAGACTATTTGTGATAATATTTTTATTATAAGAACAGTAAATGTATTTATGGTATATATGAACAACTTAGATTAGATGATATTAATGGGGATTAACTTGCCAAAAGCTGTATTTTATAAACAAAAAATTCTCTCCCCTCTACTGTGGTTTTTAACCAGCAATACTTTACCATTTTCTGGTTTAAAAAATGCAGTATTAATATGCACAAAAATGCACCTGATTAAAAAATATTTAAAAAAAAAAAAACATTAAGAAGTCATAGAACAACTCAACTAACACAAATTACTTAGTGCAGTTTTCATAATCCAAATGAGAGAAAGAATTCAATTTATAGAGCAGAAAGTAAGCATGCAGAGTAAAATCATTCACTTCTAGCAAGTGGTCAGTTACTGTTTCAGTCACTACCCATTCATATGGTAAGTAAAACATCTCACCCTGCATAGGGAAATGGTAGAGAGTTGGTAGCAAAACGTAGAACTTTCTTGTTTAAATGCTGAAGTTCAGCATGTAGCCATTGTGCACATCAGCTGCTGCTCACACCTTCAGGCTCCACTGGATTGGTTTGATGGAGAGGTATTGCTTTTTGTACCACCTGCCCTTGAAGGCTGGCATATAGCCACATTGATGCTGATAATCTTGTGTGGCTGATACTGAAAGTTCTTGATGGCCACATCAAGGAGAGACCTGACTTTGAAAAGGTGGTCCCTTTCAGAGTCATCGCAGGCAAGTGCCCAACTCTTGTTGTGAAGATGCTAGAACTAATTCAATTTCTTGAATCTCTCTACTCATTACTGTTTGACCAGCTAAATGATGACACATTTGAGATATGCATACTTGAGGCTGCCATATCAGAAAGAATCTGACACTGAATCTTATCATGTAGCAGTAAATACTGCAACTAGGTAACATGCAGTTCACTCAACTGAAGTCACTTTTGCAGGAACATGAAGTTATTGTTAAATGATTCTTCATTGCTTGACTGTTTTTGGCTGGTTTGTTTGGGATGGTTTCAGGCAGCCTGCATGGGAAAGAATTAAATAGCTATTAGGAAATAAAAATTGAAATAACAAAGCAGATAAGTTTTTTGTTTTGTTTTTCCTTCACATCAACTAAATATATATTTAGTGATTAAACAAAAACTAATAAAATGTTAGAAAAATCTGGGACTAAGTTAAAAATTTCAGGAAGAGTGCTAAGTTGTACAGAACAATATTGCAATGCAATTTCTTTAAAATTTAAATTTGTAAATTATAGCAAATTTGTAATGAATATTGCTAGGTATTTTTTGTTTTATTTATTTATTGCTATGGCTTAATATATTAATTTTTTTTCTTTACATCGAAGATTAACTTTTTAGATTTCTGTTACAAAATTTGTTGTTTTGCAAGTTTTTGACTTTGAACATTTAACATCATTGTATAGATGGCAGAGTACACTGGTGTGTTTGTAATGAACTTGATGATGATATCTCTTTATGAGGAACAATCCAAAACTTCATTTCTAGATTTATGGTTACTGTTTTGGAAGGTTATTGCTATCTCTCTCCCCCTCTCTCTCTCTCCTCTCTCCCCCCCTCTCCATAGCTCTCTCCTCTCTCCCCCCCTCTCTCCTCTACCCCCCCTCCATATCTCTCTCCCCCTCTCCATATTTCTCTCTCCTCTCCATATCTCTCTCTCCCTCTCTCTTCTCTCTCTCTCTCCCATATCTCTCTCTCCCGCTCCATATCTCTCCTCTCTCCCTCTCCATAGCTCTCTCCCCTCTCCCTCTCCATATCTCTCTCTCTCTCTCCCCTCCCATATCTCTCTCTCTCTCTCCCTCTCCATATCTCTCCTCTCTCTCTCTCCCCTCTCCTTCTCTCCCTCTCCATATCTCGCTCTCTTTCTCTCCCTCTCCATATCTCTCTCTCTCTCTCCCTCTCCATATCTCTCTCTCTCCCTCCCTCTCCATATCTCTCTCCTCTCTCCCCCTCCTCCATATCTCTCTCTCTCTCTCCATCTCTCTCTCCTCTCTCCATCTCTCATTTTAAAGCTCAGTGTGGTTGGAAGGACTTAAACATTCTGTCTCTACTGTACATATTGACTGTAGGGAAATGGCTTTTTACCAAGTTATGCTGTGGTGAGTAATTTGTGCAGTCTTAATATAGGAATGAAGATCTTTAGCCATTTAACTATGTTGAATTTCTTTAGCCAGAATATTATATTTTGAGTGAAATAAATTGTATGGGATCATTCAGTGTGTTTTTGGCCCCCCCCCATCTGTATTTACTAGTGGTTGAAATTTTAAGAGGGAAAATGATGGTATGAAGACTAGTGAAAAAAAAAAGTCTACAGGCTGCCACTTATTTTGAGGAAAATGTAGAAGTTGATATAAATCATGACTCACCTATTTAAATAAAACTATGGAAAGGAAATTGTGAATGTCCTCTACTTTTCTTATTTAAAAAAAAGCCAGTGGAAGCAAAAATTGATGTTTAGACTTCCTTGGTAAATACAAATGTTAATTATTACTTATTATTTTTAGGTAATTTAGACTGCTACCTTAATGCCATCAAATCATAGTGAATAAACACTGACTGACCCCATTTTTTAGGATCTCTACCTAATAATGGGTTTGGCCACCTTTTGCTCAAATAAGACCTGTCAGAATGTGGTATAGAATCTACAAGGCATTGGAATGTGCCCTGAGCAATACTTTCCGATTGTCATCAATATTGTTTGCAATATATGGAAGCATATAGGTGGAGAATCCTTCAAGTTCATGCTACAGATGTTCTCAATCGCATGGGTAGCATAATCATCCAATCTGATATGCTTGAAATCTTCATGTTCCTTAAATCTTGAATGCACAATGTGGAAATGGAGGAGGAGAGCATTGTCTTGGAAGTAGCTGTTCCCATTAGGGTACACGGGGAAACATTGTTGGATGCACTATTTTGAGATAAGCTTTTGGCATTCATTTTCCCTTTTAAAGGGACTAGGGGGCACATAGTGGTATGCTAGTATAACGTATTCTGAATGATGATTTCTCCACCAGAGGTCTGGACAGTTGTATCACTCAACCCGTTGTGATCTCGTGTGGCCAGCATGAGGTGTTTTCAATGTTGCTAACTGTGATCAATTAGTTTATACAATGGTCTTCTACTGCCATAGTCTATTTTTGCACCACTCTTAACGAGTTATGACGAGTGAAATGGCTATGAATTGCTCTACATTGAATGTCTCTGTCAGTTGGTCTATTATTTGATGATGGCTGAACTTGATTTACTATTGTCTAACTGCCTTTTTCCTCTTTGTCAATACGCATTTGTATCAACAATTCCCTCTCAGCAGAGATTTCTTTTACCTTTTGCCATCGCTGATAAACTTGCAGTCTAACAATGAAACAATTTGCTTTTCTCTCTATCTGTTAGATTGACGGCATGTGTGCTTATCCACGTCGTGTATAGTGCTGCAGGGATTATTGTCACATCATGTGGTCAATCTAATTTACTTTCCAGCTTGGGTTAGGCTCAAATCCCAAAAGGTTATTTAGGTCTGCCAGTGTATATTTGGCCAAAAATGACCAAATATTTTTTTTCAAAATAGTATAAAAACAGTGAGGTTTATGGATTTGAGATTTTCATTTTCTAGTTATCAGAAATTTTGCATGCTTTGAGAAATTTTTGTCTGCAAATGTTTAGTAGTATTGTTTTTGTTAATTTCTTTTTTGTGTGTTGGAGAAAGTGGAAAACAAAATGACTTTGCAATAAAAATTTTTGATTGCTATACAAGTATTAGTGAAAAATCAGGTTTCTAATTCTCTTTATGTTTATGATTATTATTTGTATGTAAATGCTTTGTGAAAAATCATTCTGAGCAGATTGTTTTGAAAGATATTGGTTTGTTTTTACTTGGAAAATTGGATTTAGTAATATATCATTTAGTTTTCAATAGTAAGCATATTTATACAAAGTATGAGGGGGGGGTTGATTATGCTGTATTAATTAGAAAGAGAAGCCTTAAGGCATCTTGATTATACTTTGTTGAAACAGATACAGACATGGGGAAGGAAAGAGGAGGCATAAGTCATGAGAAGACGGGTTGAAGTATTTGCAACGCACAATTGATAAGAAATTGAAATGAGTGACTATTGTGAAATGACAACCATAAAACATATCTAGTGGAATTTGATGTGGTTTCTTCCATTAAAAGAATAGGCTTTCAGAACATTTTGTCAATGAATACCTAATTTAAAGATGATCATGAGAATTTTCAGTAATTCATTGTGATAATGGAACAGATTACTTATTTTATTTATCTTGAAAGACTTTCTTGATAGCTTTTTAAGGGATTCTCAAGGGTTGTATACAGGTTGAAATTATGCAGACTTTCTTTGACATCCAGATCATGACTCCAAAGTCTCTCTCCCCTTGGACATCCAAGCATTCTGACAGCAGCATATTTGAATGTATTACCCTTGAAAATGTGAAGCAAAAAATATTTGTATTTGGATTTGTTCTATTTCATAGCTTGTATGCCTGTGTAATTCCATTTGTTAATGTGAAAGGTAAGAGCTTGTTCTATTTGTTAATATCAAAAACAACTTTTTGTATGGATCAAGCTCATTTTTCTTAAACTGCAGATGAACTATGTAACTTAGTTGTGTATGCACTCTGAATCTGCTAATAATTTAGAAAACCTTATACAACGATGCATTAATACAAATGCTGTTGTATAGTTTTGTATTTTTCTTTTCTTCAAGTGTTTTATTTCATTTGTCATGCTGATTTGTTGGTGGCTAAATGTTCAGAAGCAATCAGGTTGTAATGATAAGATTGTAATCATGAGCTTTCATAGTGTTGCAAAGTTTTCTAAGTTATTGACAGATAAAAACTAGATTTAGATTGCATGTACAACTGTTTTAACTAGAGGCTTTTTTTTAAATGTTAAAACAAACTTTGAGATATAATATCCTCACAAGTTTATCAAGGTAGAAACTACAAAAATGCAAACGAAGACTCTAAATATGTAAAAATATTTGTCCCATCTGCATTACTAGTAAAATTGTTGTTGTAATAAATGTTAAACATTGGATTTAAATTAGAAAAAAATCTTTAGCTAAAACTCATTATAGTTATTAAATAAATTTATTGCTAAACAAATAGAAATAACATTACAATGTAAGTGTATTATAATTAAGAGATTGTTTTATTTTCAGAACAAATAAATCATACTTTACAAAAATTGATACAGTTTTTGTTATTGTCATGAATCAAATCTGAGGTACAGCAAATGTATTATTTTTTCATAATTTACTTAAAATTATGCTAAAATCTTTATTTTTATCACAAGTTCTTTAAATGTTTACTTTAAATTGAAAAAGCGACAAAACTTTGTTACTTACACTATAGATTCTGATATCTCATTGTTATAGCAGTGATGTAAACAACCCAGCTCAGTGGTTAAAAATGTTTATTGGGCATTACTTGTTTTTGTTATGTACAGACAGATGCTTTCTCTCTATTGTTCAGAATACACTCTTGGCATTTACTCAGTTTGGCTAAATTTTTTGTTTTCTCTTTTGATTGAGTTTCAAATTGATGCTGTCCGTTTTACTAGTCCATTGGACTTTTTATTGTTACATTATTTTCACTTTATAAGCAAATTTAATGAGAGATTCAACAGAATTTGCTTGTTTTGATGAAAATTTCAGATAACATTTATTCCTTTTGTAGCAAAAAAATCCAGACTTATTATCTTTGAGCAATAACCTAAATTCTATTGTTAATTTTAATTCAGATTGATTTTATTAGCCAAAAAAAAAAATGAAATGCTTTGTTATTACATGTGATGGTAGTCTCATTTCTTCTGATCAGTTACATTTTGATATTGTTTTTTTTTAAAGGAACATAGAAAAAGACTGCTATAAAAATCTGTAAAATTTACTTTGCTCAAACTATAGAATTCAGTCATATCAGGAGTAATTTATGATATGCAAAACATTAAAATTTTTAATGTTTTAATACAATTGTTTGTGAAAAATAATAATGATAATGGGAACATTTTCAGCACTGAATAGTTTTGTTGTTTTTTTTTAAAGTTATTTATGCAATGCAATATTTAGGTATATTCCGTCTCAAAAGTTGTGTATATCATTTAAATTTGAAATAAAAAGGCTCCACAAGATGTTTAATTAATATGCATTTTTTTCCAAAGCTTCCTAGTCTCTTGTTTATGTAAGCAAATGTTAGATTCTGCTAACTGATGTTTAGTATACTATTATAATAGCTAGTGCCATCAACAGTCTGATAATCTACTACATGACAATGATTTTTTTTTAAAGAGCAATAAAAGTTTGTTGTATAACCACGTTTTTTAATTTTTAAAAATCTGTCACGGTTAAGTTTTTTTCTGATTGTGAAATTTGAATTTGTTGGCAGTGCATTTACATTGGTCAGGCAGTGCTTTTTTCAAGTTAACTTATTTCATTGTGCAGTCAGAAAGTGGTATTGTTGGAAGGGAGAAGTGATTTTTTTTTTTTTTAGTTTAATTTTTTGATTAAAACTAAAATATGTTTGTGTATGTGTGTTATAGTGATTAACCAAAATCTTACCTGCAAAATAACCACTACTAAGCCCTCCCAAAAAACAAAAACAAAAACATCTCCACTACATATGGATAGTTAATGTCAACTTTCACACAGACAGACAGACAAGAGAGAGAGAGTTCTTTTGAGTGGTATTCAATGAAACTGCAAGTTTATTATCTATTAAATCATTTTATTTGTACACAGCAATAATGTTCGGATACCATCAGTAGATAACTAAAATAAACCTTTAAAAAAAATATGAGCAAGTTTTAAAATTAAGCTCCAAAAGGGTGAACATTTTTAGAATTATGACACAGAGTATTCATAACAAGAGGCAGCCAAAAGTTTACTAGCTTTAATGAATATATCTCTCTCATTGTCAACAGTCTAAACAGGTTAAAATTATTTGATATACCCATTCTTCATTGCAGTAACTGCCTAAAATCTGGAAGCAGTCCAGAGAATCTGTTGAACTCTTTCCAATAATTTTGTATTTTTTCTTAAGGTCTGTATGCTGACAAGCATATTCAAGATGTGAATGAACTAAGGGCATAATAGAAATAAAATTTCTTTGGTGTGATTGTTTAATTATCCATGGTATTCTATTAACTTTATTAGCATCCAAACAAATTTTTTTTCACATTTAAGGTTTTTTGGTTAATATAGCATTTTTGGTTTTAAGAATGTGAATTTAGCACTTTTGTTTTTGTTTAAAGAGGGGGCATCATATCTTTGATATCATTAAATTGTGCCAATTACTTTCCCTGTGTTACATGATACAATACCTCATTGCTAGTTTAAAAAAAAACAAACAAACTGATGACTCTGGTAAGTTGTAGTAGCATCTACCTCTAAAAAAAAAAAAGAAAAAAGAAAGAAAAAGTGCTGCCACGTTCTTATTAAATATTATTGTAATGATGAGAAAGGGCATACTCCTGCAGAAACTCTGTCAAAATGCCAGGTGGCATGTTGTACTTTAGAGATTTCAAAACTGAAAGTCATTACCCTCTGCACAACTGAACTTTCATGACTAACTTTGGAACTGGGAAACCAGTATTGGAGCATCTTGGTTTAGATGGTTTTTGAGTATGGTGATGCTATGTAGAATGTTGTTAAACTTTTGATTTATATGGAATTGTAATTCTACTACATTTTGTTACTAACAGATTTTAAGTATAAACTATTTGACCTATACAGAAGGGAAATGAGTGTGGATGAATCATTTGATAAGGACTTGAAAATAAAAATAGTGAATTTTAATTACATGGAATTAAGGAAAGTTGATTAAATTATAGCTTTGGATAGGCTAAGATGAAGAAGGGAGGTGCACATGCAATGTTTAGACAGTTGACGGTGTGCACAATTTTTCATCTTAATTGAAAAAAGTTGGAGCTACATTACATCTTTGAAACGTGTCTGAATTTCTTATTTTAAAATCTGTGTTGTTGTTTTTATTTTAAAATAACCTGCTAAATATTCATGGTTTAAAATATATCTAATCATATTTTCTTCATTCTTTATATATTTGGATGATTTTCTATCTTTTTTGCATAAAATCTGAATTTAAGAAAAGTTACTATCCAAATGGTATTAAGAGAGCAAAAGCAAATAATTTAGAATTTTTTAAAATGTAAATTAAAATTTAAAAAAAATAGGAAATAAGTGTAATAGAAATTAAATCTTTTATTATTTTCAGTGTTAATTCTAATACAGATAAGAATTCAATGAAAGATTGCTGAAAAGCTTTATAGGCTACAACACCTGTGGTGTGGGTTAACTGTGATCATGCACAAACAGGATTTTGAATGGTTTTTCTTAAAACACATTGCATCTCTGTTGAATCATCTTATTAGAAAATCGTGATAATGGAACAACAATCTTGGATTTAATTAATCATCCTGAAGTTTTGTTTGCTCCAATGCATTATAATCACTAGTAATTTCTTAAAATTTTTAAATTATTGATAATACTGTGACAAATACAATTCTTCATTTGATATTACCATCTATTGTTTACACTAAAAATACGGTTAATTTATGCAATTAAAATATATAGATTTGGGCATAAGTAATTAGATACTCTGAGACTCAAATAGGCCATTTCAATCACATGATTCACAAACTATAAAACACAAATCAGAGAAATCGTATGTTGACAGCCATACCATGAATAAGAAGTAATGGACTTTGAAAGGGAGCACATTTTTGGGCAATGGGATTTTGATATTAGCTAGTAGAAAATCATGAAGGTACTGAATATTCTGCTGTTAACATTGTGATTTTGTGAGAGAAGCCATAAAGATAACTCTGTGCATTCTGGATGCTCAAAGCCAACAGAACAATAACTTAATAAAATGAAGAATGACGAAACCAAACTTTAATAATTAGTTACAAGTGGAAGAACTTGCAGAAGTCTATGAGATCGTCAGAGGTCATTTCTGTAACATGGTACACAATTAAAGTGTGAAGAGATGCAAACCATTTCTCAACCTGCATTTTAGAACTTTTTTTTTTTTTCATTGAGTCAATGTTTTTATATTAGGTTGTTACAAAAGTTTTGTTTTTTTTTTTACTGCAACCATGAGACTCCATATCGCTGCTGAATATGACGTTTATTAATCAAAGTTAGTTCAATTACAATCATTACACTTCTGCCAATGAGTTACAAGTGCATTTATGCCATTTTGAAAAAAAAATACGGATTTCTGGAGTCAATGAATTGTTGGAAGGAGGTTTCAGTTGCTGCTTGGTTGAAGGAGGATTTCATACAGAGGAAGCTGTTGAGGTGTTTGAAAAGGTGGAGGTCTGTGGGAGAAAGGTCTGGTGAATAGGCTTGGTGAGGGATAACTTCGAACCCCAACATGTTCAGTTTCTAAAGAATTGCTTTTGCAACATGAGGACAAGCAGGATTGAGCCTCTTTGATTCACCAATGCCAGCTGTTGTTGGGAGAGTTTCTGATGAACAACATTTAATTCATGACAGTATCTTTTAACTGTGATGGTTTTGCCAAGTTGCAAGAAGTTATAGTGGATGACACCAGTTGCAGTCCACCAAACAGTGACAATGACCTCCTTTGGATGGAGGCTGGGTTTTGGAATGTGGTTAGGCACCTTGTCTGTGTTGATCATTTGCGATTGTTGTAAAGGATCTATTTTTCATCACATGTAATGATTCTGTCAAGAAATGGGTTTTTGTTTCATTATGACAAGCGAAGAGCAGATCTCCAATCGACGGTTTTGTTATTCATTCAACTCGTGAGGCACCCACTTGTCAAGCTTTTTCACAACCGATTGTGTCAAGATGCCAGGGATCATTTGCACTGCTTACGTCAAACTCTCCAACAATTTCTTGCACTGTTTTTCTTGGATCAGCTTCAACTAAGGCTTTCAGATGTCTGCTACATTCCTTCGAGGCTCTCACCTCCTGATTGAAACTTTGCAAACCATCATTGTACTGTGTGCTCATTTGCTGTGTTCTCACCCCTTGCTTCCTCAATGTTATGAGTTGCCTCACTCGCTTTGTGGCCTAGTTTGAACTTGTGAAACAAAATGGCACAAAAAACTTTTCTATCCATACTTCACTCAGAACCCTGAAACAGATATCCATTTTATGATTTTTAAAAAGGTAGGTTTTGCATAATGTATGTCAAAGCACTTGCTACAAAACAATGTATAACTTATCTACATAAACCGTCACAAACATGCAAGAAATGAACCCAAAATTAACATAATATAAAAACTGACAATACTTTTGTAATGACCTAATAATTTACAGATAGTACTGTTGTATATTTTGTGATACCATCTAGCATTAGAATTTTAAAATTACTATTTGCAAGTGACAAAATATGGTGGTCTGTCTATCTTGGTGTAGGATGTGATTTAGGTCACTGGACCATCATAGCTGGTGGTCTGTGATTGAACTGTAATACCTGCTTAGTACATTATTGTTGAAGGATTTACTTTTACCTGTCTATGCCAGTACTCAGTCTAAAAGAGAGCAGTATTTTTATGAAGGTTGATGTCCCATCTCACATTGCCTATGCATGAAAACAATGGATAGAGAGTCCAGGGAATCATAAGTGAAATGAACCACTGAGCATGTGTGTGCTATTCTTGACTGATCCCTGCAAAAGTTTTCCTGTAACCCTACTTACATAGACTTGCTGATATAGATTCTATGCCAGAGTTGCTGATCTCATCCATACTCTCACCTTGCATAAGAGGAAAAAACCACCACAAACTGTTACCATAATCATATTTGGCCAATTGTTATGTATGGTTCCAGTGTAAAGTGGTGTTTCACTTCACTTGTTCCTTAACCATAGGTCGTCAGGGCACTTTGAGAGGTGTGTCTAGAACATTTTACAGCCTGGCGAAGCCCATCCTTCTCCAGGTTGAGAGTTAAGGTGAAGGTCAGCGTCCATAGGAGAGCTGTACAGCTGTTTCGGACTTTTTGGCCCTTAGCAGCAGCTGCAACAGCAGCACGTACCTCCGACCCCACTGGGGATCGAACCTGCAACATAAGGATTGACAAGCAAACTTATGCCAAATCTATAATCGATAAATTCTGACATCTGGTTTTTAAAATATTTTTTGTTTAGAGTTTAGAAGTAAGGAAACTTATAAAAAATGTAACTCCTTTTTTTATAGTATTTTTTGTATTTCAAGATATTAACAAACTGAAATTTTCACATTAGAAAATTAAATTTGAAGAAGTATACCACTACCTGTATTAACTGATTTAATGTGCATAATAATTGTTTTTAGCAGTTAAAATTTGTTTTTGTTTTTTAACCACAAATGGAGTTTATTTACTCTGTTGATGATTCTTTGAACCATTTGAGTTTCAATTGGGAAATGTATTGAACTAGAGAAGTTTTGTATTCAGTTATTTAGATTACATGTGACAAGAACAATAGAATATAAGCACGTGGGGAATAATTAATAAAAACAACACTTTGATGATATGCAATTGAATGATGGCTTCAGTTACTGATTAACTGCATTGCCAATATTAACATTAACTCATTAAAAAAAAAAAAAAAAAACCCAGGGAAACAGTAACAAAAATGGCAGTGGTTTGAAATATAATTTAAAGGTTTGTTTGCAAAGTATGTGTGTGACTTAAAATATTAGTTTTTTGTCCTCTCCCATGCTTTTCAGCTAAAACCTTTTTAATTAGCTATTTTCTATCATGCTCACAGCTGTGCTATATCCCAGAAAATGTCCTATTATGAACTTGCTCACTGGGACATCAATGACTTTTAGATAGCTTTCTTACTCAGGTATTACTGATGCCCAGTAATTTTCAGTCCGGACTGTTTGGCATTAAATGCCCCCTACGAGTGTCCCTGGAACAAATTAATGGCTGTTTGATTTTAGATGTTGTGCAGGAAATCATGTAGAATTTTAATAACATCAGGTTATAATAGTGGTTAGCTTGGATTGTTTTCAGTTGAATGACATTGCCATGTTGTGTAATTAGTGACTTGCATGCCATGAAGTTTTGTCAATTAGCTGTATGATTTCCAAAACTTCAAAAGATGATTTAGTTAAACTTAAAGGTGCATTTAGACAAGCTCTCTTATTTACTGAAAATCTTTGTACTAGTTTAATGTGTAATTATAGGTTGATTTAGTTTGGGAGAACACTTTTTAACTGCTATACTTCAGAGTACCAATGAGAGTAAATGTTTGGTATATATCATGATTTAAATAATAGCATGGTAAATTTCAGGCATATATTGATATCAGATAGACTTGATTTTTTTGCAGAATGCTGTCATTCTGTTTGTAGAAAACACAAATATTTATATATGTTTAAGTGTTTGTGCATTTGTTGCTTACTCTTTCATGGCTAAACCTTGGAACCTAAAATTTTGGGTAAAGGCACTATAGAATCTGGGCAAGTTTTTAAGCTACCACATGTTGGCCTTGAAGGCTATTTTGAGATCACCAAAGGCTGCTTTTCAAAAATGAAGGTACTTTAGGATCAAAGGTAGGATCCAAGAGTATCAGAGTCTGGCCTAATTTTTTTTTTAATTCAAAAGAATCCAGTTCCTTATAAAATTTGGCTTTGCTCTGACCATCAATAAAGCACAGGGCCAATGATAGAAAGTTGTTGGCCTCAATTTGGATAGTTCATGCTTTCCCCCTGGACATCTGTATCTTGGATGCTCAAGAGTTGGTCAAAACAAAAATCTGTTTTGCTTTTGATCCCAGGGAAAAACTAAAAACATTGTATGTAAAAAGGTTCTTATGGAACAAAGTTAAATTTAAGTGTACAGCTTATAGAATGAAATGATACTAATAATACATTTCTTAACAGTGTTAATTCAATAATTTTGCATATAAACAAATAGAATTTCTGTTTTTCAAATTTATATAAACCTTTTTTTTTTTAAATAAAAGCCATTTTTTCTCTTGCAGCATCGGGTACCCTAACTTTGTGCGTGTGCGGAATGCATAATGTAAATAAATACTGGCACTAATAAACAGATTACAAAACTCTCTAGCATACAGCCTAAGTTAAAATAATTTTTTTTGTGAATAAAAGCTAAAGAAACTATACAAGTTTGTTTATCAACACTATTGTTGAAACAAAAACTATATTTAGAACAGAATCTGCTGAAAATAATAGACAATAAATTTGCAAATAGCAGTCATTGTACCCATTTAATAATTTTTGCATTTTCACTGTTTGAATATTTAAAGATGATTGTTTTTTTCTTTTTAAATGTCTGTGGAAATGTTGGTAAATTTGTATATAATACTAATTTCTATCAGTAGAATTTTAAAGTAATTTCAGTGGTTTTACATATTAAATTACATAGGCAAAAGTCATCATTTTCACCTTTTTTGTGCATATGCAAAAATACATATTTTGACCATTCTTTGAGATCTTTCAAAACCATATGACAGAAGGGTCAACAAGCAATGCCTTCAATTTTGAAAATTAACAGCTGGTAGGGGGTAAAAGAAAGACTGACTCAATATGAATTCAGCGGATGATATTTGGACAACATGGCTACTGCTACTTGATCAGAAAAAAAACTAACCGACTTTTGCAATAACTGGACCAAAAATCCCACAAATACCAAAATAAAGGTAATATATTAATGAAATGGTAATAAAATATATGCTTGAAACTGTTCACGATTAATAAACTAACATGTACATGAGTACATAAAATCGTTTCCTCTAGAACCATGGTAGTGATTCTTAAAGTAAACTATTATGTAAAAATTCCATATATGGTAAAATCTAAACAAGGTTGAAATCCAGGTAAAATAAAATTTTGCAGAACATTGGAATAAACTGATAATAAAACATTATAAACCAAATGTTAAGCAGGATCCCTAAGATTTTTGGCATACCAGATAGTTTTATCATGATGGTACATGCTGCTATGCAAATCTTGGTCCAACATTACCATAAGCCTGCAAGTAAATCATATAATAACAAGCACACGCAGTCATTAATTTATCATTCAGGATTGGTAATTCACAATCACGAAATCCAAAATCCATTTAATGGCTTGACATAAATAACTGAAGCACAAATTTTCTCCCTGTCATGAAGTTATGTAATCAAAGCTGAGGCAGAAGATGAATGCTTCGACAAATGAGGCAGAATAAAACTTATACAGGAACAATAGACTAAGGGATCAGAGCAAATGTAGACTCTCTTTGAAAACCATATTGGGTTTAAAAACATTTGCAAGGCACTGTATAATTTAAAATGTGGTGTTCTGGTTTGTATACAGTATAATATTACTGAGTAATTATTTGCATGTGCATTAAAGCTCAGACAATTTAAATAAATTTTGCATGATTCACTTTCATGCTTCTTAGAAATAAATATGGATTCCTCATAGATGTAGGCAACAAAGCATGATTGGTAAAGGAAATATTTTAACTAATTTTGTTTAGGAATTCTCTTCCACACATTGTGTCCTTAAATTAATGATTTTTAAAAGTAAAAACTTGTTATTAATGATGGCAATAGTACTAGTAACAATTTATTTATACTAAGTAATGACCAGAGTTATTAATATAAACTAATAATTATTATCTTAGATAGGTCAACATAATAAAAAAAAAAACAACAACAAACATTGATATATATGAGTGTAGGTTGGTATTTGCACTCAAAGTAGCCACCTCGGCGAGTTTGATTTTTTTAAAAAAAATATCAAAGCAACTTGATAAATTGCAAAATTATGAGTTTTTAAAAATTAAATGTAGAAAATTTAGTGTTATGTATTTTAAAAGTTATTTCATTTGTCAAAGATCCTATAGTTTAAAGTCATATTCATTTTTGTACCAACACAAGATTCTGTTTTTGAACTAGCCTAACAAGTTCAAATGCTTTTTTTATGATGTCAGTTCTGATTAAAAATGCACTAGAATACACAATATGTCCAATTTTTCTCTTAACATTCTTGAGCAAGGGCACATGGACTCCAGATCCCTCTAAGGAGTGTGCTTATACCTTTATGGCCACTCACATACTGATTTTTAAAAAGTGCATCAAAGAGCATTATGGAAAAAAAAAAAAAAGAATTTAAAAGTATGTATACATATATAATCAAAATTTTTGGGACCTTTCCAGAGTTTTCCAAAACTCATCCTCATCATGTTAACCAGTTATATATATATATATATATGAGCCTTGCCAGAAGAAAATTAGCATCTTTGGATATGATGATGTACTTAAACATTTTACACAAAATACTAGTAAACATGAACTTGATATCTGTGGGAGGTGGTGTTTTTTTTTTTGTTTTTTTATTTGAAGTTGGTGACCATGGTACTCTTAGATGTGTTCAATTGGATCTGTCGCGGCTTCTATGTTTCTAGGGAAGAACTTGTGACTTCTGTTTCTTTCTTATCACAACTCCAACATCACCACTATAAACGGTACTCTTCTTGCAGAAAATGTCTTGAGCTGTAAAGCCTCTTTTCGAAAAGTGGCAAATGATAATTATCAAGAATAGATATGTAGCACCAGAATTCAGCCTCCCTTGATGAACACTAGGTCAGTCTTTCCAATATCTAAAATTGCTACCTTTACATCATTACGCTGAAATCACTGAAGTGTGGGCTGCAAGCAGCCCTTTCACCAGACTCATTTTTATCTGTCTGATATGAATTGATAAAACAAACTTATTAGAGAACAGAACAGAACAGATGTCCAGGTACTTGATTTTTTAAAAAATGATATTGTTACTGGCTGTTTAACAGACCAATAATAACATGCTGATTTTCATGCTTCATCCACTTACCAGTATTTCTGGGGACCCTTTAGTGTTGCTCATCATCATTCTGTTTAACAGTCAGCCCTTTTCTTAAGTTAGTCTGCTACATTCATTGTGCTTAAGCCACATTCACTATCAATATTGCTCATTGGTATGGTTGCAACAACAAAACAGTGTTGGACCATCACGGGATAGATAACTTTCCACTATGTTATTATCATGCAAGAATTTAATAAGCTCAACAAATAAATGACACATTCCTGTTTAAAGCAGTACCCTTTTGAATAGCTTCCGAACAAGAATTAGATTAGTCAAGTCATGATCTACAAAATGTTCTAATATATTAAAAAAAAAAAAGTTTTGGCTGTGATAGAGTTGTTGCCGTTGGAAATTTTGGGAAAAGAAACAAAACCATGCTTTTCAAAGTTATCAAAATGATCATTAGGGTCCAACAAAACATGCCATTTTAAATTCTACATATTGTGGACCTGTTTCTGATTCCTTTAATTTCTTGTATACATTTCCATGCAGGCTTGAATGTTTGCTGTCACAAAACTAAAATCCACATCTGACATGTAGAAAATGTTTATACCCCCATTTATTTTTTTTTCCAACACAGCCAAAAATTTTTTTAAGCAGTAGGATGGTGTATTGCTTCCTTAGCACTATATTCAAAATACATAAAGATCTTATTTTTTAGGTATGTCCTGGAATTTTACCAAATAGGATACACTTTCAGCAGCCTGTGAGCTAGCAAGAGCTAAACAGTATGCAACATAATGGATAAGGAGCTTTGCTTTGGACTGGGATAATACTACTATCTTTATGCTAGTTAATACAGAAGTCCCATCTGTATCACAACTTGGTTTTACTAATAGGTGTCATTTTAAAAAAACAAAACAAACTATATATATATATATATATATATATATATATATATATTCTATATATATATATATATATATGATCACCACACATTATTATGAAACTCTGCTTACAGTGCATTTTTCCAAAACACAAATTAAGCAAATGTTTTAGTCACAGTCTATTAACCACTTTTACATAAATACAGAAGGATAAACTGAAATATCAGTACATTCATCAATACATGTAGAAAACAACAAAAAAAGAATTTTTGATCTTATGTATGATTTTGTGCATCAAAAACAAGTGCATTCTTTTGAGATTTATAGATGCTAATGTAGCTGTCATAATTAGATAACTTTTATTGCAGATTTTTTTGTTTTTACAAAATTTACTTGCATAAAAAACAAAGTTTAGAGACATTACTGTTGAGCAAGTGTTGTACTTTTATTTCTGCCCATGTTACATTATATTAGTCTTATCTTGCTACTGTATTTTGTTTAGCTTGGAATTAAAGTAAGTTAATAGCAGATTCGATGTCAGTTTTACATTTTGTAGCTTGGTTCTCAATCTGCTTTGGCATTAGTGCTTCTTCTTACCGGCTTTACTCTAATTTAAGATGTCTTCTGTAATCTCTCTTGCTCTTTTTCCTATAGAATTTAAAACAAAATGAACATGTTTTTTGATGGAACTTACTAGGTACTTACAAACTTAAGATACATTCTTTAGCTAGTAATCATCATAGCATGGCGGAAGCTAACCCTACAAAGCAGGGAGGAATAACTTCTTACTACTGATGAAAAGAGGAATTTTTTAATTAGAGGGAACTTGTAAAACATGGCTCATAATGTTGCTCATGAATTTGCAAACCATGTTTACAATGATGTTTTAATTTATTACTAGTATCCAGAAATAAATGTTAAATGCAACTATTTTCTGATTTGCCAGACAGATGCAAACTGCAAAGGTAGATAATTCTTCTAACAAAATAAAACAAACTTTGTCATTATTATCTATCTATTAATTATTATTTTAAAATTAATATTATATATCTTATATTATACACTGATAATTTTATTTATGTTTAATGGTATTTTTATTCCGTATCCCCCCTCAAGTTTAGCCAACTGTGTGTTTTGTAAAAATAAACCTCATTGGAAGTTGACAGCATTCAGCAAAAGTTTACAAGTAGAAATATATCAAACTGCTTGAAACTCTACCTCACATTACATTTACTTATATTATGAAACTACAATAAAATTGTCATATAAAATAAAAGGATTTCCCTGTAGAAAAATCTTCAAATTTTTAGTTTTGCTTTTAGGTCTTTTTAAAAAAAAAAAAGTGTGAAAATTGTTTTACAGAAGATGAATACACATTTAAAAACTCAGTTTTTGGTAATGCTTTAGTTTTTTCAGTTGACTTTGGCACATCATATCTAAATTATAATTGTTCATTGTGTACATCAAGTATTATTTGAAGCCATTTTTATTTGTTTCTCCATTGATTTAGAATTTTCTGTTGGTTCCCTTCTTTTTGACTTTTGCCATATTTAGGTTTTCACTTTGTGGTAATTTCATCTCATTCTCTCTTTTTTAGCTGCTCTTTTCAAAGTAAATCAGGAATTTATTGACACCTTACAATATAGGTTGACAAAATCTAGAGGTTGTCTTACAATAAAGTGAACTTTTTTCTGATATATTATCCTGCTTACTCAGTCTTTTTTCTTCAAGTGAACAAAACTGGCATATTTAGCAGCTTAATGACCAATTTAGTAGGTAATTATTTAGCATGCAAACAATAATAGTTTTTGGTGATAATATTTGGCTTTCTTCATAAGGTAAAGGCATTAACAAGATTTGCATCTGCAAAAAAAAAAGATATGGAAAAAATCTTTCATAAATTCTTTGCAAATAGACAAAGCCTGAAGGTAAATGCAGTTTTCTGTTTCAGTCTAGTGGTTCAGATTAGTTATTGGAGTGGTTTCCTGTATGGCAATGTTCCAGTTGAAATTCATGATTTTATACATTTATTACTTATGAACTACAAATTACTCAAACATAAAATGTGATACTACTTTACAGAGAGTCTAAAGTTGTGTTTCATTTAAGGATATCTCAGTATAAGTACCATTCTGATTAAGTATAGTATCACTCTGTATGCACATACTGTCCATAACTTTTCATAAAGTGTCTTGGCTAATATGGCACATGCAATTTCAGATCATTATTTTCTGGTTTTTTGACATCTTATAGACTTCTGAAGGTAGCACCATAAGATGTTTCATGGATTAAGGTTCCAGACTTGTCATGGCCAGGAGAGGCCTTTGTCAAGTGTTCAGGGAAATGGTTTGAGATTACTCTGCCATAAGTCAGGAATGGAGGTAACCCAAGACATCTGGGTGTATAGGCAAATCCAATCCTGTTGAAACCATTGGCATATGTAGTATTTCCAAGTAGCTACTCTCAGTGACATAACCATCTTTATAGAATGGTTCTATCATTTTCTGTTTGGAGATAGGGCACCAGACCAACATCTTCTGGGGATGAAGCTGTGTTTAACAGATTTCATGTGGCTTTTAAAGCGCTCCATATATTTTAGCCCCATATATCTTATTCTGTCTTTCTGAACTTTCTTTATGCTGTCATGATAGACTATATTAAAGAATCAGTAAAGAAGTTAAACTACTTTTCTGCTGCATAGTCAGCCTCTTTCCACTATTTTTTAAAATCTAAATGTACTACCTATGGACAACAAAATGAAATTGAAGCAAAACTTCAGATTTTTCCTCTGTATATTAATATCAGTTTTATCTTTGTATCATATAGTTCATTAATAATGTGTAAATTTGTGGTGTTTCTTTTCTCTTTCATTCAGACTTTCATTGGACTCTCTCTCTAGGTTGATATCAACTTCAAAATTACCACTGTTTGCCTTGCTAAAGAATCTTATTCCAGAAGTGTTTTCAAATCTTTAAGAATGACCAATTCATGAGTTTCAATGGCTAAAATTACAAGAAAATAGCTCTACTACACAGTGTACTTATAAACATCATCTTCATCTTCCAGTGTCATAGGCAACATTAATGAAGAAACCTAGTCGAGATGCAGAAAATGGCTAAACTGAAAGTTCCCAGTAGAATCCTTTATTTTTAGATGTAGCAGAGGAAAGAGCAAGAAGAAACTGATAGGTAGGTATGTTAAACTGAGCTGTTCCCTGTGGGAAATGAACTTAGGTGCTCAACCATAGCAATGAGTAGTCTATCTACTGGATTATTGTTGTTAAATAATGATATGATAAACAGAAAAGTCATATATTATTGCTTAGATTAAAAGTAAATTTTCCTTTAAAGGAATAGTAAATTTTCTAAACAGCAAAAATTTTGGTAACCAAATGCTGAGGTTAAGTATAAAAGTTACAGTAGATATGCTATTTTTCTGATTAACATAAACATGTACTGTTAAATGAGATTTTTAGCAAAGATTTTACTTTAGATTTATGTCAGCTCATAATTTTTGTAATTTTTCTGACATGGATGTAGGTATTCATGATGATACATTGTGGTCTTAAGAAAGTAGAAGAAAACTATTTTACATACATTTTGCATTGTTTTATTTAGCGTGTAATCTTATGATGTTCATAGTTTATGTCAGCTCACCTCCACTGCATGAGAAAAGCTTTTTTAAGACAGCATTTGAAAGGGATATAAGTCAAGTACTCTTACAAGAGAGAAGTCCTAGTTGTTTTCTCAGTGTGACCCTAATAACACACTGGAAAATTCTTGCAGCCCTAATTTTCAGTAGCAATAATGCATGCTGCAACCATATACCTTAGTAGGGAGTGGGAGGGTACAGGAAATGCTATCTCGGGATATTTGGAAAAGGGACCCTGCTAAGATAATGCAAATGCTGCATTCTAGGTCATGGAATAACTGCATCTCAAGGTGGTCCGTGTATGTGTGTCAGTAGCAGTCAAAAGATTAAATAGAAATAATCATGTGGCTTGCTGTACTACTGAATCCCTTTATGTTGTGACTCCTTTGGGAGCTGCTGTCCTAACACTAACAGTACCCTTCATTTTAAAATGTGAGTGGAAATTGGAGTGCTCAGAGAAAGCCCATACAGCTGGGTGGGTAAGAAGAGAGTGAAGAAACCATGCTAGGAGGAGGTACACCAAATTGAGCCATTTCTGGACTGGAATTTGATTTCTAGTTCTCAGTCCAGCAGTTACTCCTCCCCTTGATTACTGCCTAATCCTAAACCACATTGTAACTGACTGCTACTTAAGGAAGCTGGAAAAAATCATTATCATTAGTTCTTTGGTTTTAGCACAGGAATCTCTTTCTATAAACATAAATAGCCAGTAACAGATAAGATTAAGTTCCTCAAATACACCTAAAGAGTTTGTGTGTGTATAGTTATCCAGAATTTTTAATTTTAGGGATGAACTCCATATGTGCATCTAAAAATTGTTGTTTCTAGAATAGTCTACATTCATGCACTTTAGCTGTTTTAGATTTAACAATATTACATTGTCATTTATAATACGTGGTTTTCAATAGGAATCTAATCTGAATATTATATAGCAAATATCAGTATTTATTGTATAATTCTATAGATAACTATGTAATTTTTAGTAGTTTTGAGGAAACTACTTTCTAATCATTTAAATGTAAATGCCATGACAAATTAAAGAGAGTTGGTTAGTAGTAGTTAAATTCTTTATTATTATTATTATTATTATTATTTTATTTTGTGAGAAGAAAACCCAAATTTGGTTATGACAAGATCACATTTTCCATTGGAGTTGTAGTGGTTTGAATACTTATATCTGGAATCATTTTACTGAATGTATTTATTTTTGTCTATAAAGATAAGTTAAATTTGGAGAATGGTGAAAACTGGAGTATTGATGATGTAGTTTTCCACTGAATTTCTCTGCCAATCTTGAAACTAACTGAACTACGATCAGAAATATTTTTTCTGCCAGTTTATTTATTCATAAATTGGTCAGTTCAGTTACCTACCAGATTTTGTGCTATGTATATACATAACTGACAGTTGTCCTTGCTGAAGTGCACATTTTTCTACTTTTTACTAATTCATAGCTAAACAGAATCTTCAATTAATGAATATTTTTATTTTAAACTAAGCTGTCCTAATTTTTTTTCCCTTTATTTTGGTTACATTTGTAAAAAATACAATAAAACTAAATTTTAAAAAAAATGAGTTGTCTTCAGTTAAATTCTGAAACTACAACAACAAAAAAAAATGAACAAAAAATTTATGATACTAATATAGTGAATTCTGTCTTGCAAATATACCACTAAACATTACTAAACTCTACCGTAGCAATACTTCTAATCTTGTTTCAGAATATTTGGTTATCTGACCAATGATCATTTTGTGGTTGAAGTTCTATGTATGTCTAGCAAGTCATATTCTCTGCCTTTAGCACACATACTTGGCTCTCCAGACTGTTAGTATTATTTCATTGGTTATTCTGACTCAAATTACATGATTGTATTTCACTGAATTACACCCCCCCTGGAGTTTATATATTCCTTTTCCTTTTAGCTTTGATTAGGTAGCAAAGTCTCAATTAAGAAGATTTTTCAGGAAAAGAAAACAAAAGCACCTCTATTTACTTGGTTTGGGGGGGGGGCACTTATATTCAGTTTTGACTGTTTTAAATAATAATAATGTGAAAGATGGTATAACAACTACAAGGAGTTGGGAAGCTTCTATCATGGATGCCATTAACAGTTTATAGCAACTATTCCACCTTTTGTTGACTAATGAAATGCTGAAATCATTGCTTAATCGTTTTAAAATTGTGAACCAGTTTTTTTTATATCTTAAAATGAAAAATAAGTTGTCAATGAATGCTCATAACTTTGAATGCTTTTTAGATCTGGCAACAAGGCCTTTTCTACAAACACGTAAGAACCAGTCTATATGATTTTGTCAGATAACTTGAATATTATTAAGATCTACATTCTCAAAGCATTGTAGAAATTGAGCTGGATGTTTCCATATCTCTTATATTGAGGATCCTTTGTTTTAGACAATATCTACACTTGGGCAGATGTCAACCATGTGTTTCTTCTGATTAAATAAATTTATTTATCTGTTTTTTAAAAAAGGAGCAGAACTCATGAGCTTGTTGCAATGCCCAATAGAGAAGTAGTAAGGTGACTGCTTTTGAGATTTCATCATTTTGCTTGTGTGCATAGAAATTTGTGTAGGAAGTTTTGCTCATAAAATTTGCTTTAATTTTGG
Organism: Nautilus pompilius; assembly: GCA_018389105.1. NCBI lineage: Eukaryota > Metazoa > Mollusca > Cephalopoda > Nautilida > Nautilidae > Nautilus > Nautilus pompilius. Next base: position 788,688 of record JACATO010001871.1, on the reverse strand, counting down.
GGCTGTTCATGCTGAATGTTTTGGTAATGTTCAGTTTTTATTGAGGTTTATTTAGAGGCGAGGATGTTTCTCTGTTGTTTTATAACAGTTCAGTACTATTATTCTATCAATGCCAGAGATGAGAGAAACAAGGAACCATATGAAAAGTTCTGAATCAACAGTAAATAGACTTGGAACTTGATAGTCTACTCTGCTAAGCAAATATCTAGCAAAATCAAAGAACATTGAAAACCTACCAAATAATAAAACATTTTGATTCAGGCAAATTATTTATTTATATATTTGGTAGGGGTACTTAGATTCCATGTCTACAATTATCAGTAGTGACGGGGTTGTTTTCCCTCAGTACAATCGATACTCTAAGGTTGGTCTTAGTCATTTAGTTTCTTTTCAGATACTGCCTTAAGTGCTTATTGATGTAATCATTTCTGTTTTTTTCCAAGCAAATCATAGTGGGTCTTTATGTATGGAATGCTGTTTAATCTGCCTGCAGCATGTAGTGACTGCAGTTGAGAATCCTTTGTCCAAACATTGCAGGTGGGTATGCTGAAGGATGGATGTGTAGCTAATGGAACTTACATAATCGCAATTGAATGTAACGTTCTACGTTGATACCAACTGTTTTTCAGCACCGGGTTAAAGTCGTGCCAATTTTTCTCTAGATCTTGTACATTCTGAGGATGAGAATTTGTGAACGTTTGACTGACTCATGAAGACTATAGACTATCAGTATGCAAAGGAGCCTGCTAATATGAATGCTGTATCAGACAACTGTCACCATTGACTTAGTGATTGATTGTTGATGCTACAATAGCTGAAAGGAATTATTTGCAATAACTGCGAATTTTGTAGACAGCATCCTGTTTTGTGTATGCAGTGATACTGGCAAGACATCCAGGATGTTAGTATGCATTGGTTATATCTTCCCTAAAAAGATGAATTATTCATTGAACAGCTATGACCAGTGAAAGATCAACAGGACTGTAGTATGTGCTATCTGGCTAATTATTTGATCTCAAGTAAATGTTTAAATATCTAGACTACCATGTGATTTCAGCATCACACTTTATCAGATAACTAGATTGCTTACCTATCAGCCTATATTATAGTGATGACATGTCTCTTTACACTAGCACCTTGTAGTGCTTTCTTCGCCAAAGTGTGCTCAGTAGTTGACTAAATGGGGAATTGAGACAAGAAATGAAGAAGGTCATGAAGACTATCATTTTTGTCAGAGCTGTTTCAAGACCACACATTGACTCTTCCAAGAGTTGGTAGCAGAGACTTCTGAGACCCACAAAGATCTGCTGCACATTGACATACACAGGTTGAGCAAAGGCACATTCCTTGAATGATTCTGCAAGCTTTAGGTCCTAGTATGAGTTTCTGTGACAAAGTTTTCACAAAAAGATGGCTGAGTATTTGGCTCTGCTTGACGGCAAAAAGGTTTTAGACCACCTATGTGAATTAAGAGAACTATACTGACCTCAAACAACTATCACAGCTTGTGTGCTCTTTTTGGCTCTACTTCCACACATGAAGCAACTTTTCTGATATTGGATGCTATCAAAACTGATTTTCGTAACAGGCTCTCACAAGGTTCTTTGGAGAGTCGCCTACATGTCTCTATCACTTCTCTGACACCAAATATACTGGAGCTGACCCGTAGTAGAAAGTGCAACTTTTCTAACTGAGACTAGTCTGGTGGTAACAGCTGGTGAGTGGCTGACAGTTATCTGAATGAATAAAAATAGCTTCTAATTTGAATATTCTGTAGCTATTCCTGTGAGAGACTCCTTCATGCAGTGAAGCATTGGGTGCCAGTCTTCAGCCAGCTGCCAGTTACTGACCACTGATGCAGAATAACAGAAAATTTTTTAAAAAGAGAATGACAGCAGGTCAGGAATTAACCCAGATGTAAAGAATTAGAAAGAAAATAAAACTGCAAGCAGCCTTGTTATACATTTTAAATAACAGAATGTTAACAGTGAAAGCTTGATTATTTTATCCCCCTTAACTTATTTCCATTTTAAAAGATTATACTAGTATTATTTAACGCTAAGAAAATCCTAAGTACTTTTAAGATATGACAATCAGTAGAAAGTTTTTTTTTTTTCAATTGCTTAAATCATTTGCATGAAGACTTGATAAAAAAATTATAGACAGGTTGTTATGAGATTTCGTCTCTTCTGAAAAGAAGGGACCCAGAGTTCTTGGATGAGTCGTCTTCAGGCCATGGGCTTGTATACCTGGCTATAGTTTGTTTGTCTTTCTAACATGGTTGGGATAATTTCTCCTTTTTTTTTCTCGCTTTTTCCTAATTTGTGTTCATTGTTATAATTACTTATTTTCAAGATTATTGATGTGATTAATTTAAGAGAGAGAGAGAGAGAGATAAATATTAATAAACCAGAAAACGTCATAGTCCAGGAAAGGGAATAAAATAACAATAAAATGGACGACATAACAGTTTTTAGTATTTAACAAATAGTCAATAAAAAAACAAAACAAACCTGTCACTGGTGTAGAGGAAAAAAAGGTGTTTTTTTTAAAGCCCCGACCGATTCTTAGTTATAAAGACTATATTTTCTATAGTTGGTAAATTTGTTTGAAATACTGCTGTTTCACCCTTTCTGGTTAGGAAAAAAAAAATTGTGGGAGTAGAAGTGAAGGCAATGTACTTAAATTACTGCCTGCTTCCCCCCCTGCATTCCAGTTTAATATTTCTCAGTGATGAGACAGACTCTTTTTTTTTTTTTTGGTCTGTCTTAAACAGATTTAAAAAGTGTGAAGACTTCTGAATCGTTTTTCTTTTCCTTTTGACTAAAAGAAAACATTATCATGATCTTGAAATGTTCAAGAGAAAAATGAACTTTGAAAGAAGTATTTTCTTTAACATAAAGTTCTTTGTATCATTATAAAGAAGGAATAATGAATTTTGTTAGTTTTTCTTTTTTAAATTTCATTTCTGAACTTTATTTTAAAAACTAATATTCTGGTCTTGAACATCACTAAAACTTGAAATTTAATTATGAGAAAGTCAAAAAGTAAATAGCTTTTTTATTTTAAAATCTATAAGTTTTTTAAAAAAGTTTATACCTAATGGATACAGCTGAGTAGCACTACTGAAAACATACTTTAATGGGAAAAGAAATCAGCATAAAAGATAATTGCCTTAATTTGAAAGCCAGCAGCAGGGTAGCCTGTGAAAAATTTTAATATAGTCACTTTCATCTAATTGTTTCCATTGTATACATGTGTTACAGGTTTGATTCCACTTTGCCTGTTTATGTTCTCCTCTGCTACTGCTGCTGTGCTTGTAGTTTGTTCTTGTGATATAAATAACTGATCTGTTGGTTTTCTAGGCTGACTGTAGAATCAAGGCACATCCATATTACCATATTTATCTTTTTCATTTAAACAGGAATACCACAAGATTAACACTGAGGGCAGCCATCAAGCTTTGGCATGGACTGAGACATTGATTATGCTAATGAGACAGTGGATGCTATTGGAGAGAGCTGGCAGAGTACTGTAGCACCAACTTACTGCTGGTGCTGTCTATTTCAAACAGCATATGGTGACTAAATCTAGGCAGTCCTGTCTTCGCATCCGTTAGGGATGGTGGTGCATGAGTTGAGCAGCCTGTATCAATGTCAGCATACTGCTCTGAAGGCCCCAGGTAGGAGTGGGCGCACTCTGGGCATTTTTTTGATCTGCGAGCTATCTTTCTAACACGAAAATGCTGTGCTGGTAGGTGGAGAACTTCATTTTATTTGACACTTACTTATTAAAAATGCTTGGCAGGTGTGATGTATCTGTTTCCTTTGAGATTTTATTAATATATACAAAGGAAATTCACTGTGTATTTAATGTTTGCTGAATTTAGCACATACAAAAAGAATAATCATTTAAAAACCCAAACCTGTTTTTCTTTAAAGTGAGATAACTTTTCTCAGGTAAACTAGTTTTTGTAAAGACTTGTTTTCAAACTTTTTAAAAATGTTCTATTGGCATTGCTAAGTCCATAAAAAATACTGCAGACAAAATCATTACTTTTTGGTTAAACATATATGATAAGCTTGTTGCATTGTATAGGTATCATCTGACTGACAGATTTATAGCACACAGACAGACAAAAGTGGATAAATCTGAACGTTTTTTTTTTTTAGAACTTGGAGTTTGTCACAGCTGGATTTTATGTAGAAGTGATTAGTTTCTTAAAAATTGCGCACTTTTCATGCTTGAGTCTTTTAGAATACAGTTTATTTGTATAGAATTTTAAGCAATTTGAAATTTGAAAAATTTATGCCATTCAGATAATAGAAAAACATGAAAATCATTAAGTGACCTTTTGACATCTGAACTGACTGCTATCATTACTAGCCTGGTATACTGATTGATGGGCTTGGACTGCTGACCATTCCAGCTCCACTGGGTTTTTGGGTGTCCATTCCTGGAGTTGCTGACCTAGCTCAGCTTTGACTGGCCAGTAAAGAGTATAGCAGAAAAAACACCTCAAGATAAAAGATTAAAGGGGTTGACTAAATAGCGCTTTAAAACTCAAATGCAGTTTAGTTAGCTTATAATTTATATACTCTTTATTTACTAACTAAAAAAGAGAGAAGTTTTACTAAAATATCTCTCCAGTGGTTGATAATTTCTTCTTCTTCATTGTTTGCTTTGATGATGCGCAGAATCATGTGATATTAAAAAAAGGTAGCTCTTTCACAGCCACCATACTGCCTGACTATGGCACCAACCTCTCCCAATCTAATTATATGTTCTGGAGGATGTATTATGAAGTCACAGTACATTAAGTTGATTTAATTGTATAATTTTCTAATTATTCATTAAACCAGATTTTTTTGTGCAGCCCCATAGTGGAGTGGAGTAGTAGTTAGTGCAGCATGCCCTTGCTTCAGGTTACCAGGAGAGGCGTTGGGACTATCATAAGAAAGTAAACAAGCAAAAGCCATATCTTTTAACATCCCATCATTCAGAACGTTTTAGGTGGAGCCAAACTTAGGAGTTGATGATTTCCATGGTGGAAGATTTACACTTGCATCTGCCACTTAATTAATACAAGTTTATACTTTTTTTTTGATTCCACATAATAAGTTCTAGGAAAATCATTAAGTACATTGTCTTTTTTTAATGAACAGATAACATTATCTGTTTTGTTACTTTTACATCGGGGTATGCTAGTGTTCAAGCATTATGTTGAAAACTTGAAATTTTTTTTAAAAAAAAAAGCTTTATAAAATATTAATTCATTTTCATTAATATAAAAATTGCCTTTTGAATTGTTTGTTAGAAAGGTAGCAGTCAGTAAAAAAAGTTGTTAAAATATTCGTCTTGTAAGGCTAGTTAACCCTTTAACTGCTATAATATAGATATATCTTTAGCTGCATTGTTTGATATATCACAAGCTAGTCTTGACTAAATTGTTTTTTTTTTCTTTTTATCTGTAATCTAAATGATGGTGTCTTCAAATCTGAAGGTTGCCAACCACATTGCCATGGTTATCTTTTGGAGCTTAAGAGACATGGCAGGGCTCCAGAACTGCCAAATTGGTCCCTACTAGAATTATTTATTTTTAGATGTGGGAGGAAACCCACGCAACTAGGTAGTGAGGGAGAGTGAGAAGCTGTGCCAAAGAGGTATGTCAAACTGGGACCCTCATCAACCCCAACAGTCCCAGTTTTTATCATTTACTAAAACAGCTATTCAGGACATAAAACAATTTTTTGATAATTGAAAAAGTATAAAAGAAAACAAAAAAAACCAAATTTTCTAAAGCATAAATGGCAAAAAATACATTTTAATTTTTTTTTTAAATACACTAAATATCGATCAAATGGTTCAATTTGAGCCAAGTAAAATTAACAAATAGGAAAAATTTGCATTAAAATTCTAAGCTTTACAAATATTTTCACATGATTAAGTAAATAAATGAATACCTGCAGTGGAATCATGAATGTGATAATATTAGGATATATTTTTTACTAATAGACCCATTTCTTTTTTCCTCCCCCTCTCTTAGGTAGGCTGTGCTTTTTATTTTTTTTAAAATTAAAATATATATCAAGGAAATTTATTTAATCTTGAGTTTGAAAAAAATAAAAATCAATATTTCAAATTTAGAGCAGCTGCTGAGAAAATTGTATAAAACAATGTTACCTATCTTTTTAAATTCACCTCTCATTTCTTTAGTAGTAATTTTTGCATGTGACAAACTTGTTTAAGAAAATGAATAACAAAACCAGTAATATATGAACTAACCCATATTGCTTGTAACCTTGGATGGATGGGTTAAGAGTTTTGTGCTTTGACAAGCATTTAAAGTGTTGGGTTGGTAGCCATTCTCTCACCTGTTAGTAATAATTACATTAAACTGACATGGGTGGAAAGTTATTGATGATGTGTTATCTTATTCCTCTATTTATTATAATATTTAACTTATCCTCTTTGTTTTGAAAAATGAAGATTGTAATTACTTATTTTATTAATTTTAAATCTTTGAAAATGCTAGTAGTTTTTAACTGACATTGTTGTATACTACTTGAGTGGCTTAGCCACAGTTTGTGTACAGCTGACTTTTAGTCAGAAGTGAGAACTGAAATAAAACAAGTAGTAATAAAAGACAAATTTTGAAAGTTAACAAATGTTGGCAGATATAAGAACATTTACTGTAGTCCTAGTTGTGTATTTTAATACTGAGTCAGCCTCGTAAGCACTGGTTAATGGTAGTGAAGAAAAGTCTGTTGCAAAGAATATCTCTCAACAACAGAAACCAGTCTGCTATATTTTTAAAAGCAAATGATGGATGAGAATATTTTAAAAAGTTAAACTGATTATTTTTTCTAACTGTCCAGAGAAATGTATTTTTGCTAATGTGAATTTTTTAGCTGACACATTCTGATGATAAAGTAGAAAAAGAAGAAAAAATACTGTGTAAATTTACAAAAATCAAATTGGCCTTATTACTTTTTTTCTTTTCTTACTATACTGAATCTCACCTTTACGTAAATCTTTTTGGTTTACATGTCAGATCAGTCTCAATTTAACCATATTTTTAAAATTAAAAAAGAAAAGTAAAGTGGGAGGGTTGCATGAAACTTGAAAGATTTTTTAAAATTAAAATCTGCTTTATTGAATGCTTAGTATTGTTATATGTATTTTCTCCATAATTTTGGTCAAAATTTCTTTCCCTAATATTCATTCAGGGTATGTATGGCATGCATAATACGAGCGCTGGATGTGATGTAGAATATTTCTGTTCAAGAATGCTCTTTTGTTAAATGTGATTTATGTATTTAAATTGCTTTGTTTACCTACCTGACTTCTTTCTTTTTTTTTTTCTTAATGAAGTTTTATTTAACAAAGAAAGACATGCAGTCATAACTTTTTTTTATTGCTACATTAACGATCACTAATACTACTATTAATTTGAAAGCTAGTTAGAGGCTGTGCTTTTACTGGGTTTCATGCCAATCTAATCAACGTTTAAATTTTTAAAGCCTAATAACAAACAACCTATTTCTTAGCCAATCAGAAAGCAGAAATTATGCCAAATATCTTAGGGGAACGAGTCCTAGGTTTTTACTATTTTCTGACTGGGGTGTAATCTTGAAATAAGGTATAAAGCTCAATTTCTTTTTGCTACATTGTGAAAAGGAAGCATCAGATTGCTGTGAAAGCTATAAAACAAGTAATCATCACCAGAGCACCAAATTTTACACTGCAAAATAAAATGTATGTAACTTGAAAGGAAAATCAGTGTTTTTCTTGCCTTTTTAACAAATAATTTTTTTTTTTGAGAATGAAAATGGCTTATTGCATAAACATTGTTTTTGAGAATGTAGATCAAAGTTTACATAATAACTAAAAGGAAAAAGAAACTAATGTTCTGATTCAATTTTGTTGGAGTGGCTCAAGATAAATATATATGCTAAATTGATAAGATTTTCTATACTGGCTGTTAATGACTACAGGTAACATTTTAAATCTAGTGAATAGGATAAACAATTTTAAATTTCTTAATTATGGCTACATAATGTTAACAGAATTACTACCCATCAACCTTAAGATCAGTAAATTAAAAATAACTTGCTGACAATGCCCGCCTTTTGATTTCAGCTCACAGCGGCAACATTTCCTGTCTAACCTTATTACTGACTACATAAAATCTTATTTTATCTTTATTTATTCTTGCATCATTCATGAAAAATTTTATTTTTCAATATTTTTTAAAAAAATATTACTAATTGGTAGAGGTTTCCTGATTTGAATTCACTGCTAAATTCTTTTTAGAATCTTCTGTTTTCAATCTCTGTTTGATCTGTCATTGGGTTTATTGGCAACTATTTATTATCTTCACTTTGGTGAACCAATTTCCTAATTCTAAAAATTCTGAATAATCAGATAATGGTCATTCTGAATAGTGCAACTTGCTTACATTGTTGGTAACATGGTTATTTTGAAACATTTACCCGCACTGGAAATATAACTACTATTTTAAACTTGAATAAGAACAGTTAGCAGCATAGCTGGCTTCAAGTGCCAGCAAAGAGACATTACTAAAGAAGAAATCTTAACCAACCATTTTAATCTCTATCTACATTTCAAAATGTACTATAGATGTCTATATGTGGTATTTAAACATTTCTCATGATAAATCTTACTAGTCTAATATATTTGCTGATGTTAGGCAACAAATAATTTTTGTGGTAATGGCTGGAACTCTTGTCTTGATGTGTTTGCACCATTATCTGGACACACTTTTTTCCAACCTCTAATGGGGGTTTTGTTTGGCAGTTCGTTATTGTGCATTTCCATGTAATCTGGTTGCGAATATAGCACATTCCACGCAACTGAGCAGAAAGAAAGGGTTTACTTTCTCTGTCTCCCCCCTTCAGAGTTTTCAAGAACCCTAAAAAACAGAAAAAGGAATAAACCTACAATTTCAATGAGTGTGCTAAGATTTGATTAAGGGGAAAATATACCAAATAGTCTTAAGTAATCCCTCTTTTCCAAAAAAAGTAGTAGTCTGGAGTTGTAGCATTTTTAAATTTATCACCTTGATTGTAGCATAGTTCTGATCAAGTCTGTTCCATTTCTCTTTAATATGTTGCCTTTTAGCATATTCCATAGCTTCTATAGGATTACAACTTTAAAAATCTGTAAACACTAGAACAATGTAATCAGCTTGTTAGCACATTACAAAAACTTATTGTTTAGGTGTGATTTGTGTGTGTGCCAAAAAATGTGTACAAGCTACTTAGCTATCACTGAAGAGTCTTATTGAATCCTGGTTAAGTTTATTTAAAAAGAGCTGATTACTTTGCTGTTAGCAGCAGAGAATTTTCACCATTTTATTATTTAGATGTTATGTTATTGAAGAGTTTCCCAGATACTAGCTGTCATCTACTTTATTGTATATTATACATTTGGCCAAATTCCAGGTCAGAATCTGATTATAACACTGTCCATTATGACACGATGAAATAAACAAGGAAAAAACTTTCCCATATCTGATTACAGAGTCACTTAATAGTCATAGATATGTCAGTAATGAATCCTCTAATCAGTAGTAGATTTTTAAAAAAAATTTATCCATGTCTAATAATCTGCAGTTTTTAGTTATATATTTTTAAAACAAATATCTTTATCACTCTTTATGAAGGGATATAAACAGTGCTGAAGTCTAATACAAGGCTCCAATGTTTTTGCCTTTATCTTAATGAGAAAAAAGGAAGGAAAACAGATTTTTAGATAATATGCATTAAACCACATTTTCAGTAATTTGCCTGCTTTTTTGGTACCAAAGTGTCCTGTTCCTGTGTAATTCAAAATCTGATACAAGAAACCACATTCATATCACCAGAATTTGCTTAAACATGATTAAAATGCAATTCCAGCCTAATGATTAATTCATGCCAAACAGATTTTCAAGGTAAATAATTTGAGGATAGGGTTTCAGTTTAGAAAATATATTTCGACATAACTGTATAGTTAAGCTAAGTGACTTCAAAGTAATGAGATTCCACTGTATACTACTTTTTAATTAAATATTTTGTGCATTTACTTGAAAATAATACTTTGTTTTCACCTTAATAGAAAAATAATTACTTAGGTGGACAGACGCAAGATTAAAGAAAATAAACAATTCATTGCTTTTGCAGAGAACTGAGATTTGGCTTTTATCTTATATTAATAATGATGCTTACCACATAAATATATGGTAAGCAAAGAAACAAGATGCATACATACACATGCAAAATTGAGCCAAATGTAAACATACACACTTTTATCTGTCCTTTTAACAAAAATGCATTATTTTAGTTAAAACAAAACAAAACAAAACACATTCTGTATCAGAACATAAACCATTAATTGCCTTTTTCCTATCAAGATACTGCAATAAGTGCAGTAACTTTTAAAACATTACCTTATAAGTAAATACCCATTCTTGTTGCGAGTACATAGAGCTCCATAGCTGATTAACATTGCTTGAACCTTGAACTAGATAAAAAAGTCAGAGATAATCTTACCTAGAGATTGTAGAATCAAACCATGCTTTTATGAAGTCCTTTTGAAACTTTTCTAGCATGATGATGATCGTTGAGCTTTAGATCATTATCATGTTGCAGTATAAACTAATCTATCAAACAATGCCCTAATAAAACTGCATGACATTGCAGAATATTATGAACTTTCTTAAGAATTTCATCAATTTTGATCATACCACCAGTTGAATAAACAGAAAAAGTTCTATTTGGCATATCCACCACTTAAACTAAAATGAAGGGCAAACAGCCTCTTTATGCTTTTTTTCTGGCTTTACTACTAACATACTGCTGTCATCTAGTCAAATGTATTTCAAACCTGCTTTTACCTGACCTTAATATGTTGTACCATTGCTTTAATGTGTAGTTGCGATGTTTAGCCCAGTTAAGTAACTTTTTCTGGTTTCAGCTAAACAAGGGCTTTCTAGTTGCTACTTGTCCATTGAATCCAATCTATCTTAATTATCATTTTGTGGTAGACACTCAGATGTTGCCTGTTGCAGAGGAATCGTAATTTGCTGTTAATTGGTTATCTGTTAAAAAATGGTTTACTCTAGACTTTTGAACCAGTAACTTCCCTTTCAATAGTTAATTTTTTTCTTTCTTTTAAACTCTTTAAAATGATCTAATTCTATAAATGGTGGTTTGCGCACTACCCTGTTTCTCCAACTTTTTTCACATTCCATTGGGATTGGCCAGCTTTATGAATGTCAATGGTCAGCCAGCCTGTGTTGCAAATGAAAAAAATGTTTTTTTGATTCTTTTTGTCTGTCAAACAAAGCAATGACAGTAATCAATAATGAGGTCCATTAACATTTATATGAAAGCACAGTATGACTTAGCAATTATTCAGATCAACAGTAAGAAACTATTTTATATAAATATGCTTTTTGCCATGAGCTAAATTTGTAATTCATAGAAATAAATTTATGGCTCCATAATTATGCAAAAAAAGTTCAAGTGATACATCTCAATTAATGGTTTATGTTCTGATACATAGTTCATTGTGATTTGTAATGCTTGATTTTGTATGGATAATTAATTTTAACTACCAATAAAGTGTTGAAAAAGTCTTTTCATATGGTGGACTCATAATTTAGAATGCCTAACTTAAGGCATTGTATATGTGGATTTTAGTACAAGTGTCTGCCATTTGTGTATATATAGAGTGCGTGTGTATTTGGGCTGATAACTCCCTGCTGTCTGCCTGCTTATGCATTAGAAAGCCAAAGGTCCCCCCCCAAGTCATTGTAATACTCTTATCCAATTTTCTTTCTATTAGTAGTTTTTTTTTTCTCTTTTGCAATATTGTAAAGTTTAATTTGGTGAAAACAATTCTCATTGTAACAATATGAGAAGCACTTTGCATCTTTTAAAAATTTAGACAAATTTGCTAGACAAAATGCTAACTGTGTTCTTGGTTAGACTTTAACAGCCAGCTGTTTTAACCTTGTTAGAGGTTAGGTGAGCACCAGTAAAATAAGTTGCTAGATGGCTGAGAACTGATTTTGGTGCTATAACTGATATCACGCAATACTAGAACAACAAAAAGAGTAATAGATATAGCTTTGATGGTTTTATTTTCTAATAAAACAAAGTTTAGTAGCATCTTTTTTACTCTTTGTCAATCTTATAACTTTTCGTTTAATTACATTTTCAATGGTGAGAATTAAATCATCTTGAACATAATGTATAAATATATCTGTGTATTTGTGTGATAGAAATTTCTGAAATATTACAAAAATAAGAATCTGAAATCAAAATTTATTAAACCAGTAATGACCCTGGACAATTAGTATAAAGCAACTATCTACTCAGACTGTACACAACTTATTTTAAAAAAGTGGCTGCTGGCTTGTACAAGTTATTTGTCTAAGTTGCACTAATAGCTAATAAATGTCTTCATCCTCACTAATTATGAGATACTACCACATCTTCTGGGAATTTTTTTTACTTATTCAGCCATTATTACAGCTATCAAATGGGCCTCTGAGTTAGGCAGATTCATCTTTGTAGACAGTGTGTTCCCAAAAACACATGGCAGTGAAGATATTTACCTGGTCTGAAGACAGACAGGCTGATCTGTTGCTGTCTGCACATGCTGTGCATTGAAAAATTCTCCTTTTAGTGAGGAAGATATTGTCATTGTATGTACAAAATTGACTATCATCTAAAAAATCTTTTTCAGCACCAACTTTACTAATTTGATGTAATATGCAACAACTGCATAGAATTTAATATATTGCAGGCTTAATGAAAGACACCGTGAACAATCAGACTTTACCAATTTACATCTTCTGAACTACATTCATCATTGTAGTATCACAAAGTCATCAGCATAATCAAATATATCTTGATAATTGCCTTTAGAACTTGTACTTGGAAGCAGAATCTTTTTTTGTCATTTCTTTGACTGTCAAACTCCTAGGATTAATTTATAAACTTCTAGCGAGATGCTTTTAAACTGTTTTGAACCACCTGTACAATTTGAAATCATCGGCAAACCTCTTGATGATTAGTAAACTTCAACATTGATTTTGATATAGTGCCTCTGAGGTGTGTCATTGATGCCATTAACGACTCTCTCAATTTTCAAACTCTAATTTTTGTTATGTAAATATTTACTTTTGATGATGCTTGTTTAATAGCTGATTCCAATTTACAATTGGAAATTAATTCATTTTTTTCATTTAAAAAAAATTTTCAGTTATGCTCGAATTTTGGCGCACTACCCATTTGTTGTTATTGCTGTAGTCTCAGTGGTTGTGGTGGCCTGCCTGGTGGTGTCCATAACCAGCGGAGAGAACCTCAACTTTGATGATCCACGTGCTGTACGTAGTATGAGTGATGCTTTGCATTTTGAATTGATGGGCTTAACCCTTTACTACTATTGGATTATGATTAATAAAAGTATATTACCTAAGTCATTTTAATTTATTGTAAATGCATATTTATTTTATTTAGAATCCTTCAAATAATTATATACAAAATTTGGTTTTTGCTGCTTTTCTAAACAAGTTTATTTTTCTCTCTGTATATTTTAACTTGCTTTAATTTTGGATATAAGGAGGCAAGAAAGCCATAATTAATACAGTTTCTCTGCTTTAAAAAAAATATTCATTGATACCCATTTTGAAATGGTTGACACTATTAAGTACTACTGCTGGTAACATATTCCATTCACCCACCAGCTCTGTAACTAAAAGAAATGCACTTAGCTAATCCTAGAATGATGCTGTCATTGTCTTGTATTGATTGATAACTGTAAAAAAAAAAAAAAACAAAAAAACAAAAAAACTAAAGATCAATAGATGTTTGCAATTATTAAAGTTGTTCATTTGTGTGAATTAAACAGAACACCTTTTATTTTTTCACCATTCTGAGAGGGAAGATGTCTTTAGACAGGAAGCTTATGCAAATAATTAGTCTGCATTTTTTTTTTTTGTTGCCAAATTTTACATAAGTCTATAAATACAGACCATTTATTGTCAGTTTTATAAGCCAAACGTTAAATCACCCAACACTGTGTGTATGCATGCAAATTTGTGTTTATTAAAAAAAAAAAAATCATTAAGAAGCAGCCTGTTTTATTAAGGAGCTCTAGAAATCTGAATCTCATAAATTGTATTTACTAAGAAAACTCAGGGATTGTTTAGGTGGTTACCAGAGAAATAATTTCAGCTGAATCGAACAATGTTTGTAGAAGACGCATGTCAGTAATGTGTGGTAGCTGCAAACAAAATGGGGAATCAGAAACCCATTTCCATATTTAATCATTTTGGCTGCAAACAAACATCTTCATTTTTAAATGTTTTTCACTTTATTATTTAGATTTTTAATGCTCTATTAAAATTGAAATGAAAATGTTCCATGCATTCATATTTGATGGAAGGCAGTTAAATCCCCAGTTGTTTTTTCTAGGGTTTTGAGACTCGTGGGACGGAGATCAGCAAGAGGCTTGTTGCATATTACAACCTTATAAGAAACAAGGGCAACAAATTGTCCATGACACCGTTTTCTCACCAACAAGATGGGATTGTGCACAGGGCACACTTGAGCCTGGGTAGAAAGAAAAACAGAACAACTAAGAAAAAACAGTTTACTGCAGCGGATGAAGATGATGACGATGACAATGAACAGCCTTATTATCCCGGTACTGATGAAGGTTCTGAAGATTATGCCAAAAGCTTTTTTTGTGATGTTCTAGGTAATTATTGGCTATGTTTTCAAAGAACTAGAGTTAAATATTAAGTTTTTGTTTTGAGGTTTGAAGAAGCAGACAGACAGTAACAACTAATGTATGTAATTTTTTGAGTATTCAAAATGATGAAACTTTTTATCTTACAGATTTTTGTCACTACTAGCTCAACTTTTTGGTAATTTCTTTTTTTTTTTTTTTTTAAGTTTGCTGTTATTATAAAAGGGTAATTAACACTCTTCCATGAATGCCATCACATGGAATTGTTGTACTTTAAATTTGCCTTCCACATAACAAAGCTGTAGATGTATGAATATTAGATTTATTGTTTAAGTTGAAAATGTATCGTTTTCCTTTTTTCTTTTATTTTAGATCAAAAATATGCTCGCATTACTTTTCAAACCAACGATGGAAGTAGTCTCTTCTCATTAAACCATATCCAGTCAATGTGCATTCTAGAAGAAAGAGTTGTTCGTTCTAATTCAATGTTCAATGAGATTTGCATTGCCAGTGAGCGAAAATGCCCTAGCTGGTCGTTGGGAAATTACATTGCCCTTCTTCAAAACAGAACTAGTTGTTGGGAGATCACGGACCAAGATGTGCAGTCTGTGCTGCAGCTTCTTCGCCATTGCTCTGAGTTTTTTCTAAACTATTCACTGGGACCAAACTGTGATTCAAGAAATGCCCTGTCTCATTTTGATTATCAAACTAAAAAGAGTCATTGCAAAACTGTTCCAGCAAAATGCATTCGATATAATGCTGTTTATCATATTCTGTTCTACCTCACAGACATGTATTTTTCAAATTTCACTAATTTGTCGCAGCCATTCTTAAAATATGCCATGACATTTTTGCCTTTTGCACAGGGTTCAGCTACTGTAGAGCTGTTTCAACACATGGAAAAACAGCCACTGCATGATGGCAAAGTAGAGTTAGCTGCGGCAAGTTTTGGAATTAAAGACATCTTATTTAAAAAATATCTGTTGTCTGATACAGTTTGGCTGGCCATAACTGGCTGTACAATTTTTTTAGCTATCTGGCTATATTCTACTTCATTCTTTATTGCAATCATGACTTTTCTCGGAATTTTCTGGTCTTTGGAAATAGCATACTTTCTGTACGTCCTTGTGTTTGAAATTAAATTCTTTCCCTACATGAATATGGTTTCCATTATGATCATGCTCGGTATCGGAGCTGATGATGTATTTATTTATTCTAAAGTTTGGAACCTAGCAAAATCAGAAAAGAACAATGGCACCTTAGAAAAAATTGTCTCAGATACGCTGAGGCATGCTACTCTTTCTATGCTTGTGACAAGTATGACTACAGCTGCAGCATTTTATGCTAATTTTATCAGTGATATAACTGCCATTCAGTGTTTCAGCATCTATGCTGGTACAGCTGTGCTGTGTAATTTTCTTCTTATGATTACCTGGATTCCAGCTTCCATTGTAATTTACGAGAAGTCGTGTAATTGTTTATCATGCTATAGTCAAAAGTTTTATGCTTTCAAAAATATTTGTTACTACCTTTGCAGATTACCACACAAAATCCATGAATTAATATCCGATTGGTCAAGAATATTCTTTGAAAAACTACTGCCATGTCTTGTGATAAAATTTCGCTATTTTTGGATTTTTTCATATGGTGGCCTTGGAATTTCCGCCATGGTGGTAGTTCTTTATTACCCAGGTATTAAGCTTCCATCAATGGAAAAATTTCAATATTTCTCCTCTTTGCATCTTTTAGAAATGTATGATTTAGATTTGTTTAGCTATTTTTGGTTTGAAAAACCAGAGATTGAAAGAATACCCTTAATGCCAATAACCATCATCTGGGGAGTTGTTGCATCAGATAATGGTGATCATTTAAATCCAGACAGTAAAGGTGTGCTTGAATTTGATCATACTTTTAGATTGGAATCACCAAAAGCTCAGAGTTGGCTTTTGAATTTTTGTAAGAGACTTCGAACACAGCCATTCTACCAGAGCACACCAGGGTATGAAGTAACAAACTGTTTTCTTGAAAACTTCAGGATATTCATGAGTTCACTCTGCATTAACAGTGGACTTGCAAAGCAACAAGAATGTTGTAATCAAACTAAATTCCCTTACAGCCCAGATTTATTGACACAGTGCATGGATGTGTATATTCCTATGTTGATGAAAACACCATATCTCAGATCATTTTATCATCATGAATCACCGGGACCAAGATTTATGGATGGACAGATCCGTGCCTTCATTGTTGAGTTTAGCAGCATTGTTCCTTATTCCAATTCATATGACAAGCTGAAATCTTTCTACACCCAAATTAACCACTGGGTCACTACGGAAATTCTGCAGGCTCCTGACGAAATGAGGAGAGGCTGGTTTGTCAGTCATTTAGACTTTTTTGACATACAAAATAGCCTTGTTCATGGACTTCCATTAGCAATTGGTGTATCAATTACTGTTTCAGCACTTGTAATATTTTTCACAACCCTTAATGTTGTTATAAGTTTATATGCTGTCATTACAATTAGCTTCGTTATTTTTACTACCATCGGTGCTCTGATCCTTCTTGGCTGGGAACTGAATATCCTAGAGTCTGTGGTCATTACCATTGCTATTGGAATGTCAATTGACTTCACTTTGCATTATGGAGTTGCATATCGAATGTCACCTGACCTTGACAAGGAGGCTCGTGTTGTTTGTTCCATTGCACGGATGGGAACAGCCATTGCCATGGCATCTTTGACAACATTCCTGGCTGGAGCATTGATGATGCCTTCCACAGTTTTAATATACCAACAACTGGGAACATTCTTAATGCTTAATATTTCTACCAGCTGGATGTTTTCAACTTTCTTCTTTCAGTCTTTACTTGGTGTTATTGGGCCCCGTGGTGGTTTTGGACAATTCTTTTGGCCGAATTCAGACTGCTGCTCCAGTTCTCCCCGAAATCATGTAGACAAGACAGTATATTCCCTGTCAGAATCTACTTTGTCCAGCTCGACCACAAGTAATCCAGCCCATGCTTGCAGTGAAATCCATGAATTGGAGTGCCTCACCAATCGCCAAACACTTCACTCCCACACAATGCCATATTACCACCACCACCACCATTACCACCCACAACAACATCCTCATCAGTCCATTCAACATCGAGTTATGTCAAAAGGTCAGTATACTCGGGCACGTAGTCAAAGCACTAGCCCAGAATTAATGCCCAAGCGAGAATCTATAGTAACATTTAAGTCACCAAACTCATCCCCACGATCCAAAAACAAAGAAACCCTTAAATCAAAAAACAAGTTCTTGAGAGCAGACTTACCTCAAAAAATTGAAAAGGATAATTCATCTGATGTTTGGATCAAGAGGACAGATAATGAATAACATGCCACAAAAGCCAAGCAAAATGCCGCCTTTGAAACTCGGGTGTTTGATGAAAACAATCTGTTCCTGCAGGACCAGGTTTGGTTTGTCTGTTATTTAGTTTCTTTTTTATGAAACTGTTTTTCTCTTCACATTTATTTTCAAAGTGGCACATCAGAATCCACTGTACAAACACCTAAGATTGTTGAATGAATTGTGTGTGTGTGTGTGTACATGTATATATATATATGTGTGTGTGTGTGTGTTGTTTATTTTGTAAACCATCTGCAACAAAATTTTACTTCTTGTAAACCTCTTACATGTTTTTGTAAATATGCTGCAATAAGAAAAGTATTTTAAATAATAAACAAACAAACAGAAACTACTGACAATTCACTCAGCATTTAATCTTGTTATAAATACATTTTGTACTGTAAAGTGCAGTACATACTGGATACAGAAACAATCTGCTGAATCAAAAACTGGAAAGATTCTAAAATATTCTGCAAATAATTTTTATTTGTCAATAGAATTTCAAATTTATGTTGATGCTCAACGACCCAAGGTAATTTTAAAAAGGAGTTTCTGACTTTAGTTCGTTTTGTGATAGAACTGAGTAAAATAACAAACCATCAAGGCTTTTATATATAGCAGAAGGATATTTCTTTCATTGCTAGAAAATTCTTATTGATTTTACCAAGTTCAAGCATTCGATAATTTTATAAAAAGTCATTCTAATGACTTAGAAGGAACTACAAATAAGTGAAGTTACTTATATACAAAACTTAGTGAAATTAAACATTTTTAAAAGTATCTGGCTGGTTTTTGAGGGTCGCATACTGCTAAATCTGAGAGATTTATGGAAAACAGCTCTCAATTGTTATTTTTTAAAGTGGATGGAATTTTAATTTTCAAACTGAACAGCAAATTAGAATCTTAGTTTGTTTAGATAACAAGATCTCTTGAAAATGAACGGAGTACATTAGCTCAAAACACTTCTAAAACATACAGGGCAGGCTTTAAAACGTACAAATTATGTATTCTTTTTAAAATCCAGTTTTATCTTAGTTCACTATTAAAAAAAAATTTTTTTTTCTAGCCATAACTTTTAACACTAAGACAGATGGGTAAGGTTTGATGATTATACCAGAATTCTGAATGTTCATGATTTTTAAATTGCTACTTCATTATTGTTAGTTCTGCACAGTGTTAACACATGCCAGCATATGTTTGTTTGTTTCCAAAACTAAGTTCCCTATGATTTGAAATGAAAAGGGAGAGAGAGGGGACTGGAGGTCAGCTTTTGTTGTAATATATTGTGGTAAGGTGTTCTTTATTTTTGGAAGATAGGATCTTTCAGATTCCGCAAACTCCTGCTTTAATAAATCAGATTTTTTCTCAGAGAATTATGTATTGACTTTTTTTGGTGGGACATCAGTTAACCAATAAATTACATATCATTGTGGGCAAGTGTTGTTGGTGTCTTTGTGATACAGACTGTGGAACGGCCTTGTATTTCAAAGGAGCTTGCAAGATATGGTCTGTACCTATTTGAGTGTTTTTGTTCCCCCATTAAAATATTACAGCAGGAAATATACTTTTGTGAAAGACTTTATTTGTTGATCGAGAAATCCTTGTCACTGGATTGTACCGTCTTTTTGACCATTGTAAACTTTTGTATTCTATTATTACATCTTTTGTCAGATTTCTTGACATCACTATAGTGATATTACTATATTTATACAGTTTCCCGAATCTCCAGCCTCCCCCCCCCCAAATAAAAATAAGCCTAACACATTTCTGAAAATCAAGGATAGGAAAGGAGATGAGCGAGCGAGGTGAGAGTTTTGTTTAGTGTGCCACTAAACGTGGGAATCTTCAAATTCCTTATTCCATTGCACATTGGTGCCCAGCTCTGACTTCAACCGCTGGAGCAAATGTATTGTGATGATTAAAAAAAAAAAAAAAAAAAAAAATTAACATTTATAAAGTATTTATATTTCTGATTAATGGCTTTTGTTGTGTTTGCATGAACCTCCATAATGATTAGGCTGCTATCATTTTTAGTTGGAAAGTAAAGCTGACACATAAACTTGTTCAAACTGAATCAGAGTGAATGCAAATTTACTATTCTGCAAAGACTCATGAGAAGCAATTTGTAGGAAATGGCTGCTCTGTTTGACTGCGTGTAGTAGATTAAGTAAATAGAACATTTGTTTTCTACTTTCATTTTACCCAGTGGAAGACAAATAAGAGATGTTCTATATACTGAATCATCTACACCGTTGTTCAAACAATGGCTGGACATTGTACTGCTTTTACCCATTGCAGGAGTGGCATTTCTCAAGACTGCATTTTGCCCGTTTGTTAAATGTCCATTCCTGCCCCCTGAGATAAAGAAATTTATTAAGTTATCAGGCTGGCAAATGGACCTGGATTGAAAATGAAAGAAAAGAAAAACCTATTTATTGTTGCTGATAGTGTCTTGAAAAATAAAGAAAATTACTTAGCCCACTTCACTGTATTTTCTTTTAATCTGCGACTAATAAATACCTTACTGACTCTTGCTTCAGGATGGCTACCATAGGTTTCTGATGGAAAATTAAATTTTCAAAATGATTGGGTAAGCTTAAAAAAACTGCTGTTTATGGCAGAATTCTTGCCTGGGCTTTCTCATGGTATAGCAAACTTAAGCAACAGTATGTAATGTACAAAAACCTGTCTATTATTCCTTAAAGATAGCTGCAAACTTTTGTTAAAAGTAAAATGGTTACCCTCCCCACCTTTAATCCTGTACCTAACTCTCATTCTTTGATCTCAATCATTTGATGAAATTTTCATTTTTATGAATGCCTGTTATTTGGAAAAAAGCCATGTTCAGAAAATTGTGTCTTTGACATGGAGCACCACCACCACCCCCAAAAAACAATCTCATTGATGATAAATTTATTATTCTCTCTTCATTACAGAGCTATGGTGAAATGAACCAAGTTATCTTTTTTTTTTTCCGAAGAGAAACCATCTCTTAAAGGTCCAGACAAACTGACTTGCCTATAAAACTGGAAATGGCAACGTCACAGATGCTCTATGCTTGAGCTAGTGTATACAAAGGTGATTTTATTTTTTATATCTGTGGTTCTTCAATGTCTCATTAATCTGTGAAATCCACCTACCTGATTAAAATTATTAAAAAAAAAAATATATAAAATAATGGAATTAGTTTAGTAACCCAAATGAAAAGGAAGAATTTAATTTATTGTGCAGGAAGTAAAAAATGTGGAGTAAAATGACCAAATTGGCCCAGTGGATGGTGTAGAATTATAGTTATTTAGTGTGACAAATTTTAATGTCTGTCCATTTGGTGTCAGATCTGCCTGCCGCCTCCTGGGTATTTGTGGTGTAGCAGTCTATTGTCTCAGCCACACTGGTGGAAGAATCTTTTGTTATCAGCTCCAGAAATCCACTAGCTTTGAGTTACCACATACATCAATCTTTGGGTCAGCCATCTGTGAGAAAAAACTGCTACGTTGATTGGCTGCAGATGAATCCATATGATGAGAGATCTGAGGTATGATCACTTGAAACTGTTGGATTCCATCATGTATCAAATAAATAAATGAACACAATAGCATTAACTATCTTCACTAATAAAATCATGTGATGGTGTGGACCAGCAGCATCCTACATCTACTATAAATATCTCATTACTTGGCTGGTTTTGGCCAACTTGAATGGGAAAGAATTAAGGGTTGCAGTAGAACTAATGGCACTAAAGTTTCCATCTATTTTTAAAAGATGATTATTTGAAACCTTTCTGGATCAGACAGGTTAGAAAAAATAAACAAAATGTCTAGGCCTTACAGCGACTGCATCGATTTATTTCCATATTTGTGGCTACAACTGAACCAAATAGCAAAATAATAAGAAAGTCTAAGTACAAATGCAGTGTGTGTTTACATAACTCTATGAACAGCAATAGTTTTTTTTTTTGGTTCAGACCTTTTGGCTGTTGAATGTTAACCCAAGGCTTGAGTCATGTAACAATTCTATTCCTGTATTTAGCTCTGTTTCTGGGTGGGATGTACCTGCAAACGTTGCACCACTGTCAGGTGATTCCAAATTTCACAAGTTGTCAAAATGGCTATACAAATTTGTCATGAAATGAAGTTACCAGACATTGAGATGATAGTGCTTTAATGGCAAACTGACAAGCTGTGGACTGATGAGGCTGCAGAAATTTGTATAATAGTGTTATCACCTGACTTTGGCAGAGGTACATGGAGACTGGTTCATTTCATGATAGACTTGTCAGATGGTGCAACAGCATTACTGACTCTTATGAAAAATTACATCAGCTACATGACTCTATATAATTGTACTATTTCTGCATGTTCTATATCTCTGATGAGACTTTATAAAATTGGCTACTCTGCTAATCTACATGCTAGACATTCAGTATTTCACACAACCCAACACCATAGTTGAGATTAGTGTGGTCTTGGTTGTGTTGGACTTTGGCAGATTGTAGCCATATTTTCTTTTCTGATGAGAATAAATTCAACTTTCAATTGTTGATGGTTATTTGTGTGTAATAGGAACCAAACCAATGTAATGTGTTGAAGATTATTTTGAGAGAGTTGGTGGTGTAATCTGAAGTGGAAAGGGATGAGGTCATTAGACCTGTTATAATATTTGAAGAGTCATGGTAATCATTGGGCAGTAGTGCAAGAATAGTGATAAACCACCTTCAAAGGAAAAATGTCAATCTTCCATAGATGCTCAGCTCATTACAGATGTGCTCTAATGAGGTAGCTAAAGTCAGAGAGATATCTAGCCATATTGAACATAAATCACATGCTCATGGGACCATTCTAGAACTTTGTCAAACCTTCCCTGAAGAGTGGAAAACTGCCCGTAAGACTGCATCAGACATCTGGTGAACAGTATGATATGCAAATACAATGCTGTAGTCCATGCCAAAGATGGCTGTAGCCTGACATGACTGTTTCCCCCAAGCAGGAGTCATCTGCTATTTGCTCTCTTCAGCACAATTATTATATGAGATGGTGTGTTTTGCTGAGCAGAAGTTTGTAAAATAGCCTAGTTTTGTTGACATTGTAAGTCTTTTAGACTGTAGTTATGTACTGGCTTAGGATAAATATTCTTTATTGGTCATCTTGGTGTCCACTTCAGCTTTCTCCCTGACAACAGTTCTAGATTAAAAATATGTTGCACTTGAACATTTGAACTTTTCCATGCTTAAAGATGCAAATGTTTGATCTTTACTTGGAGAAGACCACTTGATGTAGGCATATTTTTGTCTTGATGCTTTAAACCAGTTAGTTTACTGGATTGCCAAAGTTGGACACTTATTTGATCCCAGGTAGGGGTTGGCTCTGTTTAGCATACCTTGCTGACATGGTTTCCTCCCACGTCTAAAAAGATTAAGTTCTTGTAAAGATTTCCTTATCAAATTCTGCAGTGTTAGGCCCTTGTTCTGTAGGATAACTATGTTGCTACATTTCCTCATCAGGGTACTGTCTTTTGTAAAGCCTGGTAAACAAAAAAAAAAAAACAGTATATGGCATCAAGATATTTGTGATCAACAATGCAAATTTGTTCTTCCGATCAGTGTCTCACTGTCAACAATGGCAGCATTAATTTTCTCTCTTTATAGCCAAAACTAGCTACTGTATTTTTTTTGTTCTAGAGCATCAAGAATCTGCAAATTCAGTTTTAAAGACATAATGTCCTCTTGCTTGCACTTGCCATTTTCAGATTTCAAACTGCAACAGTTCAATGGTCACTGGTTATTCACAAAGCACTTACATCATGCAACCACTTATGATAGATGCCCTGCAATTGGCTCTTTCCCTAGCCAATTATCATCATTGTTTTATCAACACAGTAGCATACAGGCAAGTTCAAAATCAGTGAAGTTAGCAATTGCCATACCTGGGTTGATCTATTGTAGTGTGGATCATTCAACAGCAAAATTCTGTCCTAGCTATTGAAATTTTTTTTTTTTTTTTTTTGTTGCAAAGGCAGCGTCTGACTGTAGTCCACAGTGGCTGTTGTAGTCCACAGTGGCTGTTAACCAATTGAATTACTTCTCTTAGATGAGACCCCTCAAAATGTTGGTCAGCTTTTAGCAGTGAATCTTCCTGACTACACAAATTCATTCAGCCCAAGTTTCCATTTATTTCCATCTCACCCTTTTCTGAATTTCCCTGAAAGACTGTTATTTACTTTCAATATTACAGAAATTGCCAATTCTAAACAAAATGGCCACACCCATGGCAGTGAAAACAACAATCTTCATACTTATACTGAAATCAATATTTTAACAGAAATAATATTAGTGGCACACTGATACTTATCTGATGTAATGAAAGCAGCATATTTTGCCATAATAGTATTTTTGGGAAGAAGGTGGAAAATCACCATTTTCATGCATCTGACAGGCAACTTAAATTGAATCTTCATGGCTTCAAACCCCCCCCTGTCTAATTACTATATTAGTTTACAAGGAAATAATAATTAAAAAATGCTATTCATACCCTGCATACAAGAAAACGCTTCAATTTAGATAAAACTATAATTTCTAAAAATTCAGTCATGTAAACTTTATTCTTTTTTCTACTTCCTCAGATTTTTGTTTTTGCTGAACAGAAATCCTTTGAGTTTTTATAGCACACTGATTAAGAAAATCCCAAGAAAACAACTGTAGAATGAAAATTGGACTTCATGAAACCTTGGTTTCCTGCACTAGTCCTTCGAAGGATGTATCATCATGTGCTTGAGGTCATTTGTGAGTTATATCAGCACATGTGACGAATCAACGAAGAATCTTATTTCACAGGATGGTGGAACAGGCTCAGGGCTACCTCCACAGTTTACTGCTTGGTCTGGTCTGGTCTGCGTCACAAATGCTTCCTTAATTTGCAGTCTGCATTCACAGTAGAGCCACCTACACAATTTCTATTTACCCTGAATTATTTTTTGGGGGCAGGTGGTGGGAGAAAATTATTATTTTCCTGGCCTCAACTTTGTTTTTTTTTTTTTACATGGTAAATCATGAATTTTATTTTGTCTTGCTATTGTCTTTTAACCAGAATAAAACAATATCACATTCTATGATAAATGTCATAAACTACTGAAAATCCCATTTTCACATGACTACACCCAATCACACTATCTGTGAGCAATAAGCAACCTATTATAACTAGTGTTATTACCAGGGAATCCAGCTGACAGCGTCATATATTGTAATGGTATTGTTCAGTTGTAAATGTCAGACTCCTGATTCCATTTTTTTTTCACCGGACACACTCTTGTTCAATGGAAAAGAACAGACAAAAACATTACTTAGAATTTAAAAAGGAAATGGATTGCAACAACTATCACGTTTTCTGGAATGGTTAGGTGGTTTGAAGTACAAGAAAGCTGGAGAGTAAATATTTATTACTTTATATTTTTAAGACTAATGAACCAGAACATTTTTAATCAAGTACTTAACCATGTTCGAAATATATTTAAATACTCAATTTTCCATAACAAAAAATCTACATAATTGTTCATCCATTGCTAATAAAAAATTATGCTAATTAATTGCATAAATACTGTGTTCTGTGACTTAGCTATCTGTACACAAGCAAGATTTTTTTTTTGTATGTATGAGTAATCTGAGGTAAAGAAGAAATTATCCAAATGTTTTTACAGGTTACATCTGCTTGACTTCACATTTCAGAACCACTAGATCAAATACTGGCAAAGATAATATTCAGTAACTGCCATTTTCTCATTCTAATGTTTAATATGTTACAATTCACATTTTAAAGTATTTTCTTTAAACGGGATATATCATAAATAACTTATTTAATTTACCTGACAAAAACAGGCCAACAAACTAGTAGTTATCACTTGAAATTTGTTTTGTATGTATTTATTTCTGTTAACTTATACCAGTGGCAGTAATTCATTTCCAGGTCTGTTGCTGCTCCCACTCGCTAAAGCTTTATGAAGCATCCAATGATCACACCCAACGTTTAATCCATAGTTTATACCAAGAATGATTCATAATTTGTTTCTTTTCCATTATCCAAATCTGTTGTTTTTTTAAATGCCACTAATTATCATTAAGAGCCAGGCATCAATAATGCATCTGCTGCCTGCTGCAGGCTATCCTCTTATTTTTCTCAAGCTAAGATTCTGTTATAAATAAATCATTGTAGAGTCTGCGTTTTTTCTTTTATGCTACATTCATCTGGCACAAGGTGTGTGTTATTTTGCACTAAAACATTTTCACCCTTTACCTACTAAAGCCAGCAGCACCTCACTGGTGCTATAGCTAGGATCGTGTATGCAAAATATATAACAAATTGTATAACTTTCAACTGGAGGGAAGCAGGCTAGTTTCATTATTTAGGTCTTGTGATTTTCCAGCCACACAATTCCTCTTAAAAGGATAATGAAATATTAAAGTTTAGCATAGATTCTGTTAAATGTTTCTGGATTTCAAGTGCTACCATGCAACAAAACTAATAAAATAACTGAATCTACCCGGTTAAATTTGAGATCTTTGAGAGATCTGGTAAAGACTTCAAAATAATTATGGGGCTTTTGAATATGTAGAGTAATAAATTCTTTCTTGTTATCTACAGACCACTAATATTAGATAGGATATTTTTAGTAAATGAATGGAATTACTAGCAGTAGAGTAACACCAATAATGTAGCCAAGTTTGAAAACAAGCAAGCATCCATCCATCCACTCCTTCCCAAAATGACCTTGTACAGCTTCCTGCCTTTATATAATAAGTACAATATAATAATTTCTGGAGGTCTGGTATAATAGGTTTTCTCTCATGTTACAATGAAGCCACAGGAAAAGTTCACCATGATAACATGATATAGTAATAAATTACATGAGATTATTTTTGGCATTGTTAACAAAGTTAGAATCTGAATATTTGCAGACTATATCATTGGACAGTTCTGGATCTAATTTGTAAATTCTTGTAACATGCTACCATTAGCAAACAGAAGTTTTTTCAACAAAATATCAATTTATCTTAAAAATTTTAAATAAATAAATGCAATATGTCAATAATATTATTTAAAATAAATTTTTAATCTGTATTCATTGTAACTAATGCATAGTACTTAACACTAAAAAGAAGCATGCTTCATCAATTTAAACAAAACAAAGCAAAAAATGGAATGCTATAATGCTCTAGTATTACTCTTCCATTGAACATCACTGCTCAACAGTTCAGCTGCTAAATACCTCAGTTGTTTGAAGATCTTAAATGGTCATAAAGAGATTGACAATGCCTGGCTAGTAATGTTTCCTCTGGGTGGAGTAATTGGGCCAGTCCTGCAGGATATGGTAAATTGTCTATATCTTCCATTTGTGCTTTTAATCCATCCTGGCTCCATACTTGGTCAAGATACCTGGACTAGATCTCTGTAATTTATGGTGGTGGTCCATGTCTGCTCAGTTGGTTGTTTTGACAAGCCATCTGTTTGTAGGTTATTTTAATGATGGTGCCAGCCTCCATCATATGTTCCTGCCACGTGTACTGCTTTAGATGATGGTAATAAATTAAACGCTATTAATGTATGGAGAGAACTGCAGTGAGTTTAGCTTTAAACAAAGGTTCCGATTTTCTTCAAATTAGTCTTCTCTTTTAAATCAGACTATTGTATTGCATACATGGCCCATCATAGCATCATTGAATATCACTTATATTCCAGCATGATAATTTCTGTTACCTCCCTTAGGTATAATATTGCATGTTTCTTTTGATGTGATATTCCTTTTGCACAAAGATGTATGATTCTGTCACATACTAAGTTTACTTGCCATCATTATTTGTTGATTCTAAAAAAAATGGCTGTGTTACTTTTATACTGATTCTATACTTCTCATACACACATCTTTCATTCTATTTATGTTACTTTTTTGCTTTGCTCTAGATTTAGATCATGGCTACTTTAGACATAGTCCACCATGAAAACTATCATCTTATGCATAAGTTAAGCCAAAAGATGACCAAGAGGAAAATTAAGAGTTTCAAGAGGTTTGCCCTTGTAATTAAGTTTAAAGCACATAGTCGAGTGAATTGATTTTGTCCATATTGTTCCCAGCTCATCAGAAGAGAGGCTAAAATGGCCCTGACGTCACCATAAAGTACATAGGCAAAATCTGAGTTCCTTGAGAATCATCGGTTGAAATAGGATTATTTGTTAATTTGGCTTGATTTCCAAAGAAATGTGCTAAACAAAGAATACTGATTGACCGTCACAAATCACTCACACAAGTTTACTGATGAAAAATCCTAATTAGAAAAATGCTGGAATTCTGATCAGCTGTTATTGGTTGTTTGAAACATTCTTGCCCAGCTGGGATTTAGAAAAAAAGCTTTTAAGATAAAGATGTTTCCTATGTGGTAGCTGCTAGTTTGATGAGACGTGAAAGCGAATCAGTAATTTTTTTTAATGTTTCCATTATCAAACTATAACAGAAAAGGGGAAACACTTTACTTAATTGCACCCACAGCTATTGAAGAAATTAAATAAAGGAAGCACCAAGGGAGGCTACACAAGCTACTTGCTCCATTGGAATGTGGAGAAATCCAATAAAAATCTACCAGCTATGGAGACAAAATATGCCCCCCCCCGTAGTAAATATTTCATATTAATAATTTGTTCTGGATGATTTATCCTTTTATTTTTTCTTCAAAAAAGCTGCTAAACCAATTTTGAACACTATATTAATAATTTTAAAAAAATTCTTTCGACTGAAAACCAAAAACATTTCTTTTTGCACACATTAAAGAAAACCAGTAAAGTCACAATGAGTGGTTTATACAGCAAGCTCCAGAGTGTAAACTGAATCAGGATTAGCTAATTTATTTAGGAGACATGGATAATCTCAGGATTAAAAAGAAGCACATGACATCTTCAACTGTTTCCTCATCCTGGCTTATTTTGTTAATATTCTCTCAGCAATGCAAAAAAATTTTTTTTGTTGTACTATCAGTTTATTCACATTAATCAATGTCAAACCCGCTGAAAGATAACTTGATCAATGCAATTTGCAATGACAAACTATTAATATTTCAAAAAGAAAAAAATTATAGATAATAAAAAATATTGTTCTAATTTTTAACTTCTACCATGGATGTGTTCTAAATGAAATGCACACTTTATATGGATTAGCCGTCAAACACAGATACCTGTTATTCAGTTTTGGTAGTTATGGTTCTCATTGTCCATGGTAATCCATTAACTGGAATACATTTTGTAATTGGTGTGATTCAGTTTTGTGCCTCTTATGAAACATAATAGAACTATTTTGCCATTTAAAAAAACCCTGATATCACACTGGAGAATGGGAAAGAAGTATCCAGGGCTAGCTTCTGAGTCTGGAATCAACAGGGCCACTGACTAACTTGAAAGCAAGCAAACAAAAGGTAAAGGCTTTCACAAGTGAATTTGAATCAACTGATGGCAGCAAAGTAAAAAAAACTCCATGAAAATGGATTGATAATCTAGACAGTGCTTTGAACTGGCAGTTTCTACAAAATGTACACTTCGAAAAACGATATTGGAACTGATTTATTTGCAAAGCATTAGTTTTTTAAAGCTGGGTTAATTTGGAAAGTCATAGCAAGTTTTGGATATCACGAAAAATTCAACATGTCTCAGAATTAGGCAACTTACTTACCATTCAAGGTGAAAAGATTCACTGGGAAGGTGGTCCTATTATCAGATTTCAGGCCAATTCATAGCTATTGTTGCAGAATATGGGCTTACTACCGACCAAGTGTTTAACTATAGCAAAACATGACTCTATAGGAAAAACATTCACACCAAAACTTTGGCAGTTAGGTATGAACATAATGCACCTGGATACAAGCAGATCAAAGAACACATAAATACATGCATATGTTTAGTAGTTCACTTAAAATGAGATTTATACCTATTGGGAAAACCAAAAAAATCCTCAAGCCCTAAAAAAATCAATCAAAATGTTCTTCCAGTGATTTACAAAATCAGGAATGCATATTTGGAGCATACTGTTTTGGTTTCATGGGGATGCTTTGTTACTTTTTGATAACTCACCTGTCCACCCAGATGACAAGAGTTTGTTATCAAAACAGAAAAACAACTATGCATCGTCCCTTCTTCCCAGTGAACTGCCTGACAGTTGTGGAGTAGATGTTGTGAGGAACCTGAAATATCCTTATTCCTGGGTAATGCTAGAGAAGTTACTTCTTTCTATAAGCAGTTCAGAGCAGTTTCTGCACAGAAGCACAAGAAGTCACTGAGCAAAGGACTGCAATGCAAATGGCAAATGTTCTGGCCACAAGGATTAGCTAAAGAGGAAACAGTTCAATGACACAAGTGATGGAGGAGGTGTGACAGATTTTGTAACAAATTCTGAGATGCAGTGATATAAGAAAATGAATGGCTTAAAGTTGTTGATCTTGGCCAGTGAATTCAAACATGTGAAAATATGTATCCAAAGCTAATGAGATGATTGACTGCTGTTTCAAATGGCTACAGCAGCAGCAGCAGCCCAAAGCGAGAGCGACCTCACGGGTCCTTGGGGCCACCGGTGTCGGGTGAACCAGGCCTCTTGTCGGCTCGACGAACATTTCTCAATCATGACGATGACTCGATAGAAAACAGGCTACTTGTCTTTACGGATGCAATGCCATTGAAAGAGCCTTGTTCGGAAGTCCAACTCGCTCAACAACATCATCAACAACAGCAGCAGGAAGCTGAAGCATTGCAATTGTCATTCACACATGCATAACTTTCAACTTACAAGCGGGAATGACTCAAGCAGCAAAGTCACAAACTCTAAATTATTTCTGGCAATATTTAAGTGATCAATAACACATGCTTATAAATGATAACCATAACTTCCCCTGTATGGTAGTAGTAGTATTAATACTCTATGAAATCTTGATTATCCAAGCACCTGCTGATCCTAATTTGTTCACATGATTGTGGTTCTTCTGCAGTAACAAAAAATTTTTTGTCATTTAAAATGGAAAAACTAACATGGTTAACTAGATGGGTTTCCATTAGTAAATTATCAGCAGCAATGCTATTTCTTAACCTGGTAATGGCTAAATGTAGATGCAGGTGGAAATACATAGTAGTAAACTTCATCTCAATTTCTATTGAGAATTCATGCTATGAGCCAACAACCACCAACTTCACAAACCGGCTGGGCTCAAACCTTGAGTGTGAGAGACTTAAACCTGCGTCCCAGTTTCTTTGTGACAGAAGCCCACCATGAAGCAGCACATGCAGGACTGAGAACTGATCAGCATGCCCAGTAAGGTAAGTGTGCTCAAGGTGACACAAACTTGTCCGTGGCAAAACCTGATCCACATGGTGCCCAATGACTTTGATGATTTCATGTCTAACCTTGTACACTGTTCCTTTGTTAAATAGTCATTTATCTGCAAGTTTTCTTCTTTCCTTTGTGCATGTACTGTAGTTAAAAATGTAATAGCAAATTTTTGTTGCCATTTATGGCAGGACAAATCTATAACAACAAGAGCTTTCTCTGATAGTCACACTGCACGTTTATTTCAAATAAATGAAGATCTGGCTCCACTAAAAATATAAAGTGATCAGAAAAAAAAGGAGAATTTAAAAATTATCAAAAGGATAAAAAACAAACAAAGCATTATTACAATTTTATTAAATATATTAGGAATTTAAAAGCAGATTAATATTGTGAATCTGTGGTATTGGCTTTACTTTTGCTCATTTTCATAACTTAGGAAAATTGGCAATAAAATTGAGATAAAATCAGGGAATAAACATTTTTATTCTTATTACACTCAGCTGTATCCATAACATAGACAACAAAAACAGAGATCAATTCCTTAATTTTAAATTTACTATGACAGTTAATCTTATGCCAATTTATGCTTTACCAATTTTTTTCCTAAAGTCTTGAACATAATAACCTAAAAAAAAGTTTGTCATCATGATTTTCAGGTTTTCTTTCTTTATAATCTTGACAGATACCACCTAGCAAATAAAACCTTTACAAAAGGTAATTAAAACAGGAAATCAATTATCTGACAAAGGTCTAATATTTAGACAAATGTTACAAAATCATTGCAAAAAAAAAAAAAAAAAAACTAACTGGAGAAAGGCAAATGTCGAAGCATTTACTTTCATTTCACACAAAGCAGAAAGCCATCCAAGTCCCCAGAATTAAGAAATACTTCAGCAAGTTATGGACTGATCAGCAGCTATCTGTTAATAAAATGACAACAAATATTTTCTAACATCCAGCTATGCAAATTAACTGGTTTATAAGTTGACCTATAGTTTTTCATTTGATGGAGTGATTGATCGATGTCTAGACATTCAAAATTCTGACAACATTAAACATCTTTGTCAGTTCAAAAACATACTGTATTACCAAAATTAGAAGTATTCTGACCAGGAAAAGCCTTTTATAAACATACGTGCAGCAAGAGAGAGGGAGGGAGGAGGTAAATAGACCAACATGCCACTAAGTAGAAAATAAATTTTAATCTACACACCAGCACTGAAGGAATTTGCTGCTCCTTACATGACATAACTATAACCAAAATTATTCTCTAGCACCAGCATCTTTTGCAGAGTTATGAATAGTGTAAAATACCTAGGAAATAACATGAAATACACCAGTCTTTAATCATGAGTGGTGCAGTGGTCCAATACTGTGGACTGTTGTAGTTAAGGACCCATTTCCAAATAATGGTTGATGCATATTTATTTATATATTAACCTGTACAATGTTTGATATAATGCATTTGTACGCACATAAATAGTAAAGTGTAAAAGCAGCTACTGTTTGTTTTTTTCAATAAATTAATTTACTATTATTATTCATGCAAGTTATTATTTGCACCTCCTTCAAGGATACTTAGTTGGTAGTTATGCCTATTTGCAACTGATCCATCTAAAATGGAAATAGTTTTATCCAAGTGTGGAAAGGAGAGTGATAGTGGGCGATTATTTGTATGTTTTCAATAAAATAAGTGACGAAAAGTATTTCTGGTGTTGTGAAGAATGGGGTAAGTGCTGCAAGAATCCACACAGTTGAAAATGTAACAATAAAACTTGGTGCATTTTCCATGATGCCTTGACTGCAAAAGAGGAAACATTGAGAACAGTTTCAAAAATTAAGCTACATGCAGGAGAGAACATGGAAACTATAGCCAAGATATTAATGACTGCACAATCGGTTTGTTGCAAGCTGCTCAGGGAGCCCCCCCACCAGGAGGCACTCATTATACCAGAAGATTACAAGGTGTGTAAACCACAGCATGGTATAATTCACCTACACACACTAAGGGAAATGAAAATCTGGTTTGTTGATGAAACATTTTGATCTGCACCACTATCATTTTCACAACCATAAATCGTACTTGCGAAAAGATTTGGTGATATTCATTTGGTATTGTTTGCGTTACTACCTAACAAGCAAAGGAATGCACGTGAAAGACTATTCCAGCTGATAAAAGCGCAACCTGAAGTTTCCCAAGATTGTTTCGTGATTTTAAAAACAACAATACTGATTTCATGTTATGTTAAACTGATTATTACCCTTGCATTTGTGCCAATTGCAGATTTGGATGAAGGCAATAGACACTGGCAAAAGAATTGAAACTATTGGTTGGTTTGAGGTTGTTGCCCAAATTGCTGAGGAAGTGTAGTCGTTATACAATAGGGTCAGGTCCTCAACAACAGAATATGGGACTAACAACCAAGCGAAGGCTGCTCATTGAAGAATACAAACTGAATTAGGAATGGCTTAACCACAATATGGAAAGGCATACATTGCCATAGAAAAGTGAGACATGTGAACAATATATATATATATCGCAACACAGAAAAAAAATGTATTTTCAGGATTGTTAGTAACTATAAAAACAGAGACATTATTGCATATCTTTGCAGTTTAGAGTGCAATGATTAAAATGTATTGTTTTTAATTATTGTTCAGTGTACTGTTCATATGTGTTATGTATTAATTTGACTATATTTTTGTTAAGTCAAATGTATTCTTTTTGTCTTTTTCTAAACTTCAGGGCTTCAGCTGATAATCTAAGAGTCAGAGAGTGCTAAAATGACTGTAATTTTTCAAAAATGTACATAATAAGAAAACTAATAGCAGTGAAATGGTGGTGACAAATGAAATCATTCTGCCAAGTTATACTACCTAAAACTGTGGTTGCTGTACAGGTAGCAGATGCTATATTATAAACAAACTCCTGTGCCCAGATATAATTTAAACATTACTACTCAACTAGACCTCTTGTAGATCACAGTATGATGAGCAACATGTTTGACATCATAATTTATCAATCCTACCTTTAGCTGATTGGTGGATTAGAATCATCACATGATCTAAGACAACCAAGAAGTTCTATTTTATAAAGAAAACTAAAAGGCAGACAAAAAGAAAATTAGCATTAAAAGGTTTGAAATGCTGATTACACTGACTAGGGATCAACAATAGCTTGTGATAGCTTCTTTGCAAGAAAATTAGAAATGATTGATGTAAGTGCTATATCAAAGACCACTTATAAAGTATTTTTTATTTGTTTTTTAATTATCAAAAAGAAAATGTGAGCATCCTTGCTAAAGCGAGTATTTTTTAAAAAAATGTATTTACACAAATATCTTAAAAGCCAAAAAAAAGAGAAAAACTAAGTGAGCTGATAGACATTAAACGTTAATGATGTACTACTAAAATGATTGTTGTTCAGAAAAAAATAAAGAAAACAAATTGATCACTCCATTTTTCGTTTTTTAAACATCCTATTATTCTGTCATGAACACATTTACTTCTCTTGTTACTTTCCCTTTTTGTTTTGCTCTCTGCATCCTGAAAATACTGTTTTATTACAGCTGAAAACTGTGGCTCATCAAACAACTTCAGAAAGCTGCAAGGTGCCCAAGAGTAAAGCATGGCAGTTCTTAAATCAACCTTTTCATAAAGGTGACAAATGGTGCGCAAGTACATCAGTTTATTCTGTTAAATCCTAGGCAGGATTTAGTTTTTGGAGCCGGATCAATTAATAATGGGGAGAAAAGGCACTTGAAAGGAAGCTGTGGAACAGTCACCATTGGTTCACTGCAAAAATTGGATTTAGCTTCCGAGAAACTGACAGGTGGGTTCCTCAATAGGCGGAAAGTGAACTCTGCTTCATCAAAACATACAGAGAGAGAACTGCAGCTATCACTCACTTTAGCTGTGGTATGATCTGCAACACAAAAATAAAATGCAAGGACTGCTATCTCGTTTGTTTAGTACAACACTATAGTTGCAAAAGCCAGGGGAGGGGGGGTATACAAGATTTGTTGTTAGACAGTCACTGTAACTCATTACAGAAAGTGGATCCTAATTTGCAATCATAGGGTTAAATGTACTGTAACAACTTTTCCAAGCTCTCTGGTTTTCTCCCACATCTATAAATGTACACAAATCACGTGTTTTTTTTAAGACTTACAGTATTTTCATTATCTTTTTTTTTTAAGTTTTAAAAATATGATTATGAATAAATATAGCAAAGAAAAATACTGGTGAAGATGCAGATGGAGCATGAAAATTTGCATCATGAACTTTGACTTATTTTTCTTTCTAAAACTAATTAATGTTAACTTAATTTAAATATTTCAAGTTTCTCAAATCTAAGATATATACACTAGTGTTTAAAATTATCAACAAACTATAAAGAAAAGTTATATTCCTTTTCAAACTTTGTTAACAAAAATTCATTATTCCTGTAAAAAGAAAACTTAGATGAATCACATATTGGAATATATTAACCAAACTTGTGATGCTGTTATCACAAGTTTTTTTGCCAAAATAGCCATCTTTCCCATGAATAACTGCTGCTCATATTCTGAGCATCCTGCTAATAACTTTTCAAAACCTTGCTTTTTAAGTAATGTCCATTCCTCTTGCAAGTAGTTCCATGACTGACTTGCAATGATTGGATCTTTTTCTCTTCTATCTACTTCGTTCCACATAAATTCTGCATGGCTCACAGAGTTCATACAAAATAGGCCAACCAAAATTCAAGGAACACAAAGTAGGAGACATTGTAATACATCAATGTGAAAAAACCTAGCCTAACTTTTAGATCAAAACAGGAACATAAACATAATTACTGAGCCTTTTTTTTTTGAGATTAAATTATCTCAATTTACTTATACATTATATATGTTATACTTAAATCCTTTTTCTTCCACTACATGAGTAATAAATTACCAAGAACTTCCTTAAATGTACATCTGTTCAACTTTTTTCAGCATACCCAGTGTCTTTTAGTGTCATATGCCCATCCTCTGAGCGACTAGTGTTCTTGGCTGCAGCATATGGGATACAATCGAGAGCTTTGTTAGCAAAAATAATTGTCACACAACTGGGCTAGTAAAAATAATTAAACTTACAGAAATTTCCGTGAAGAACCTCCCACACACAATGGAAGCAGGTCTGTAGGTATGTGCTAGATTTATATTTACTTTGTGACTGTTTTAACGATCATTTTTTCCAACTTTATTCTGGAGAATGAATAAATAAGAAAATTCAAGGATCTTTCAAGACTGAGCAAACTCTGGCTCAGATCTAAAGACTAAGGGGACCAAACCATGGTTTGACAAAATACTTCTGATTCTCTTTTAGCAAGATATTGTGCACTGGGCTTTGCAATGTGCTTTAAATTATTATTTTGCTGCAATATAAATCCATCACCTATCAGATGATGCTCTGGAGTTATATGGTACTGCATAAGTGATTTGTGAAAATTCTATCACTTGTTATTGCATCAACACCGAAATAACCAGCAAAACAATCCTATACTTGAGTGTAGGCCAAATGCAACTTTCATTATATTTTTCTTCTAATATGACATCACTTAGAAATAAATATTTCAAATTGAACTTATTCAATCATAATACACTGCATCACTGCTCCAAGATGTAGCTCTGTTTTAGTCCAGTCAAGTTGCTTTTCTTTTTACCACATCTAAGGACTTTCTAGCTGACACTTGGCCAATCAATCTAAATCTAACTCTCTCCCTTGACTGACTTTTTATGGTAGAGGTTGAGATGTTGACCATTGCAGCAGAATAGTGGTCAGAAGATAATTGGCTACCTGTCAAGAAAGAGCTAGCTCTAAATTTTCGATCCAACAATCTATCTTCTCATTCTGTATTTTTTCTTACTCAACCTTTCAAGTTCGTGGATGAGCCAGCTAACTTCATTTTATAAATGGCTGCATGAACATCACCTACCATTTAAGTCCAACTTTCTCCACAATTTTCTGATAGAAGTAAACAGCTATGTAAAGGGCAATAATGAATAAATGGCCTTGTTTCATACAGAATTTAATTTTAGGTGCTGTTTTCATCTGCCAAATAAAACAGTAGAAATCACCAAAGATGAGATTCATTAACATATATACTAAAGTATAGTATGAGCTAATAATTATTTAAATTAACAGTAAGAAATAGCCTGCTGGATCCATAATTAAGTAAAAAGCTTGAAGTATAACAATGTCATGATTAATAGTTTATACTCTGATATGTAGTTCATTGGATTTTTAATATTTAATTTTGCCAGGATTCATTTTCATTAAAAAGTGCTGTAAAAGTACGTTATGGTGTTTTATTTTGGTATGGTGGAGGGGTCATAATTTTTAACAACAGTGTATAATTATGTTGTTGTTCTGTGAGACTTCACTTCATCAGCAATAACATTAAAGAAAGTGCCCTTCATTATTAGTATTATAATTATTATTTCATTTATTTTCTCTTTTTTTTTTGTGATTTCACTGCAATGGAGCTTACCATTTTTCTAGAATTTATTATCTGGGGTGAAGGGGTTATAGAGGAATAATTAGATCAGCTCAAAAGTAGCCTAAGTAGACTGTCCAAGGAAGAACCAGCTGCTGTACATGCTTGACCACAGGATGGTGGATCTGCAGAGGTTGCATCCATGATGACCCCCTAACACACTGCAGATAAATAGGAAGCATTAAAACCCTGAAAGTTTGCTTTTGAGAATTTTTTGATGCTTAATGCAGTAGATAAAATGGGCCATAGCATTATATACAACCAACCATGACAGCATTAAAAAAAAGACAACAGAAAACAGTCCAGAATTCTTAAACGATCTGAGGCAGACACCTTCACTTATTAACTGCATAGCCCTGCATACTAAAAGTCTAAAAGTCAGTCTAATGGCTTAGTCACAAAGTTCTTCCAACCAGTCCTCGTCTGTTCTAATTAATTAGAACACACACATTTTCTATCTGATATTAAAAAAAAAAAAGGTCACTTTATTCTTACAATTTTATTTCTTCAGTGGAATGAAGTGTGAAATAAAATTAATTTGGAATTTACCTATTTTTAGTTCTGTAGCTTAAAGGAGAAAACAAACAAAACCAGCCAGTTTATACATTCTGCTGCTTGCAACAGCATATTTCTTAAGTTATTAGTTAAACAAAACAAACACACAAGTGGATTATAAATGTCCAAAGCTAATAGCTAAAGGAAAACTCCCACTTCATAATGACATATACTTCTATCCTTAATTTCAAAGGACTATCTGTAATTTTAAACTTGTAGAGAGGAGGGGGGGGGCAGTTAAAGTTCTCCCATCCTGGTGGTTACAAACAACTTAGAGTCTACACTGTACCCATGCATGATGGTATATGATATTTGGTTCAAGCAACATAACTGTGCAAGAGGGTATGGCCTCTGCAGTATGGATATGAAGATATTTAACTATTTTTCATATGCACCATGATTTAAGGATTGAAATTGAAGCATAAAATAACAGTGTGGATTTTAGTGATCTTTTAATAAGAAATAGTCTTTGAAACTGTTAAAGATAGTAAAGCTTCTGAAAACTCTTCAGTTTCATGGAGAATCCATGAATGGAGCAGACAGTATTCTCATGCGTTGACTTCATTTTCCTTAGCAGACAACAAAGACTCTGTGATATATAGAATCTGTGCCAAAGTGACATTAACTTCCTCAGATCAGCAGGAGAGAGACAGAATTCCTGTAACTTGCACATGCAGATAGAAGTATTTCCTACTGTCAGTTTTCTAGGCAGAGTGCAGATTTGTTGGCACAGAGCCCATGATTGCTAGTAGTCAGAAGCTCACTACCCCCTCAGGGAAGCAACAAAGTCAACTGATGCTAAAGGTTACATCTCAAGACCGGAAGCTTCTCGCTTCTCAAAAAAAAAAAAAAAAACATCATCATCATAAAAATGTTAATGATGTAAGGAAAAACAAATGATTCAAATCTTATTGTACAGATATATAATATAAAACACGTGTACCAACAGCACTAGGATTGTTATTCATCAGGTTAAATAAGGTTTCACATTGTAATACTATTCTGAAACTATAATAATACATTTAATATAATTACTTGGATAGTTCTTTAGCATGTTTAAAAATATTCTTTTAAAAAAGAGAAACAAACAAACTCCATTTTTTTTTGTTTGTGTAAGTATGAACTGCTTTATGACAGTAAAGGCTGCAGTAAGATATAAATTACAAACTTTTATATTATAGGACTGAAACAGGTCAGAAACAGAAAGAAATTAGAATTTACTAACTTGAAATAACAAATTGGAACTGGAAACTATTTGGATGTGTGAGACATGATGTGCATTGTTGCTTGGTCACACAGCTTGTTAGAGGCCATTGGGAGAGTGGAGTTGCCCTGGAGCAAAAATGGTATTGAGGGTGGGGGGGTAGTGTGACCTAGCTGCTTCCACACAACTAAAGTGAGCATTCAGGTACAATCTAATGGTTAAAATGGCTGCTGTAGAAATATGTGGTGAAAAAATGAGAGAGAGAGAGAGAGAAAAAAAAACACACAACCAGATGTAGTATATAGCATGACTTTGGGAAATGACATCTAGAGAATTTCCAATTTAGGTTTTACACTGGCAGTAAAGATGTAATGTGGGTTGTTTCAGTCTGCAAAAGATAGAGATCGTTGTACATCATCTGTTTTTTATGTAATCATTTCCTCCCAGTAACTGACCAACATCTAACTAGTTCTATTTTCAGTGAATTTGCATTAAAGGATCTCCAGAGATAAAAAAAGGAAGAAATTTCTTTGTTTCAGTTCTTTTCCTATCTAACTTTCATAAAATTAAGTTTTTTTATTTTTGCACATTTTCTACTGCATCTTCCCAGATGAGGTATTTATTTACCTTTTAGTGGCATCCATACCTGTACCTGTTGATTTTCATCCAGGTATCTTTTAATCTAGAAGCAGAGTGACTGTGGCTTGTCAAATGCAATGTCACAGGAAAATTGTGCCATTGTATTAGTTTGAAAATTTTAGGTGAATATGGCAAATTTTGAAATTTGAAAATATAAAAGAAAACAAACAAAAATAAACAGGTGATATGCAAAAAATTTCCTATTGCATCTGCTTTCAAAAAAAGTTTTATCTTCAAATTAAAAACAAAAGAATTGCTCAATTCTGATGAAGAAATGGAAACTGTGCCAAGATAATTTTGCATTCACTGAGCCTGCAAAGTTACCATGGCAACCACACAAATAACAAGTTGTGAACTCACAGGTCTTGGGTTACATGTTGTATATCATAAAACTTTCCATCTAAGATGGTTTGAGAAGTGCCCAAAAGACTCTAAAATAAAAAAAAAACAATAAAATCAATTTGCCTTAGCCTTTAACAAATTTTCTTGTTGTCTGTTACAAGATACTACATTACTCTTTTATTGCAAAGAAGACAGGACCCACCCCCTGGAAACTGGTTCTAAACTTAGGAAAAGAAATAAAAAAAATTCTAAAATTTACCTTTGATATTTGTCTCTTTCAAACCTAAAAGAACTTCTGGATTTTTACCTTCTGCAAGAGATGTTTCCCATTCAGACCAGCTGCTGACAGTTGCCTAGAAAACAAAACCAAGACTGAGAACATGGCAGAAGTCATTAAAGTGCATACAAATATGCTGATAGTCAAAATTATTATATCCCCTTATCGAATGTCCCCTGCAACGTAAAATTGCATTTTTAACAATAAAGCCAATTTAGGTCATTCTGAAGTTTACAGTGTGCAAAACATCTAAGCATCCTTAACATAATGATTTCTTGTGGAGATACTGGCACAAATTATTAAGGTTCAATAAATTCACTTTGCAAAATTGTTGACTAAAGAATCTCTCTTTATTGAAAGAAATACATAAATGGTGGAAATCAGAGGATTATCAAGACACTAATTTTAATTTTAAAAAAAGTGACTATAAAGAAAATATTCTGAACACATTCAGTTACAGCTAAATTATTAGAAAATTCTTAGTGACAGACTAAATAACAACAAACACAGCAGCAGCTCTTATGGAAGGTGGGTTTGGATAATTACTAACAAACCTCTAAAAATACCTTTGTTCTAATTATTCTGATCATCAATTTTGATGTCTGTCTGCCACTTAACTATTGTATCGATCTGATATTTTTTTGCAGATTGTAATTTTCTAATTTAATTGGTTTTAATAAACTCTTATCTGCTGTATTTTGAAAATATATAAATAAGCATACAAGGTAACAGATGTAAATGCTTTATGATGCAAGGGAAATAACTCACTCTGATCT
Organism: Nautilus pompilius; assembly: GCA_018389105.1. Classification (NCBI taxonomy): domain Eukaryota; kingdom Metazoa; phylum Mollusca; class Cephalopoda; order Nautilida; family Nautilidae; genus Nautilus; species Nautilus pompilius. The sequence goes on along the minus strand of JACATO010001871.1, from coordinate 746,873 downwards.
TTATAATTTATTTTGAAAACGCTAGATCAGTGGTTCTCAATCTTTTTGTGTGACCCCCAAATCTTGCGACTTGAACTTCCATCACCATGAGAGTGAGCCACAAGCATGCACCCTGCTGGAATATTCTGAACAACAACAAAATCCAGTCAAACATTGCAATTCTTACATTCCAGTCAACAGAATAGATGCATCAGAAATATTGTGTTTTAGTTTTCTGCATAAATGAAAAAATAAAAAAAATTGTCATAAGCTTTTACTTTTTTTTTAAGGTCAAGCTGCAGGGTTCATGAGCTATTCTCAAGAGAGCAAGAGCCAACAAAAGGCAGGCACAATCCATCTTGTAATAATGAACAAGAATATGACAAACTGTAATTAAGTACAATTTATTGGTAAATAAACCACACCAAAAAATCCATATCTATGGTACTGCATGCATTCTGTATTCCCAAACAGAAGATTTTGGGGAAGAGATAAAGTACCTCTCCCCACTGGTAATTGAGCCCTTGAATGATGAGGCATTGTAATGTAATTTTGAACTAAGAATAGTTATTACTCTGTTATTTCATTCGACATCATACATGCCTGAATTAGTGCAAAAGATCTGAGCCTTGTGATACACCCTCAAAATTTGATTTTGTGATAGAGATGGCATGAACATTAAATCTTGCTCCATCAAAGTCATGGCAAATAGTGCAAGCACCTTGAGAGTGCATGCTGACAAGGCAGGATAGTCATTCTTTATGCTGAACCAGAAGTCATTGTAGCAAGAGAAGCTTGAAGACTTTGACTGTGGAGGGGTCTGAACTGCTCCACTTCAGTTGATGGCAGGCTCAATGCATCAGGCTGACACTCAAATGGGCCTTGCATTTAGTCAACTTACATTGCGTCCAAGCTTAAAAAAAAAAAAAACCCCTCCAAATTATCATCCAGATGACTGAGTGTTGTTATTTTCAGTCAGTATGTTAAGGAAGTCAGAGAATACTTCTTAGTACACTGTCATGAGATTATTCTGCCACAAAGCACAAATTGATTTTCTTCATGAAACCATTGATATCATTACTCAGCAGAAGAATGTCAGTCCCCTCCCCCCCCCTGCAGATTGGCATATAACCCATCCAGTTTATCTTGAAAACGTCACTGAGGTAAGCAGTCTTTTCATCGAAGAAGAAATCAAAAAAATTCTTATCTGTTGAGTCAATTACTTTGCATGTAGCTCATCTTGGAGTTCAAAGGAATATTCAAGTACTTTTCCTTTCAAGAGCTACTGAGCTCATGTAGAACAGCGGAATAGTATGCTCAGATCCCATTTCTTTACATAGTTTAGCAAAGAGAGATAAGTGAAATGCTTGAGTCTTGATATAGCTCACTACAGAGGCAGATTACTCTTAAGTTCTGGAGACAGATCCTATGTAATTTCCCGAGAACAGCTGGCATAATTGTGTCTACACTGTACATAATGCAATTTCCTTTACACCTGGCCACAGACCACCCCAGTGCAGAATCCCACCATGTTATCCCATGGAATTTTCTCGTTCCTTGTGCCATCTCATGGTCAGAACAACAGGGTATCTCCTTCAGGGCAACAACAACAACAACAACAACAACACACAAACAGGAGGATTCAAGAGAACGAACGGCCATTGTTCCCATTACCTCGATCGATCGGTTGGACAGGGGTTAATGATAAACAGGACGGCGGCCCAAGGAAGTTATTCTCTTGCTGGCATTCAGTCTCACCACCCACGATGTCGCTTGACCAACACTAACTGCCCCCATTCTCCAGCACCCTGACCGACCGTAGAGCTACAAACAAACGCAGGCAAGGCCGTCTGCAGCTACCATCACCCCCCCCACCAAGTCTCACTCCTAGGTGCCGTGGACACGGTCCCATCCCCACCTCCTCCGGCCAGGTCACCAGTCAGAGGCATCCAACACGATTCCGGAAAGTCGGAAAGTCCCAGAAATGCTGTTGGGAAGAGGACCTTTCTGAATTCCCGAGCGAAGCGTTCGAACAGAGAGGGGGGGGGGAGACGCAGGCCCTTATCATCACCCCCCCCACCCCCACCCGCAGTAAGCATACACCTCCTTTCTGCCCCGTCTGCTGGAAAATTCAATCTTCTTCCACTGTCCGAAAAGAAGCGGTGTCTGCCCCACCCCATCAGCATAGAGGGTGGGATTGGAGCTACACCGTCTCGTTGTCTAGCAGACGACCAGAAGGCAATGGTCGCCTGTCCGGGACCGGGACCCGAACCTGTCTTGGCCGGGCGATCGGAAATCCCCTCTCACGGCAAAATTACAAATTTTTTGTTTCTAAATGTATGATTTCGTGGATACTCGCGAATTTCTCAGATAACAGAAGAGAGAGAGAGAGATGGCATCCGACGCCCCAGACTCACCATTTCGGCGCTGTTCTGGTTGCCGCCAAAAAATAAAAAAAACAACAAGAAAAAGAGAGAGAAAGGGCAATAACTCTATTAAACTTACCAAAACAATTTATTTTAGACGGTTAAAAAAAATAACTATCGAACTATTTAAATTTATAAATAAATAAATAAATATATATATATTAATTGATTTTCTAAAAAAAAATTAAATAAAACATTGAAAAAAAAAATGTAATAATTCCCCATGAGGCCTTCCTCTTCAACGCCTGTTTACACTTTATTGACAATATGGCGAACTGCAGTCGTTGACAGGAAAAAGAAGAGAGCAAGAAGTACGGTCTGAATGAGGATTCTCTCGCGCAGCCGGTTCATGTGAAGCAGTTTGATTTTTGGTGAGTTGTATTTTCATTGTTGGTGCATCTGGTCCTTTGATAAAAGCTTATAATGACGGATTTTTTGATTTTTCGTTACAACCTAAGAAGAATAAGAAGAAGAAGAAGGGCAACGCAAAACTGCTTCTACTAGGGGATGGGATGATGATGATGATTATTATTATTATTATTATTATTATTATGTGGTCTGAAGCAAACGGTACGGTGGGGGTGGGGGCCACTGGTATTGTTATACATGCCCAACTTGTACTCTGCTGTATATAGTACACGTGGTAGGTAATATTAGAAGAACAGCTCGCTCCTGTTCATGTAAAACCTGTCTACTTTTCAGCATGAGACTGGCTGCTGGTGTTAATATTTACACATGGAAATATTTAAGATGTACATTTTGGCTTTTTTTTTTTTTTAAATTATGATTTTCCGCCTATATTTGAAACGGTAGACAGCTTTTTTTTTTTTTTTAATGGTTGGTGTTTGTGAAAGTAAAATACCGTGGCTATCTTGAAATTCTAATGTTTGTTTGACTAGCTGTGTCGGGTTCTATACTCGTACCACGTTCATGCTGGTAATGGAGGGCATTTTCTGGAGAATGAATGAGGGGAAAATTAGGCTCTAGATAGCCCTGCCCCCACCCCTATCTGTGACAAGGTGGGGGAGGTCATGACAAGAAATAAACAATAAATTTGATACCCCCCACAACAGTCATTGTAGCAGAATGACAAACTATTGAAATCTAAGAATGCCCACCAACAGCGGATTAGATGTTTGTACACTTTTTTTTATTCTTCAGTAACAAGATGGCTAAATGGTCTTCCTAGGTGGATTGTGGGATCTAGCTCTATACATTTGCTTTAAAATCTGTTTAATAAACATTTGGGCTTAGAAGGGTTGCTTATAGACTTTCTTCCCTTTTACATATCATGCTACTATGTCTCTGTTTATTTAATTTTGTTTTGTTTTGTGTGTGTGTGCATGTGTGCATGCATGCTTATTTGGAGGATGCTTAGACTGACTTGTCCTGAGTACGAGGGCATTTGCTAAACTTTACCAATATGCCCGTATGATAATTAAATTTGTTAAGGTTTCAATTTTTTTTTATTTTGAAAGATTTTTCTCATGCATGCATACGCGTGCGCACAATTTTATTTTATGACTGTGGACTAATTATACTTCCTTCCTTTGGAAAGATTTTAAATACCAAATATTTTATAAACTAAACATCAATTTGTCCTGGTTAGCATGTAGGCTTGGAATTTTCACACAGATTACAAATATTCAGGAATGTTATTCTTGCTGCAAACAAGACATCTTTTTTTCTCAGCTAAATTTGAGTCCATTGTAAATCACTTTCATATTAAACTTCATGTATACAACACCACACTCTTTTCAAAATGCCTTAACAGTTTTCACATGAGATTAAGAACTATACAAAAACTGTCTTGCAAACCCAGATTTCTTGGGCAGGTAGATGAATTTTAGCATTTAGCCACAGGTTTGAAAGTCAAATGTGTAAAATTTGTTTAAATATACTTAAATTATAAAAAGCAACAAAGAATCTTTTAAATTTGATATTTTAATAAGTTTTGTTCAAGTTTGTATATTTACTTAAAAAGAAAATTTTCTGTATAGATTAGTTTGCATGTATGTGTTATGAATTTCTACATTTTTATTTGCAGGAATTTATGCTATTACAAGATTACTTCTAATTTAGAAGTAAACAGTAAATTAATACAAAGACTTAGTTGTACTTAATCCTAGGTAATTGTGTCCAGAAAGGTTTTAATTGTACTGGTTTTAAAATAAAACAGAATCATATTTTATTGAAACAAGCCAACTCCAGGTATTTTAATAGCTATCTTGAGTCTAAAGTTGAAAAATTGATTAACTTCCTCAACAACTTAAAATTTTAAATAAATAATACAGAATATATTGCTTGTACTAAAATGGAATAGTTCCCTGATGATTAAGAATTCACTAAAGTAAGTACAATTTAAAAAAAATATATTTTGTGCAAAGAAGCAGACATGAAATATTATTAAATTCTTCTATGACTGAAAATTTTACAGAAAAGCATTCTCCAGTTCACTATTGTTAGCTTGCATACAACACAAAATCTCCTGATTTTCTCTTTGAGCTTTCTCTCAGCTTTAGGATCAAAATAGTATTTGTTCATCTCAGAAATAAATAATAAAAAAATAAATGAAACAAAGAATACATAGGAATTATAACTATAGAGTCAAATAAAAGCAGATAACTGAAATAAAGAATACATAGATATCAGAACTATAAGATCAAGATGAAATAAAATCAGGATCATTTCTTATAAACTGTTTAACTTTTCACAGCTATCACTCGTAACATGTTGGTTGATTTGGGTTTGTTTCATTTCTCTACAATAAACCTATAGCCGTTGTAAGGGGTTAAATTAGTATGAATATTCTGCTTTTGTTTGGTCAAATTTAATTTTGCATATTATGTTTTCTTTTGTTTTAGTAATAATTTAAAAAAACAAATGGGAAGAAATTTATTCCTCTTACAAACAGACTGACCTTTAGTTATTGTTTTCAATTGTGATGCAAATACCAAAAAATTTCTGATTATAGATTATATTCACTTTGTAATAATACATCTAAAGACTACTAAATATTTGAAAAATTTGGTGTACAGTTAAACTGATGGGAAAATTTGTTTCTTATTATGGCACCTGATCACTGTTTTCTGAGAATTATTTTTCTGATCCATATCAAAGTTAAAATGAAGTAAATAGATATTTTTTCATTGACTGAGAGAAGCAAAATAAAAAAGTTGTCTATTCACGTGCACTTTACCCAAGGTAGATAATTAAGGTATTTTTATATTTGTCTCCCTTTGACCACAATTGTAACTGCACAGCGCACCACAACTGCTGCCCATTGGGCAGAAACTACATGCAGTATTTTAGTGTCAGACGAAGTTCAGATTATAGGCTGATGAAAGTGCAGTATTAGGAAGTTGATTTAGCAGTATTCTGCAATAATATATTTAGATTCCAGTCTTTGTAGCTAAGTAATCTCCAGATTTTTGGTCAGAATTGAATGGTGATAGAATTTTAATTACAGAAAGATTGCCCAGTTTAACAAAAGAACCACGGATGATTACCTTTAGTAGATAGAGAGATACAAGGGGTCACCTTCTTCTCTCCATGACTGGTTTTAAGCTGTCAGAAAGTTAGCATTTGAACCATGTTTTATGGAAGTGTATTTTTAATGAAAAAAAAAATGGAAAAACATTTATTTTCAATTTTAAAAAAATCATGATTGTGAATCTTTTTAAATTACAAAGCTGTTTAATTTTGTTTTTGTGTACTTTATTCATTTTTTATGCTTCCTCATACCATGCCTATTGTTCCAAATTCTTTGTGACCTGTGTCTGACTTAAAAGATGTGTGATACTAATGTTACTGAAAATAATAGCAAAAATAACCATCTGACTGCTATTTTGGACATTGGCTGATCACATGGCAGTATTTTGAGTTGTACACTTATGCTTCTCAAAACAACATTTTAAATTACAATTTTCCTTGGTTTTGCTCCATTTATAAAGGAATTTTAAAACTTAAAGCTTTGCAGGTGATTGATTAGCCATTATTGCTTTATTTTTATGCCAGATATTATTTCAAATTTCTCTAGAGCTTAAAAAGTGAGATAATAGAAACTGGTTTGAAATGTGTTAACAGTGCAAGATAAATTCTGGAAATGCATTTGTACTTTTTGAATTAAGTATACCTGTATATGTATGTGGTGAGTTTTTGAATGATTTAAATTTTAAAATTAAGTTTTTTGTTTTTCAAATAATACAGTGAAATCGGACTATGGTGGATACTGTTGAAGAAGACGGTCATTTTGATGGTGGAAGGCAGATGGCGGCTTCCACTGGTGAACAGGAAAGCAAGATTGAAAGTAACCTTCAGCAAACAGAGGTAGAGTTGCTTTTGTTTATGTTAAAACTTATTGATTTCCACTATTTATGATTTGGGTGTTGCTTATGATCTAATTTGCTTTTGTGCTTTGATATATTTTTTTTGTGAGAATTCTGTGACAGTCACTCAAGTAGTAAAATTTTTCCAGTATAAAATATATAGCACTGTATAAATGATTTACAGTGTAAATCATTATTACAGGTAAGCTGGAAAGCTTTCATGACTCATACAAGGTTGCCTCAAATGCTAAAGAAACTTCTATTGATACAGTTTTTAAAACTGGGAATCAATTTCATTATTTACTTACATTTCTGTTAATAAAAAGATTAATTTTTAATACCAGTATTCTTAAGAATTAATAACAATTTTTGCAGAGGTATTTTTAGATTTAACTCTAACAGGATGCACTGTTAAAACTGGGTGAAGTCTATTGACAGTTATGAACTTTGCAGACTGGGAGATTAGAAAGTTATAAAAGCCAAAATTGTTCTGTTGCAGATAAAAAAAAAAAAAAAAAAAAGGAAAATGAAAAAAATGTGCACGGTTGATGTTTTCCATAAACAGCTATACAAGAACTTGGCAGTTTTTTCAAAGTATAAGGCTCTCTTTGTTGTTTCAAAATTATTTGCACAATTGTGCAAGTGAAATTAGAAGGGTGTATTTGCTCTATAAACTGATGCAAAGGACATTTAGTTTCATCAATTCGTCATGCAGCGGAGTAGTAACTGAACACAATTTAAAGCTATCTCCTTTCTACAGTGCATCAAGTTGAATGAATCTTTTAGTATATTTATTAATAATAAAAAGTAGGTGATTTCTGTGTGAAAGGGCATTTAAGAAATCCTAAACAAACAAGCATTTTGGTTATTATTATGGAATCCTTTATCTTATCTTTAGATGAACTGATGAATGTTTCTCATCCACAATTTAGCAAAACCTGTAGATACCAGTGCTACTCGTATTGTTAGGTAGGTGGTGGTTTGAATGACGATGCATGTTTTTAGCTTCTGAGAACCTGTGAGAATCCTGTTTTCTAGAAGTAAGTTGGCAGAGTGCTGGTAGTGTGGAAAACAATCTTATCCTCAGCTACTCTTTACATAAAACTGTGTTGTTCCATTTCAAAATGAGAAGAAAATTTATTATAACTTGACAGATTCACAAATATTAAATTTGATGATTGCAAAAATTATCTTGTATTTGTAGAGAAAATACCTTTATATAGTAACTGAATCCTTAAAGAAGTTTAAGAATGGAAATAGTTAAGACAACCATAGTTTTTTCTCTATTTAAATGCCTACTTTTTTGTTTTTTTTTTTAAAAATTCCCACTGCTAATTTGACAATAAATTTAGTGGAAGAAACTTAAAATGTTGAGGGGAAACAGTAAAGAAAGAAAGAAAATCAACCCTGGTGTGAATGAACAAAATACTGCAACAACATACAAAGCAGAATAATTGTCCATTTTACATTGAGATTTGGAAAAGAAAAAAAAAAAAAAACATGCAGACCTAAGAAAAAATGGAAGTGATACAGGAGTTTTGTGTCGATTCAAAAACAATTTGAAATCAGAATGAGATGTGACCAGTAGTTTGACGTCATCCAAAATGAATTTGTGATTTAGATGTAAAGAGAGAAAATTAGAAATTTCCGAATTCTCTTGCCAGACAGATGTGCACCGGGTTGTTTTGGTCATTAGCTGACCTGTCAGGACAGACATTGTATGAAGCAAACAATTTGGGAGAGGAATACGGCCCTTAAACTAAAAAAAAAAAAAAAAAAAAATAAAATAAAATAGTGTTGCAAGTCGAAAATGAAACTTCAAGTTCCAAAAACGGGTAAAGTATAGAACAAAGGTTAATTAAAGCTTTCTTTGAAACCCCTAAAAAGGTGTGTGTGTGTGTGTGTGGGAGGGGCATTTAAATAAATAACCTATTTGCAAAACAGTACATTTAGTCAGTTTAGGTACTTAGCATGAGTGTATTTTCTAATGAAAGCATCTAGTGGGAACTTTTAGAGAAGATAGCAAAAAGAAAAAAACAAAAAACAAAAACCAAATAAAGAGAGGGACAGCAACTGTTTCCCCGAAATTGTCATTTCAGAGTTTGTCTTAATGTGGAGACTTTCCTTTTGAATACAAATATTGATGTTGCTGATTTTCAGTAAGTACTTACTACATGATCTGGCATATTTTATTTTTTTTTAAAGAATTTTTTTTCTTTTGTGAACAATTGATTCTCGTAAATAATATTGGGATTCATTTTAAAAAGAAAAGAAAACTATTTTAATGATGTAATTCTCCTTGCAGAAATTATTTTAAAATGTATTATCACTAAGTTTTAGTCCTCATAATAGGTTTTGTTCATTCTTAAGAGTAGCCTAGCGATAGTAATAAATAGTGCGTTACCATCTCAGGAAATAATGTACCTTAGTGTTCATTGCTCTGTTCATCAAAAAGAAAAAGAAAAGTCTATTATACTGCTTTCAATGATCTCAATATTTACTTGCTACATCGTACAGATTGTACATAGTTAATCAACCTATTTCTACCTGGGGCATGTTAACATTTGAATTGCCTCTTACTTGGCAGATAAAGATTAGGACCAGAAAATTTTGAGCTTTGTTGTTGTTCTTGTTGTCTGTGACTTCCTATATGTTAATAAAAATATATATACTGATAGATTTTCATTGTTGTTTGTTTTCCTAAGCAATGAATTTGGAGTCTGAATCTATTTTTCTTTTTTATGTCCAATTAGTAGGTGGTACTGATTTCTTGGTGCATACACTGCAGTATTAAGTTTAAACTACCTGGCTATTAAATCATGGGCAGGGCTGCTTGTTTAAGGAATATTCAGTGCTGTATTTTTTAAGTAATGTATTGAGAAATTTGTTTGACATTTGCTCTTAAAGCTAAAATATCATTCTAGCAAGTCCATATCTAAAGTTTTCAAAGCAGTGATAATTATCAAAGATAGGGGGTGAAGATATACTTCTGTGGCATTTATAATTATCAGCAGGTGAGAAAGGTTGCTAAAAATGTGCATAATATATTCAAATACTTAAAGAAAAACAAAACAAAAACAAACCAACACACAGATTGCATGAAAATTGGCAGAAACAGGGTGAACATCCATGATGGCACAGTTCATTATTATTTGACATCTCCATCTTTGAATTACATAATGTTACTGACTCCAGGGTTCTAGCAACTCATAAAGTCTTCACCTCAAGAATAGCTGTATGTGCCATATCTTGGCAGCAGAGATGTTTGAGGCTGCTAACAGGCAAGAAATATGTTTAGCAGGGTTGTTTGGCTGCTTGTTCAAGCACACACTTATTAGATTCTTATTTAAGAAAACTTGTCAGTCTATGCTATGTTGGGGAAGTTAATTTTTCTACTTAAATGTCTGGTACAGTTCATATCACCATAGGAGTGGAAGGAGAACCAGTGTGCAAAATACCATCTGCATACTAGTGGGCTATCATAGTCTAATTCAAAACCACTAGCTGACTGATAGCAAAAATTAATGTCGCAGCAGTTCATACCATGATACCGCTATTGCTAAATCCATCATCCTATCTGCTGTGATAGTCTGCAGACTATTTGTGGGCAGAATTAAACCTAGACCGTACCATCAGTTTTGAGAAAACAAAATTGTGTGACTTAAGATGACCAATTACTAACCTGGCTGAATTTTGAAGCGTGTTTATGTCTATCTCCTCCATGTCTAATGTGTGATCACCTTGTTCCAGTTGTGCTGTCTTGAAGCTTTGTGGTAAAGATTTAATGTTCATTTTATAGGTATTCATTCATACTTTTCACACAGAAATTTGTTTATAGCTGTTCTTTGCAAAAAATGCTTGTGCTGTGAAAAATACGAAAACAGACAGGTGAAAAAGTTGCATGTGGTGGGTTTCTGCATATCTATTGATATTACCAAATCTTGTTGAAATTGTGTAAAATGCTATTGATGTAGGTGATGCAAATTTATAATTTTATTTACATCATATTTTTGGCATTAGATCAACATTCTTTTTCCAAGTCATTTCTTCAAAAAATAAATGTTGATTTTAAAGTATTTGAGTATGGCTATGGAAAATATAAAGCAAGATTACCTCATAATGAACCATTCTAGGAACTAGACAAGTTTCTAATCAGTAAAAGAAACATGTTTATTCTTCTTTGAAAATTTGACTAATGCAGCCAGAATTCAAACATAAGAATTAATCAAGAGATCTGTCCTTGATAACCAGATTATAAATTTTCCAATTTTTTTAAAGAAAGATTAATTTGTTTTCAACTTCTATAGAACTTGTCGAATTAATGTGGGAGGAGGAAGGAAATAAAGAGCATGTTATTGGTGTATATTTGAAATAGAAGAGAAATATATGCTTTGCAATCTATAGTGTTAAATAATTTAGTATCTCAGATTCTGGAATTTGTTCTCATTAGTTTATTAGGGTAATTCAAATGTAAATCAGTTGAAGTAGCATTGTGGCGATTGTATTCAGCTGGTTTTCAAACATCCCTAGTTTAATTGGCAAAAACAGTCTTTAATCATTTTATGAGGGTGGCTCAGTAAGTAATGACACTTATGTAAGTTTTCAGAGAGCATTTAATCTGACTTATATGATTTTCATATGATGAAACACATTCATCCCAGCACCACACAAATATTTTGGATGATGCATGATTGAGGGATGCTACTGCTTTTACAGCCTATTCAGATATTACCTAACTCATTCAGAAATAGATAAAAGTCTGCATGGGCAACATCTGGGCTATATTCTAGATGTAGCAGAATATCCAATCTAGAATTGTCATTGATTCATGAGTGGATATGCTGGACAAGATTCCTTGTTCTGGTGAAACATTGTATCCATTGCCAGCAGTCTGTGGCCCTTTTGATTACTGAATGAACAGTTTTCACGCTTAACCATTTCAAATGCTAATGTGTGCTCAGTTTCTGTTTGGTCTTTTTTTAGAATCAGCAACTTAACATAAAAAAATCTTCGGCTGGTTTTGGCATGGAAACTGGCATAGCATTTCATCCTCATCATCATCATTACAGATACACTCACAAGTTTATTAAATTCATTTTGTTTATTTGTAGATATTAGGTCATGATCTTTGCCATAATACAACTTCATTCTGCAATAATTGTCGTTTACCTGGATACCCTCAGAGGAAAACAAGCAATGGCACATTGATCTTCAGCTATTATCATCTAGAGAGGATTTGCTATTACAGCTGTCCTTTAGATTTTTCCTTTCTACAAACTAACTAAAACTATTACAAGTTTTCTTGTTGCTCTTTTTCCTTCTATTTTATTATTCTCTATACTTTAACATTCTATAAAATAGGGAAAATGTAGCCAAGAATATTTCACATACAGGAAATATTGATAGTAGAACTTTATAAAAGTAAGATTGTTTTTTGTATTTATTATAATGTAATTTCATTGACATAAAAATGTTAGGATCTCTACTGGGGCTTTCTTTTTTAAGTTTGTGTTTTTGCATATTAATAGTGATTTCTCTTAAATCTTGGATTTATATGGAATTTACACACATGCAAAATCTTTCAAATGGTCAATAGCTGCTTTTCAAATTGTGTCGTGTTTTGGTAGTTTTTCTTCTATTTTGTCTTGTACAAATTTTTAGGTACCATCCCAGCCTAGAAGCACTGGTATTTGTGCTGACCTGGTTGTAAATTTAACATATACAGGTGCATCTCAAAAAATTAGAATATCGTGGAAGAGTTCAATATTTTTTGTCAGTTATTTCAGAAAGTGAAAATTGTATACATTCTAGACTCATTACATGAAAAGTGAAATATTTCAAGCCTTTTTTTGTTTTAATTTTGATGATTACAGCTCATGAAAATGAAAAATCCACTATCTCAAAATATTAGAATATTTCATAAGATCAAAAAAAAAAAAGGATTTATAATATAGAAATGTCGAACTTCTGAAAAGTATGTTCATTTATGCACTCAATACTTGGTCAGGGCTCCTTTTGCACGAATCACTGCATCAATGCGGCATGGTGTGGAGGCGATCAGCCTGTGGCACTGCTGAGGTATTATGGAAGCCCAGGTTGCTTTGATAGTGGCCTTCAGCTTGTCTGTATTGTTGGGTCTGGTGTCTCATCTTCCTCTTGATAATACCCAAAGATTCTCTATGGGGTTCAGGTCAGGCGAGTTGGCTGGCCAATCAAGCATAGTAATACCATGGTCAACAAACCAGTTACTAGTAGTTTTGGCACTGGGCAGATGCCAAGTCCTGCTTGAAAAGGAAATCAGCATCTTCATAAAGCTTGTCAGCAGACGGAAGTATGAAGTGCTCTAAAATCTCCTGGTAGATGGCTGTGTTGACTTTGGACTTGATAAAACAGTGGACCAACACCAGCAGATGACATGGCACCCCAAATCATCATTGACTGTGGAAACTTCACACTGGACTTCAAGCAACTTAGATTCTCTGCCTCTCCACTCTTCCTCCAGACTGTTGGACCTTGATTTCCAAATGAAATGCAAAATTTACTTTCATCTGAAAAGAGGACTTTGGACCACTGAGCAATGGCCCAGTTCTTTTTCTCCTTTGCCCAGGTAAGACACTTCTGACGTCTCTGGTTCAGGATTGGCTTGACACTAGGAATGTGACACTTGTAGCCCATTTCCTGGACACATCTGTGCGTGGTGGCTCTTGATGCACTGACTCCAGCCTCAAGTTCTTGAATCGGCTTCGCTTGACAATCCTCTCAAGGCTGCGGTCATCCCTCTTGCTTGTGCACCTTTTCCTACCACACTTTTCCCTTCCAGTCTACTTTCCATGAATATGCTTTGATACAGCAATCTGCAAACAGCCAGCCCTTTCAGCAATGACCTTCTGTGGCTTACCCTCCATGTGGAGGGTGTCAGTGAGTGTCTTCTGGACAACTGTCAAGTCAGCAGTCTTCCCCTTGATTGTGGTTGTATGTACTGAACCAGATTGAGAGATTCATGGTATTTATACTGCATAAATAGTGATTTACTCAAACTCAAAATGGAATGTTCAAATATTTTGAGATCCGTTTTTTCTATTTTTTTTTGAGATGTAGGCCGTAATTACCAAAATTAAAATTAAAAAATGCTTGAAACATTTTAGTTTACATGTAATGAGTCTAGAATATATACAATTTTCACTTTTTGAGATGCACCTGTATAGTTGTAATCTAAAACATTAAAACATGGGTTGAGTTAGACCCACTTAGTATGTAAGCATACATATTCCTAATTGTACATATAAGAACTTTCATACTTTTAGGGATTCACTGAAAATGGGTATAGGACTTGTATCTGGTGATAGAATGAGGGAGAAAGTTCTGAGTCATAATTTTTTTCCACCACAAAAATTGGAATAGATTGGTATCCATTGTCAGATGTCCAGATAAAGTCATATTAGTTTCTGAATGACCAATGCTTGCTATTGCCTTTTCCTTTGCTAAAATTGGGCTATTTCTAACTAAAATGTAGACCATGCCATTCTTAAACACTATATAAAAGCAAGTGTGGGGTAGTAAGTCTTTAAGTATGAATATTATTTATCATGCTTTGTAAAATTTGAAATTATTTTTAAATCCAATTTCTTGCTGGTATAATAAGGGAATACATTTGTTCTTTTTATCCCTTTAATATGTGCTGTGTAGACTCTTATATTGTTTATTTGGATTTTTAAAGAAATGTTTTATTTCAATATCTCTGCATCTGGTATACACATTTTGATTAGCGTAGTCATGGAAATGACATCAATAAAAATCTATATTTATTATAGATGCATTCAACTCAAGAAGTTTTTACCATATAATGTTCATAAATCAGGTAGATGGCTCTAATTTCATTTACTGATGTCTGCTATTAATTCCGGAAATTTCCAACTCATTGCAGATAAACTGATGTGTAGATCAACAATTTCTTGAATAGTTAATAGATTAGGCTGGAATCTGAAGTCATTAAGATTTGACATCTTGAAAAAATAGGAAGGAAATTTTCATTGAATGGTTTTGTTATTGTTCTGATAATGGAGTGAAGCCAGGATCATCAAATAGACAATTTTCTATTCTAACAATGCTCAAGGGGATGCCATTCGCATGGTATTCATGCTGACCGTCTATTGTGAGAGGGGATAGTTAATTTCTGAATGCCACTCTTCTGTGGCAGCATGGCTTTCTTAATGGTGCTGATATTAACGGTTGAGTGGATCTGAATCTTTCAACTCGACCAATCAATGTACTACTGGCAGCAGCATTATCACAAGTGGCTTGGGTCTTCCCAGAAAATTCTGTGACCCTTCTTCGAGGCGCTAATCCCTTAGCCATTCAATTTGACTTGAGACATTTTCATTCTGTGATTGCTACACGCTCTTGAACTTGATTATAACCTTCATATTGCCTGGACACGAGGAAGTCTAATGAAGCTTGCCATGAAAGGATTTTTGTGAGGCAATTTTGCACATAGGTTGTTATTTAGCTGTGATATAAAACAATTACATTTGGTATTCAGAGTTAGTGGATTGTTAACGATAAGCATTTCTGGCAACTGATAGACAGGGGTAATATTGAGACAGGACAATGGCAGAGTGACGATGTCAAGTGAAAAAAAAATTGAACAGGAGCTATTAAATAAATTAATAGCTCTTCGACAGTTTGAAATGCACTGCAGAGTCTGGTCACTGCAGGGAATTCTGTTTTTGTTGTTAATGATTGAAAAAAGGCATGTTTAGTTACTCAAGTTAGAACTAAGTGAAATGTAATTGAACTTATACAAAATGCTCTGTTCTTTTTTTTTTTAAAGAAAAAGAAAAAACTTATCATGAACAGTTTGTTTTCATTGTTTAAGTTACTCTTAAAGGGCCGAGTATTAGGTGTTAACTGGTTTTCAAAACAGGACTGCAGTGGTTCAGATCTCTGCATGCTTGCCCAACTAGTTCAAGCTTCCAATAAATAATCTTGCATTTACATAACAAATCTGGCTTGAAGTGTTGTTAAAATGAAATAATTCTCCTTATGTCCATTTTAATTTGTAGCCACAAAGAGTGATGTTTAAATGTAAAGTTGATTCAAGATTTATTTAGCATTCAACCCACCGCCTAACAAATTTTATTTGTTCAACAGATATTTAATGATTAAGGGCTTTGAGTGCAGTCTGCTGTAAATGGAAATGAGGTTGTCTTGTGTTGTCTTAGTGATGTATGATAATGTCAGTGATAATCTAACATCCATAATCTTTCAATACTGGGTAGGCAAAGATATTAGCTTGACATTGTCTTGGTATGCTCATCTCATTTTTTCAGCTAAAACTATTGCTTTCACTCTTAAAAACTTCACTGATGTTGATGACTGATAAATTGAACTGATGTTACTATTTGTGAACTGTAGATTTTTTGTGATATAATTATATTTTCCTCTCATTATCCTTGATATTGAACATTAATATTTACTTCCTGATTAGTGGATAAAGTTATGAGAAAAATGGACAGGTCTGTGAATAAGCTAGATATGACCTATGTAGTTATAGTATGCAGTCACCCTTTAGGGAAAGGAAGCTGAGGTTTTACATTTTTAAAAATAATATTATTAATACTATTTCTGACATTTCGGTTGAATATGAATATAGGCAAATCAAAATTTTCCAGTATAAGCTTACAATACCAACCTTCAATCTAAAAACGGGATAAGGAAATTAACCTTTCTGTAGTCAGGTGCTATTTAATCATAAGTGTCTCTATTTGAATTTAAGAATTTGCTGAAGTGATAAGTTTTTAACCTGAATAATGTAGTTGGTTAACTGAGCTTGTGATATTAATTAAGCACTTGAATTTTTTAATACTTAAATAACTGCTAAGATTTCCCTTTAAAGTACTCTGCTGATGTTATATCAAATATTTTAAAGGTGCCCCTATGACCATTTATTCTCAGATAATGGGTAACTTCTTTCTCTCATCTTAAAAAAAAAAAAAGAAAAAACAATATGAGAAAAATAATTTAATATTACTTGTAATCACTTGATTTTAAAAATAAATCTTCAAAAACTGGGGTCAGCTGACTGGCATTGACTGCCTAGCTGCTTTGAAGAAGATGTCATCTTGCCTCTTTTACTTCCTAATTTTGTGTCATATATCTTCATAAAGCACTATCATAAGCATGGACACAGTTGATTTCTGGTTAAATAGGCCCTGGTACCACTCAGTGTCCCTTTTCTAAAATTATTTACTATCCTACTTCATTTTCTATCTAGGAAGATGGGTTATTACATATTTATTTTCACAATCACTTTGAATTCATTTCTTTAAAAAAAGGGAACACTAAAGACTGTTACAACATAACTGACTGCATAACTTTTGAAAATATCTCACCTTTGTTAATTTTGAGGAAACTTTGATAAATTAAATTATTTTTTGTACACTTTTAAATTGTTTAAGGGCAATGCCACTGCAATTCTTTGTTGAGAAGACCAAAAACAACTCTGTGCATTGACAATCAAAATTGTTTTTGTGTTTCATATTATGCTGTACGGCACTCAGATGTTCACATGAGTCTTTGAGGGAAAGTAAAAATATGAGTTATTATATACTGTGTTCTCATTCAACTGGTTGAGTGCCCTCAGATGTATTTTTGTCATTAGAATCACGGATAACAACTGTTCAAACAAATAATATTTAATTGTATCCACAGTTTGTGGTGAATTCACACTATGAATCATAGTCAGCTACAGCATGTCTTTCATCTGTACAAATCTGACATCACTACTTTTGCTAATTTCACTTCATACAATCCAAAACAAAAACCATAAGATGGCAAGCTTTAAATTATTGATAAGAGAATACAGTTTACTTATATGGTTTGGTAATACTGTGTTGTAATTTTGGCAGTGAAACAAAATTATAAATAGTGAGGGAGCATGGTTGTGAATGGTTAGGGTGCTGGACTGTTAAGTTTGGGTACCAGAGTTCAAATCCAAATGGATTGGCTCAGTCTGGCCTGCCTCCTTAGCATTGTTTCTTCTTGCTCTCTATCCTCAGCTGGCTACATGGGTTTTCTCAAGCCACTCTAGTTTCTTCCCACATTTACCAATGAAGATTTCTAGTAGGGAACTCAAAATGGAACTGACATCCCTACCAAGATTTTTCAGCCTTTCAGCCCAGAGTTTTTCAGGGTATACTGCAATAATCTTTTTCATTGAGATCTTTCCACAGTGATGGTGGACATGCTCCTGGCTGTAGAACTCCCACAAATGCTGCTGTAGAACACTGTAGCACTACTGTGTACAGAGAACTGAATGCATAGGGACTTATCCTGAGTATTGTGATGATATCCTGTGACAAGAACAAGATCAGAGCAGCAGATGTTCTTGATCCTTTATTCATAATGACTTTGATTTTCAAATATTTTTTTCTTGTAGCTGATCAAGAAAAAGAATAAGTTATGTTTTAATACTCAAATAAGGATTGCAGTTTAAAATCTAAATTGCTTTCACTGATGTATGAAACTATTAAGTACTTATTTTTAAAATTCAGAATACATATTTATTACTCTAAGTCAAGTAGTATATAGTCAAAGTATGAGCTTGGTTCTCTAATCAGCATGTATTTGGAAACATCTGAATGGATTATCAGTTCTGACACTGCAAGAAAAACTTTGACATTATATTTTTCATTGCAACAAATATAAAATAAATATCAAAAAATGTCATGTAACTGTAGTTAGCAAATAATACTTAAAAAAAATTGTGCATTTAAAACTAGTTAATTTCGATAATTTTCTGTTTATTGCAAGAGCAGAAAACAATAGATTTGTATATTCTGTTGTTCATGGGCAGATAACTGTGAAAATCATTTTAATGAAGAACAAACACACGCATGCACACACAAATTGTTTATCTAGTGAAAGTGTTATAGCCTTTTGTATGAACCTGGTGTATTACAAATATTAGTCTAACAACTTTACACTTGCATGCAATAAAGGTAGTTTATCTTCATTTTCTTTGTTATATTGAATAAAAAATGATTAATTTATCAGTATATATATAGTCAGAAATGTTCAGTCTCTGTGAGGGATAAAACCATCAACTCCTTCTCATTTTACACCTCCTGTCCCAGGCTTGTGTATACTGATATGAGGGTATAAGCTCAGTTTCAGTCTTCTGAATCATTCTGTGATATTTACAGATTTAGTTATAAATGATAAATGAAGATAACTGACTTTTATGTTCTGTCATGATCTCTCTTGCCCATCTAATCATTCAGTTTTTTCCTTGAAAACTTCTTTTCAAAGCCGCTTGTGATGAATAAATAAGACTGATAAAAATATGCTCACAAAATTTGTCTTTTCGAGTCAGTGTTGCATATCACATCGATTCTAGATGTTGCACATTTTATGACAATTGCAAACACAATTTTACAACATCTTTATAACTCCAATCTTTTTTCAGACAAAGTAATTTAAACAGACCTATTTATTTTCATTGCATCATAACACTTTGTCTCTTATGAAAATGACAGTTGACTGACTGTGTTTTGACCTGGTGCTATTTCAGCAAGGAATTTTGTTGTTGCTTTGTTCTTGTCTTGCATCAGTCTCTGCAACAAAGAAATCCTGATGAGAGAACATATTTCTGCTGTCATCTGCTAGAGAGCTTTCCCTATTCTGCTTTATAAGGGGCTTAGCACTTTTGACTTCACTGGGGAAATCTCTACTAGAACTTTTCATTTTTAGATGTGGGAGGAAGTCAGAGTGCTTGGTGGAAACTCATATGACTAGCTGGTGAAGTGGAGTAAGAAGAAATCATGCTAGGGAGGTTCACCAAATTGAGCCAATCCAGACTAGAAATGTAGCTCAGGCTCTCAATCTTGGCAGTCCAGTAGTATAATCGCCCTCTATGCTTTATGAAACTAAACTACTTTGCTAGTCACAGTTGTCTGAACATAGTAAAAAAAAAAAAAGATAAAACTTTTATTATGAATAGACACATTACTTTAATACTAATATAATGGAATTCTACAAAATTTTCCAAAACTTGTAACATCATCTATAGTAGTAGTCAATGTACATAATATACGAGTTAGTTGCTCTCATAACTTTTAGTTAGTTAATTCATCTCATCAGACCCAAAAATAATTTTTTTTAATTATGTATTCTGTTTTTAATTAAATAATTTTTTCCTTTAATGGTAGAGCTAGACTTTAAAAAAAATTTTTTTTTTACAAGTTTTTCACTAATCTCTGAAGATTTTAGCCAAACTTTTGCTCCATTTTCTTATTTTAGTTTCCATTTTCTAAATCTGCTTCCTGTGACACATTAACTCAGATAATTTGAGTTTTAGCTGTGTTCATTGAAATTAAATCTAACATCAGTAACTTTTCATGTTGTTTTTCATCATGAAAATAAAATACTTAATGTTAATATGCAGCTAGAATATTATACCTACATATGAGGTGTGCAGTAGTTTCATGTTAAAGAACATCAATCCTGATTAGAATGTCATTTACCGTAGTTAATGATGTTGAAGAGCATATTCAATGATTAATCAACATCTTAAAAATATCATTAATTCTAGTCCTGCATTGTACAGTCAATATACTTGCTTGATTAGTCCTGATGTTTCAGAGATTCTATGACATTTCTTGTTACTGCCAACCATTTTCCTGCCTGTATGTTTCCCCCTATAAAGAAATGCAACAACAAATAATTTATTTTCATAAAGTAAAGTAATAACCAGATGACTTGCAGGTACATGATTATTTCATGATTGGTAAAATCTTGCAATATGCACTTGATGCAGTCATTCTAATTTGTATACCATCTTCCCTGCATGGCCAGTACAATTGCCTTTTTTTTTTCAACATCTGTTTTTGGCTTTCAGTGAGCCTGAAGATATTTAGATGTATATTTCCAACTAGGTGTTGCATCTTGTTATGCCATCCCTCCAGTTCATTGTTTGTTCTTGTGCCATCTTGCATGCACTGGTCATGCATGTCCCAAAGTTCAGTAGGATACATAAGGCAGTTAAGTGTCTTTGAACTAATCAACAATCTTGTGAGCTTGCTAGTCCACTATCTTGTTGAAATGTTCATTTTGGACAAGTGCTTCAAATGCATCAACTATTTAGTTTGGTGGTATGAAAGTCAATGCCAAGAGGCATTGCCTCATGAAGTAAACTTTCCATCTTCCTCTTGATGTAGGGTCAGGTTTTGATCTACTTTCATAGTCTTTGTGATAGGTGGAAGAAACAGCCTGAAATTTGCACCACCCCCTTGAAATTCTTCTCGGAATGCATTAATAGCAGCAAGTTTAAACTCTACATTATGCCCCTTAGGTTGAATGGGGTTCAGCCATAGAAGCTTCATGGCAGAGAGAAGAGCCGTTAATAAATGGTGGTAGTTTTTGATGGTAAGAGTGCATATACTGTTGGTACCATGAACCTAAAGATTCTTGCATGAATGGTGTACATCTGTTTGAAAAGGTGAGGGCTATTTTGAATGTGCCATCTGCCTACCAATCAGTTTTCAATCATTAAATACAGGTTTTGTAATGTTGAGAAGACCAAAATTCTATCATCTGTTCCCCGAATCATGCATGCGGAAGTTCCTCCTGTTTGTAACTTGTACAACTGTATAGGAAGAACAAAGTTTTGGAGTCTCCCGGGTTCTCATGGTATTGGCAGCAGGTAGATTGGTGGTCACTGCCTCTGGGAAGTTGATACTCTGGTCAGCAATAATTGTTATCATTCATTCATCTGTCTTTCCCGCTTGCCACTTCACTCTTTCCATTACTTTTATTCTCCTCTTCCTTGTGCCATCCAGTGTATGGTTATGTTCTTTATGAAATTTTACTCTTGTATTTCCTCACTTGGCAGTTATTTGATTTTGATTGCTTGCATGTGTAGAATCGTAAATCTTGATCACTTTTGCTTGGTTTTTTATAGTTGTAAATATATCCCTCATGTGCATCTTTTGCATGTTCACTTGCTAGTTGGCTAGTTGTATCCATTTCACTTCACTTTTGTTTTGTGTCATTTCAAAAAGTAGTGCTTTAAAATGTATAATTTAAAAAAAAAAAAAAAGGCAGTACATTTCATAAATCAAAATCATCAGTTCAGTGCTTAAAATAATAAATAATCAAAGTAATCAATTTTAGAAGATTTATTTTATACAATTTATACACTTAAGTGCTAGATTTATAATGTAAGTAGCAATTCCCTAACTTTATGAAAATAAATACTTTGTTATCACTTTATTCAAGGGAGAGTATACCAGCAGGAAAATGTGCTGGCAGGCACATGTTAGCAGTAAGCAGGAAAGTGTTGTTACCATTTCAGAATATTACTTTCATAGTCTTTTTTAAGAGACAGTGATTCATTCAACCTTAGAAATTGTATTGGTGGTTTAATATTTTTGAAAAGCATCTTAGCAGTGCTGGTAACAGGGCTACTCTAACATATATGGCAGTCTTAGGTGTTTTTCTGGAATAGCGCACGGTCTTCAAGAGTGTATTCTTGAGATTTTTGTTAAACTGTATAGTATTTCAATCTGCATTTATATATATTGAGAAAATAATGTGAAGAATGATTTTATTATCATGTGGTAAATCCTTAATGTGGCTTGGGGTGTTGAAAGTTCACCATTTTACACCTTTTGCAGGATTTCCAGCTTGTATAGTATAACTGAAGACTTGAAGATGAATCATCATAAAATCTCTATAAATGATACATATTTAGGGGGGGTATAGTAAAGAACAGCTTCATATTTGCCAGGATTAAAGGATTAAACTCATCTAAAAAAAAAAACCCTTAAGTAATAACCTCTGCCAAGAATAAACTTGAATTTAAGACATTCCATCTTATTGTTTTAACATTATGTGCTAGTGTGTATATTTGGGAACAGACTGGTGTTTATGGTTGGTGTTTTTGAATTGGGCATTATCTGTTTCATTGTGAGGTTTCCTGACTTTTAATAGGTTTTTTTAATAGTAGAGTTTTATCAGTGTTGATTTGATACAACAGTGGATAAGGTCAGAGATTGGATTTGTTTTTTAATTTTATTTTATGATATACTATATAAACCTGATAATCATTATTTTCTCAAAAAAAAAAAAAAAAACGTAATAAATATCTTCTAAGTGTCAAAATGTCAGTGAACCATTTTTGTATGAATTCCTCAGATAGTGTATAACCCTGATCTCTCTCTCTCTCTCTTTGTATTCATAAATAGGTACAGCATTATTTTTATTGTACTTTTTCTTTTGGTTTTGCATTTAACTATTTTGACTAATGATAATTATTATTTATTTACTTCCACCAGGTTTAATATAAAACAATAAATACTGAATGAATTTTTTAGGCTGAACAATTGTAATGAAGCTTAATTGTGAGGCTGAGTACAATATCCTAG
Organism: Nautilus pompilius; assembly: GCA_018389105.1. Taxonomy (NCBI): domain Eukaryota; kingdom Metazoa; phylum Mollusca; class Cephalopoda; order Nautilida; family Nautilidae; genus Nautilus; species Nautilus pompilius. The sequence goes on along the minus strand of JACATO010001871.1, from coordinate 723,716 downwards.
AAAGTTGAACTGCTGTAACCTTCTTACAAATTGAGATTATCTCTCTCACCCCCCCCCCAACACCAAGCTGATGATGGTGATGAGTCACCAGCAGTTCAAGGTGTGTAGGGAGAAGAGCGAGAGAGACACCAGTTTTAATGAATAACTGGAATTGTTGGAGCAAGGAAAGGCCATTGTGGATGGTGGTTAAGTGTATTTACCCTAGTGCTATGCCTGGGGGTATATACAATGCTGGCTCAGATTAAGGCCTCCAAGATAAATAATATCCTGCCTTTAGCAACTGAGGTATTTAGGAAATTTAATTCCTATTGATTAGTGTTCCTCTACCTTCCAGGCATACAGCAGATGTCCATGGTACTTTGTGAATAGTTGGCTATCAGGGTAACATTTGACTTAAAAAAAAAATGTTAATGTTAAAAAAATATTCACAAGATAAGGTTAAAAATTACTGCTTTTTATTTAGAATTTGTTTTAAAGCATTAATAGGTAGTATTCTGTTTTTGTTGTTTATTTTCCTTTTAACTCCATTGAGAGGACTGAAGTTTTCTTTTTCCTTCTAAATATTTTTACAGTTAATACCTTGTTAAAAAGAAAAAAACAAATACACCCACACATCCTTTTGGAAAAACTTACTTAAAATTAAAACACCAAGACAAAAAAAACACACACACGCACGCACACACACACACACACACACACACACACACACTCACATTTATTACAAGATATGCAATATGTATGTATACACTCAGGGGCGTAGCTAATAGGGGGCGGCACGTTTTGGGGGGGGGCGGCATTTTTTGGTCCGAGTGCACGTTTGTCAAATTTAGTTCAGGACAGTATGTTACATATATAATGTATTTTTCGTTCTATTTTTCCAGATATTATTTTTTTCCTGAATTTTTCGTTTAATTTTTAATGGTAGTTTTTTGAAAGGAAGAAAGTTTTTCTAAAATTTGCTGTAAAAGAAATTTGCTCACTTGAAGTGAGTCACTTCTAATTAATTTTGAATTGAATATCAATATTTTCTCATTATATATTTGATAATTTTTATTTTCTAATAGTACTTTTTTTTCAATAAATAAATAAATAAAAAATGAATTTTTTGGAGGTTTTGAAATTCTACGTTATTTAGAGGGCGGCACAAACGCTAGCTACGCCCCTGTATACACTACTATCAATTCTATCACCAAAAGTAGTAGTACTGTTGTTTTTTTTAAATAAACCATCCTACTGCTTTTCACTTTTCAAAAACAAAATTAAAACTGTTAATGTTATTTTATGTGATGCAAGTAAAAAGTTCTAACAAAATTTGTTGAATTGTTCAAACTTTTATATTGTTTTTTTTTTTCCCTTGGAAGTGGGGACCATTGAGTGGCTGACTCATGATGTACCCTTCTGCTTCCAGTGTCACCTGACACTCATTTACGCCCACATGCTGTTCATTTCTAGAATGCCTAGCCATCTTATGTCTTGTCATAGTTCACAGTACCATAAAATAAAATATTAATAGCATTTTAATTGATTACAAATATTTTTATTTTACTTGGGCCTCCATTTTTCAAGTAAATTCTACAATATTTTAATTGTTGGGGGGGTGTTCCTTAACCTCCATCAAGGGCTTTGCATGCAAGTACCAGGCTCCTTTTGGCATACTGTGTCTATTAATGTTGGGATTTCTCTCCTTGTGTGCTTGTGCTTGCGTGTGTGTGTGTAAGCCACATTTTCCAGCATAATTAATTAAAATATTAATTTGTAAACATTTTTTTTTTTTACCAGAGATGCCTGATTTGAGAGATGATTTTCAGTTCAAGATATTTAACATATTAGCAGGGGTTTTATTCAGAAACAGTATCGCTCTTAGGATGGCAAGCACTTGCAGTAGCAATTAGAGCTGCCTTGAGTAGAGTAGTATTGTTGATGAAGAAGGTGATAAATGTCAGGAACAGAATGAGTCAAACATTCCGAGCTTTAGCCATAATAGCTTCATAGCCAAAAGTCAGGGTGATGATTATAGTCAGTGTACCCAGGGAAACGCTGATTGATATTTTGTAATTTTTAAATTGTCCTTATAGTTTATTACTTATGTAAAGAATGCTTTAAATTTTGTTTAAAAAGAAATGAAATGACTTTTACCTTTTTGGTTAATTGAAATATTTACTTACTGGCAGTGCATTTCAAAGCTTGATATAGCAAACTAGAAAAGCATCTTCCAGCCCTGATTTTATAATGCTGATTGATTAACAAAACTAGCTTTGCTCCACACCGCCCACCCATTTCTCTGTCAGATATTGCAAAGATGCTGTTTATATAGTGAATTGTGAAAAACCAGTTCATTAATTTATCTTTAATTTGAAAAAAAATAATTGTAATATAGACTTGATAATGTCAACCTATTATATTTATTATCAGCAGAATAAAGATTAGAATGAAAAGATGTAATATTTGTTACATGAAAAAGAAAAAAAGTTCTGAATTCATTGAAGGCCAGTCCCTTCGATTTGTGTTGTATGGTGCATTCAAACCCTTCTATTATGTTTTGAGTTTATTTGATCTACCGCTGGTTTTTGCCAAACTTAAAAGTTGAATTTTTAAAATGTTTTGTTGTGACTTTTTCTTAGTTTATGGTCATGAACACACAATGAGAAATAAACGAGTTTGACATGTTTAATTTTTCTAGTACTAATCTTGTATACAAACATTATGACCCTAGAAATAAAGGATGTAAATAAAATCTCAACACAAATTTGGGTTAATCTAATTGCCTGCATCCTTTATATATTTTACTTTTTCAATTCTTTGTAGGGGAGAGGAAGGACAGTGAAACAAAGTTTATTTTTGCTCATGTCATGCTTATTAATTGAATTTAACTACTGTAACAACACAGGAAATTCCCACTGCTTGTTTCCAGTTATACTGGACTAATATTTCTGTAATGATAATATAGATTAAGTTAAGAATATGATCAAGAATAGAGTGTGGGTTATATAAAATCAGCTCCAAGCTAAAAACATTCACATTTTTATCTGGTGAATTAATGTATGATGTATTCTGTTTTTGGGGTCTAATATGTAAATCGATATATAAATAGTCCCATATTTTTTTAAAAATTTGAATAATTTAATTGTTTGAAACCTATTGTTTTTATTTAAACTTATTTAATAGAATTGTGGTTTAAAAGTTTTTTTTTTTTTTAAAAAAAACATGGAATTCGCAGATATTCATTTTACTAAAGACCACTCCAAATGTGTAAGTAAGTCATCTGTCTCATTGTGCCCCATCATAACCTATATTGAATTTTGGGGCATGAATCCTAAGCCCAGTATTTCCTTCAGGACATTTGTACATGCACTATTAAAGCAGTTGTTAGCTTTATATTGTGAATCATAAATGTCACTTAATTATATTGATCACTGTTAATAACATGAAATTTATTAAATGTCCAAAAAATTAACTTATGTACAGAAAGTTCACACTTGAAAATTATTTGTTTTAAATATGGCAGCCACAAATGTAGTAACGTAAAGTGCCATGTATTATACACTATCATATATAATATGAACTCCAATTTTGATCTGTAAACACCCCCCCCAAACACACAATTCCTATTATAATACGCAGGTATGTTTAGCTCATATTTCAGGTGCTGTCAGATTGGGCCAACCTGAAGGAGAATGGGTGTTATACAACATACAAATGGCCATCTTCAACTTGAAATCAACTGAGAAATTACGACTTCTTTCCTTTAGTGGGGCCATCCGGAATAAATTAAATTTGGAGATTTTTTTATGGAACGTATGTAATAGTTTCACAAAAATCTGAAAAATTCACTCACTTATCTGCAGTAATGACATGGTAAACCAAGTCAATGGAATACACAAATCAGGTTTTCATGAATACCTCGCGTATTACACCATGGCATTCAAAGGTCTTCGTGAAAAAATTCCATTTTAATTACAATGCCACCCTCATTTATTATGCCATCTTGCTTACTACACCATGGTGTAGTGACCTCTGAGGTATTACAGTAACATGTATATAAATTCCACATGGGGATAATCTTCATTTTAGTCCCTGTTTCTACACAGTTACATGCAAACACTGCCAGCATGATGTATGAGCTACACTGCTGCAGGTAAACTCCAAATGATCAGCTATGCAGCTGAATACGGCAACAAAGCTGCAGTCTGCAGGTTCAGTGTAAACGAGGCCAACACCAGGTCCTGGTGACGTTCTCAGGAGAAGATTAAAGCCATGCCGTGTTCAAAAGGGACTGATTGGGGCAAGGGTGCAGTCTATTCCAAGCTTGAGAAGGAGGTACTTTCCTTTGTCACTGAAAGGTGCATGCAAGGTATGGGGGTTTCCTCCAGTGATATGCATGCATGCATGCACTTTCTGTCTACAAAAACTCAAAAAAACTCATTCTATGCCTGACTTTAAGGCATCTCAGAAATGGTGCACACGCTTCATAGCCTGCAACCAACTGAGCATACGCTGGTGGACCGCCATCGCCCAGAAGCTACCTGATGATTACGAAGATCAGCTGTTGGTTTGTCATAAAACTGAGAAAACAACATGACTACTCCCCTCAATCACAAAGAGAATGCCAACCAGACACCCATGGCATTTGACCATCCCTACAATGGCACATTGGCCCTCATCGGGTTGAAGACCATCACCATGAAGATGACTGGCCATGAGAAGACCTGTTCCAGTATACTGGGATGTATGGCTAATGGAAGTAAACTCCTGCTATACATCATCTTCAAGAGGAAGACCATGCCAAATGACCAGTTCCCCATTGGTGTTCACATCTGGCTCCATGCCAAGGGGTGGATAGATGAGGCCCTCACATTAGACTGGGTGAACACCATGTGGGGCAGACAGGGTATGCTGTGCTGAAAGCTCCTGTTGCTGGATGCCTTCAGATGCCACCACATGGACTTTGTGAAGATAGCCCTGAAGAAGATTTGCGCAGGCCTCACTATCATCCCTTTGGCTATGACATCCATGCTGCAGATCATGGAGATGTCCAGGTGAATTGTCAAGGGTCAGGAGAATTTTAAAACGATTTCCCTTTTGCAAGCAATATTCCTTTACTTGGAGTATGCAACATTTCATGAACCAATCCTTGAAGAGGGCTTGCATCATCCATGCCTTCCGATTGGATCGGTAGTAAATGGTCAGTGTGTCCTTGCTTATGTTTTTGAATGCACATGGGTTTTCTGAATGGTAGATTAGAAAAGGCTTCAGCTTTAATCTGGTGACATTTCCTCCCAATAGCAAGGTTACTCTATCCTTAAATGCTTTAAATCCAGGCATTGATTTGGCCTCCTTTTGTATGTAGGCCCGTTCTGTTATTTTTTCCAATGTAATCCTGTTTCATCGACAGTGAAATCTGCTCAGACAAGTAGTTGCCTTCTGCGATGATATCATCAAATTCATCCAGAAAATGTTTGGGAGCTCCTTCATCAGCACTTGCAGCTTCACCACTTATGCATTTGTTGTGGAGATTAAATCTTCACTGAAACTGCATAAACCAGCCATGGCTGGCAGTGAATGTTTCATTGCACTCCTCACCTGCTTGTTCCTTCATTGTGTTGAAAAAGCTGCATGCCTGAGCCTGAATGGTAAGAAGGCTAATCAGCATCATCTTTTGTATCTGATCTTTGATCCAAATTATAAGCAGTTTTTCCCGTTTTGTGGATGAGGCTTTTTCACTGTTTTATAACTGCTTTCACTCCTGGTGATCCTTTCATTGCCTCTCTGATCCTTTCCTTATCCTTCAAAATGGTGGTGATGGTGGAATGGGCCAGGCCTTCATCGCATGCTATAGTGTTCACCTTCCCGGCATCATTCGCTTTGATGATTTTCATCTTCAGATCAAGATTGATGGATTTCTTATGCTTTTTGCTACTTCCTTCAGCTGAACTGGTGTTTTTTCTCTTTGAAGACATCTTGGTTTTGGGTAAAATGTGCGTAAACTAAATAAACAAGTGAAAATAGAGCGGGCTATGTGCGATGCTAACTGTAACAGTCAACAATGAACACTGAGAGATGCAGAGATGGTTGATGGTTGCTGCCTTCTCACCCAGATGAAGTTCTCATACAACTATGCCAGCGTTACTCTCACTTGGGCATGCGTTGTTGTCAAGTGTATGAAATTTGGTTGTAAATGCTTGCAGTGGTCGGTAAACGATTTTTTACGCTTTCATAAAATGTGGTGATATTTTCGAATGGTCGTCAATTGAAGAGTGGCTGTATTAAAAAAATAATAAGAAAAAAAAACAGCAGTTGGCAGGAACACTACATTGTTTATCATTAATGAACTTTAGATAATGGGACTTCTTTTCTCTTTTCTGTTCTAATTAAGAAGTCTTTTTTCTTAAAGATCAAATCATCTAATATAGTATTTTTTATAACATTTAATCATCAACTAAGGAAAATCAAACTGTTGTTTTTTTTTTTTTTTAGTTGGATATTTCTTTCTCTATTGATTATTAAAGTGCTCATTTTTATTATCATATCCTCTGTACTTTTATCTCCCATTTCTCCATGTTGAAGAGCATTTACCATTAGCTACAGCCATGCCAAGGTTGTTGTAATCAATACAAGCCTGTTCCACCATTGCTTGATTAAATGGTAGATCAGAAAAGTAATCTGTTTCTAATTTCAAATTGAATGAACATCTATTGTGATGGCAGGATATTATTTCTTATTGAGACTCGTCAATTGAAGTTTCATTTACTCTTAAGGAAAATCAGATGAGCAGGTGAAAGTGCCATCTGAATTTGCCTTTGACCTGGTCTGTTGTTTGTATTCCAATGTGTATATGTAAATAGTAGTACATAGACCAGTACTAGAAAGCTGCATAAATCCAAAAGCAGAATCAATGGGTTATTTTTGTCTTACAGCAGAAAAAAAGAAGAAAAGAATGATTTTTAATGGAATTATAAGAACTCTAGAATGACATTATAATCTTAAAATTGATGCAACATCAAAATAGTATGTTCCTGCTTCAAGAAGATTATTCACTATCCATTGAATGAAGTATTTTTATAAAAGAAACTGAATTACTTTTATTAGCCTTTAAATAATGGGTCATGAAGTTGGCAGAAGCAATTTTACAAAAATGTACAAGAAGCGATTTCAAATATCTGCTTTTGTTTCTTTTCATTGTCTGTGTTGTCAATGTTGTTTATTCTCATTTCTGGATTTCTTAAGAATCATCAAATGTGAACTGGTTGTGATAAAAAAATTAGTTTGATTGGAATTTATGAGGGAGTTGGTAAGGAAACTTATTGAACATTTTAGTGTAGAAAAAAAGTTTGCAACATATTTTGACAATAATGGGATTGCTCATTTGGTGTGGACAGGAAGGAAGAGTTGATGTAGATAATATATAGGCATACCTGAGGTGGTCAATTCAAGTGGTATAACAACTGCCTAAAGGTCAACTTAAAAAATTGTGACACATCTATGGACGCATGGGATCAAGAAGCTTGTGGCAGAGAGCAGTGACGAAAGATGATTCATGTTGGTGTGACAAAGATTGATGTCATTTGTATTGAATAAGCCAAACAAACGAGAGCCCTAAGGAAATCATGACAAAACCAAGCACTGGGGCCAAGCAGACATAAAATGTCCTATGTGTGGAAAAACCTTCCTTGCCAAGATTGGATTGTGTAGCTGCATGAGGACTGTCAACCAAAACCAGAATTGATGGAGATGAAAATATTAATTTTCATCATTGACAATGATGGAGAACTATCAATAAACAAGGAAAATGAGTTGAGACAGTTGCCAAGCATGTAAAATTAATTTGCATGTTCAATGCTTTAAACCATACCACAATTTCTTGAGCATTTCACTAAATATGAAAATTACAAATTTTTATGGAAAGACAAACAGGTAATCTGATTTTTAATATAGCCATACTTACAATGTATTTTAATTTCAAAATAAAATGTCTTATTAGCTAAACCTTCACTACAGTATCTACTTTCACCAGTCAGCCATCTTTAATCTTTTAGTACATCCAGGAGAATTACTGGATGTTGGTTTTCAAAATATAATTAACTAGTGATAATAAATGTACCGATATCAAACCTGTTAAGATCTTAAGAAAACATATCAGTGAGATTTGAAAAGTTCCACTAGTATACTGTAAATGTGCACTCAGAAAAATCTTTTAAACAAAATGGCAGTAATCTTGCACTGCAAGAGGATGAATTTTATTTTAATTTTTTTTAACATGCAGAAAAAAAAAACAATTTGCTAGTTCAAAATGCTTTAAGCTTTTCTGTGCCTAAGTAGATACATTTTTGCACAATTTGACACAAAAAAATGATTTATAAAAAACCAAGCTAAATACAAATGGTAAATTTTTTCTACCCGGGTGCAAACATGAATAATTACTTAAATTCGTGAGTGTGTATCACAGATAATCCATGAAATTTAGGAACTCTATAACAAAGTTAATCTGTTAAAACTATCTGCTGTTATTAAATATTTACTATTATTGCCTGTTTTAGTCATTAATGCTTTTGTCTGTCAGACTTTTGGTTTATATTGATTGTTCTCTTGTGAATGGATGTACTCAGATTTTTATAATTAAAAGGAATAAAGATGAACTAAAATTAAAGCATAAGTTAAGAGCTCTACTAAAAATAAGCTTGATGAATTTACTTATGTTTCGCTAAATCAAAAGTTTAGAACAACCATGAAGAAATAACCTGATACATAGTATGAAATAGTCAGGAAGAAATTATGACACCAAATGATGATATGACCTAGTTTGTAGTATTGTCATATTTACTGCAAGATTTTGGAGGTGGTTGTATGTGGCATCGATGACAGGCAGATAAACATGGTTTCACTACTGAAGATGTCTACCATTGTAAAGAATGATATGATTCCTAACAAAAATGATGAGGTCAAACCAAATGGAATTTAATAATTGTCTGTTAGTATTGCAGCACCTGCTTGTTATAAAGACATGGTATAAAAGATTCAAAAGCAAATGTGTAAATGTTGTTGATGAAACACTCATTAGATTGGACAACTGGTTTCCGCAGCAACAGATGTTCCACAGTACAAATGCTGTCAAGTCTCAATTTGAAGCATAGCAAAGCTTGGTTAAGTTTTTCTTAGGAGCACTTCACAGTAATGTTCAGTATTCTAGTACAGCAAAATGTTTGTCATGTTTTTACTTTTTCTACACATTAGATTTTAGTATTTTACTCTAGTTTAGTCAGATAGATTTAGGATTTTATTAATTTGAAATAACAATCACTTTGTATACAGTGGCATTTTGTGCACGTAGAAAACATTTTGCTTCATTTACCTAATTAATTAGATCAGTAGATTCTAACACTTTGTCAAATAAAGGCATAATCTGATTTTATTTCTATGGTGCAAAAATCACTAAAGCAATGAAATGAAACAAATGGAAAAAATTTCTAGTTGCTATGTCAGATTAATTTTCATAATAATGGTTAATGTTAGAGATAAAAAGAAGTTTAACAGATTTTCTGTAAGATGAAAATATCTTTAATTACTTCACTATCTAAAACTATATATAGGATGATTATTTTTCACATAAAGGCAGTTTTTTGTTTTGCCTTATTTAAATTCATTTTTAAACTTTATTGTTTAAAAAAATTTGCAGTTTACAAAGGTGGTATTGAAGGGCTTTATATGTATGTATATGAATTTTGCTGGAAAATTATTTGTTTTCTCATTGACATCCAATTAAATTTAACTAACTCAATACTCTCCTAATGGGTAGTCAGTGTCACCTGTGCACTCCATGATTAATTTGTCACTTTGTTTCTTACACTAACTTTCCATTAAAACCCTCTTTCCTTTCTCTCAAGTTGCCATAATTACTATTAAATCTGTCCTTTTGAATTACTTGCTAATTTTCCTTCAGTCATATTTTTCCTACATTTGCCCTTGCTTCCATGTAATCTGCTACCTGTAATTCCATTTTGTCACTAAATCTCTGCTTGGCTTCTCCAAGACTTCACGTCCTTCATTTGCTTGCAGTGATCAATACAATTAATTGTTTCCATGTTGAGATTAATTTTCCAAGGAAGAAAAGCCTGCTGCTCTAATTCTGGTTTCTCCCTTATCTTACCGAATGTTCATTTCTAGTGCAAGAGGCATTGAAACAAATGAAATAATTTCATGCATTGTATAATCAGTTTTGTTTCTTCTACTACCAACTAAAGTATTTTGAAGAGAAGAAGAAAAGGGTAAAAGTGGTTTATAATTAACTATTTTAGAGAGAGAAAAAAACTTTCAGCTGTAACTCATGGGAAGAACTATTACCCTCCGATACTTCAAAGCTTGATAGTATTGAAGAGTAGAACAGTAATTTTCATATTGTCCAGAGTAAGGTAGTCTTTGCTTGTTTGAGGAAGAAAATAAAGCTGGACATAACTCTTGTACTGGCATCTGAAACTCTGATGTTTATTTTATGGAGTTGCTACAATAAACACACTTGAGACTGCTTAACTTAACCTTTTGTGTTTAAAATATATTTAAAAGATCAATGAACTATTTTTTTTTAAATTAACACCAAAACAAAAATGTTCAGAAACATGAAATAACATGTTGTTCTTTTTTTAAAAATCTCTTTGTATCATGTCTACAGACTACCAGAAGGTACCCACCCATCTTGCAGATTACTGAAATACTGTCTGCCCCTTTTCTATCGAGATCTTAATTAAAACCCAACTGATCCAGATCATCATAATGACATTTAGTTAATAAAAAGTCCTATCTTTTCACATTCAGTGAATCACAAAATCTCTGATCAAATTTATTTTCAGTAAAATATTTTTGATCATGCTCCCTCATTTTTTCTTCATTTTGTCATGACTTGTCTTTTGATAGTGTCAGTTGAGGTAAGTATATTGCATTTACACAAGACATTCGATCAGATAACTGTCAATACATTACAGTGGTGAAGATTATCTTTTCTACTGAGTTGATTCCATACAAAGCCAATAGCCATCATAGGCATCTGTTTTCACAAGGAATACCAAAGTATCAACAGCAATAACTTTAATATAAAGGACATACACTTTGAAGAGTAGTTTCGTCATTTCGTCATGTGCACATACAATGATTTGATACTGTTAAATTGATCTTCACAGTAAACTTCAAAATCCCATGCATGACCAGATGATAAAAGCATGAATTGCCATTTGGTAGTCTTATCTCTCTATTGCATAGATTACTTTATTAAGCATTTTTGCTATAAGAAATGTAAACACTTTTTTACTTTTGGTTTTGTGTAGGAGATGATGACTTTTATATTCTGTAGTGTTAACTTTTTTATACAGCAAATGGTAAAATTTTGTCTTTTCGGATGACTCTGGTTTCAAATAGAATTTTGCATTGCTGAGGAAAAAGCAAAAAAAAACTGGTTTGAGTGACTAACTCTTTTGAAGTGAAACAATGAATTTCTGATAGTAGTTTCTTTTTTTTTTTGTCTTAATAGAAATCACGTTGACTATTTATTTGGCACAGTTTTTCTTCTGCAAAATGAAATTGTTATCTGTAATGCAGAATCAGGTGTCTTGAGTTTTTTTCAGGTGGCTGGATGTTGTCTTTAAAGGTTTTAAAATAAATTGCTGTGATCATGATATTGGAATAAAGACAATTTCAATGTCTCAAATTAGCATCTTGAAAAAAAGGAGGCATTCAAAACATGAACTGGTCAAAAAAACTAAATGGCTTCACTACATATTAATCCTTAAAGTTTAGCATTTGACTTTATTTTATATTGAATTTAATGCTGTTAAACATCAAAATATCAATTGAATAGAGTATAATGAATAGAAAGTAGTATATGTGATAGCTAATAAGATTTAATTTCAGGGTAAAATGTAGTAAGTACATTACTTAATCAAAAATACTAGAAATGTTACTACAGTAAACAACAAGTTATCTGACTTTTCCAATATAAGCCAAGATTGCTCTATTTTTGGCTATCCAACCTTTATAGTTCATGAGCCGGTCACCAAGAGCTGTATCATGTCTGCACATGCTCAGAATGCTACTTGTCAGACAGTTAGCATTCTTTACACTCTTTGCTTGATCGTTGTATCTTTTTGCTAGTGATTTTTATCAGTGATTATAATTGTAATCCTTAGAATACGTCATCTGATAACAGTAATAATAGTTTGGCAAGCAGTCCAAAGAAAGGAAAGCATGTAGTTCTTACTATGGAGCAAAACTAAAGAAAGAACAAGCTGCTGTTTGGTGAGCAGCAGCACTTATTCAAAAAAAGGAGTCCACCCATGTCCATTTGAGTTGGATAACAGATTGTCTACTGTATTAAGAAATAGTTGATTAACTATTCATTATTGAGACTTTTTGACGGTTTACTTGTACTGTGATAAATGATTCAATAATTGTTACATTTGAAAAACCAAAAAAAAAAAAAACTAATTTTTGTTAGATTTTACAAAGTTTTCATTTCTTTATTTTATCAGTGAACTTGATGATGATCTTAACAATCACTTGGATTTAAAATGCATCCCAGCTGCATCATTCATTTTCTGAATCCATTTATAAATCATAAGTCTCTGTTTAGCCACAAGCATTTTAAAGCTGTTTTCTGGCAATCCTGCTTTCATGAATAGGTGAGAAAACAAATGTCTTGGGGCCTACTTAAGCAGACTTTTAGAGTAGTCTCCCTTCCACTACTAATATGACATAAATGAGTATTTAATGAGCTTGGTGTCATGGTAAAAGAGAATTTTTTAAATGAGAATTGCTATTTTTAAAAATTATTATTCTATGTTTGTCAACTTCAGATTTACCATATCTTCTAATTGAGACCAAGTGAATTAATAGCAGATTTATTTTGTACCCTACAGGCAACTGTCAAGAGAATGGGTAACAACTGGATATTAGGGAAAATTTTCAAGAAAGATACCTGATTCATGACATTAGTCCACAAAATTTGAATATAGTTATATGGCATGATTATCTGATGATGCAAAAGGACAACTCACAATTATAGATCTTTTTGAGACAGATTTCCAAACTGAAAACAGGAAGAAATGCAATATGAATATATAATCACTCAACTTTATCAAAGCAAAGCTAACAGTAGACTTTTTCACTGTTTTTCTGCTGCTACTTGATGAATATGCCTTTCTAAGCAAATGTTTTGTGATTAAAAAAAGCTTTCTCTTCTTATTGTAAACCTTTTCTTTTTTCATCATGCAGTGACCCAATATACCGGAAGTTTATTGCAAGAATTTCAACATTTTGAGACTTCTGATAATTTGTGGATGTTTTTTGTTAGAGAGAGCATATGTTTTGCCTACTGTTGTTTATGCCAACAGCTTTTTGATAGTACAACAGCGAAAGTCACATGTCTTTTAGTATGTGTGTGATTGCAGAAACAATAAAATTGAGTGTGCCTCCCTCTGGTAACTAACTGCTGCAATCCTCAGTTTCACCATTCACAATTTGAAGTCTGTAAAAACTCATCTTGCTTTGTACAAAACACAAATTACCTACTAGGGTTGGGAACAAGATTCTCCTTGTATATTTTATCCTGCTTATGAATAAGGTAAAAAAAATAAGAAAAACTATTTTGTTTCTACTTACTCTGAAAAGTATGCAATGGTTTTGATAGTAAAAGCCATTCCATTAGGTCAGACAAAATGAAGTTGCTATAGTTTTTTTTAAAAATCGATTGGATAATTTAAAATCAAAACAAGCAATTGTAATGCACAATTAAATAGCAGCGGCACTTTAACTTTTTCAAGTTTGTGTCATTTCTGAATATGTCAAGACTGCTGTGTATTCTGCTCTGGATTAAATGTTTTATTTAATGTTATAAAACATAACACACACAAAGTACTTTGAAGGGTAATTTCCTAGAGAATCTAGCATAATTTACACCCTCCTCAAAAAAAAAAAAAGTAATTTGAAAACTTTTTTAGGGATATCATTCATTCTGTTTAAAATTAGGTCTTTAATTAAGCTCTTTTCTGTTCTCAGTTTCTAAGAGATTGAATTCACATTCCAGACAGATTGCATGCATGCTGTTTACATGATTAAATATCAGTCTTGTTGGGTTGTCTACTTGGCTAAGTCTGTCAGATGCATTCATAAGGGAGAGATTGCGCATTTGTCAAAAAAGGGGAGAATTTAGTTTTGTTAAATTGCATTGATCTTAATTCTGACCGCGACATTTATTTAAATTGTGTCAAGACACTGGCTGTAAGTCGTTTGGATTTCAAACTTTGAATTCAGGAGTCATTAATCATTAAAAAGTTACATTTACTTAGCAATAATTCATCCATTCTTTTCTTCATTTTTAAAACTTTCAGGTTTTTCTTTTTTTTTTTAGTCCAAACTCAAACTTCTGCTATTAAATAAGTATTTTTTTTTCCTTTGTACATTTCTTTAAATACTAGGATATAATGAAGTGCTGTAATTATAGGGCTGATCTTTTGCTTGCTTACCATTCACTTTCTTAAAAATTATTCTGTTAGATGGATATCAACCATCAACGTCAAGCAGTAATTTAAATTATCAGCTTTCAACTGATGACTGCTTCTAAAACATTTTTCTGTCAGATCTTACATTATTTCTTTTTTTAAAAAAATTTAGAATCTTTATAAAAAAAAATGAAGTTCTCCAAACTTTTGCCAATTTAGAAGATGCAAAATAAAAATTACAAATCCTGTAAGATTTATGCAGCAATTAATTTGTTGCATTAGGCAAAACTGTTTATTTCATTTTTTTTTTTTTAATAGTCTAAAACAAAATATTCTTTTAATGACAGTTTGAGGCAACTTTTCCTCCTCTTTTTTTCCGTTTTGAATTTAATCTCTCAAATTATTCTCATAACCACTTTCCCCCCTTTTTTTCTTGGCCTGTCTCTTGCCCAGAGGTGCACAGCTTCGGGGACGACTTATTGAATTGATATAATGTAATGGCTAAAGTGTTTTTATGATTCATGAAGTTGGCTAATAATCCTCTATTTTCTCACTGGTTTCTTTATCAGTGTAGGGTTGGTTTTTCTCTGGCATATTAACGTGCAATTTATCAGTTTGCAACTGGACTGGAATCAGATCATGACTATTAGTAATGGTTAACGACTCCACCAGAACTATGTGAAATTTAACATTTGTCAGATGTAGCTAGTTCATTACCTGACTGGCAGCCACTCCAATTATTATTGGATGCATAATTGATCCAAGTGGGCCTACAGATCTATTGTTGGCATTCTTATCAGGTGCAGCAGCTTGTGCTTTGCATTTTTATGAGATGATATATCAAGAGGGCAAAAAAAAATTGGAAATTTAGTGTTTTCAAAATTTTTTTTCCTGATAAAGCTAATGCATGCATGTACACGTAGAAAGTTTCCAACTTACAAATTTGTAAAAGAAGACTGAAGAAAATGGGGATTAAATTTGAAGTGCCTTTACTTGTGAATATTGATATTAACCCTCGAAGCACCATCTGTTGGTTGATATTGCTACACACTGTTATGTTCATCTTTTGGGCAGCTTGAAATATAAATTTTTGGTTTTGAAGAAAAAATTCAGGGATTATTCACAAATTTTCTTTAATAACAAGTAAAGCTGTTTGGCCCCCAAAAAATGTCTATAAGCCATGTATATAAACCATTCTGCAGTGTACTGTTGTTTATCTAAAATTGGCATGCAGAAAGGTCTGATGGTTTGGGAAACACCTCTTGTATTGTCTTCATTAAATAAAGTGTTGAAATATACTAATTTAATAACCTGCTCCCAACCTGGTCACAAGCATCCAGGCTTTCAAAATTTTTAAGTTATCCATGTTGAAAAGAAGGGGCATTTTAAAAACCAGAGAATTAATGTAAGAAGCATCTGAATGGAAACTTATCATCATCAGTCCATTTGTTGTTACTGCTAGTGTGAAGGTAATTTTTTCTGTAATGTTAGCCATTTTAAAATCCTCCCTATAATAAAAGTCCATATCTGTTCATTTTTTCTTTTCTCTAATCTCTATGGATCAGGTAGGTTTTAAAAAGTTTACTTTTGTCTACTTAAAAAAAAACATTTGTAAACCTTTTTTTTTCTTTGTATGTATGTATGCAAAGGAAGTAATAACACATTTCCTGCTCTTAAATGGCTAGCTGAAATGATTATGGTAAGTTATTTTCAGTAAATTACTTAGTTCTTTCTTTCTAAACCTTAGAAAAGGAACCTCATTAAATGTTTAAACTTAAAATAGCTTACTTTCTTCTATAGAAAGACCAATTATTTGGTATCTGTCTTTATTTCTTTGAGGGGCAAAAAATAAAAAAACAACTATAGGTTTTTTTTATTTCTAGGCAGTAATTTTTTTTTCCACATTTGATCATAAATATATATAGGATGAATTGACATAAGTAAATAGTTACCAAATTTTGAAAAGGAATCTGTTGAACCTGAAACTATAAATACCATAGAAAACTATGAGAGGGGTTAATGCTTTGTGGAGTAAAGGCAAGCAGCTTGCTGGTACATTGTATGGACTAGATTATATCTGGCATAGAATTTGTTTTAAGGAGTTCCAGAAATGGGAATTTACAGGGACATTTGAAGGGATTGTGGATATCCACATTTGATTAGTAGGTTCCATGACCAGTGATCAGCCAGGCCATGGCAGATTTGTAATGCTTTGTCTTCCTTTGTAGATGACCTTCTGTGACTATTCACTGACCCAAATCACACCTCCACCCTGATAGATATAAAGTTATATTTTTCTATGGTTTGCAGTTCAGTGAAATTTCTTGTGCTGGATAGTGTTACATGCATGAATGCAGTCTGAGAACTGTGGGAACCTGGACTGATCAAGAATGAGGGCAGAGTAACATATGTAGTATTGTCTATTTTAGTCAACAACTGACATTTGTGTGGTGAAGAGTGGTTGCCACTCTTGTGTCCTCCATGCTATGGAGATAGTCTGATAATTCTCATATACATCTGCACATTATGCCATATTTATTGCCAATTGTTTAGTTCTACATTACTCTTTATAGTAGAGCGTTTCTGTTTTGTTGCCTCTGGACATCCAGGATGCACAAGAATGGTTGTGATGACTTCTCTTAAACTACTACAGTCACTGTTAGAAGTCAAAAGTGTTTTGGAGCTTTTCTGCTTTCATTGCTAAATGTGCTTCTTTTCATATTTCATTAGTTTTTGTGAACCTCTGATTGGTAGCATAGCTGTTTTGCACATCAGACTAAGGTTTACCTCGCAATCATGTGCTTATCACGTGATTGGAATGGCTTGCTTGAGTTTCAGAGGATCACTAGATCACTATATACTTATGTTAAATCCTTGTATATACACAAAATTAAATAATTTATGTATTAGGAACCATTTTCATTAATTTTTAAGATATATATAATTTAACAGACAGCTTTAATTTTTTCTTTTATATTGGTATTTCATTGGCTTTTCTTACCAGATGAGTTCATCTGTGAGACAAACCTTGTTAATTAGCAATAGCATTTGTCTTCTATTCTGTAGTCTGTTGTCTTAGGCAGTATTGATTCAAAATATGGCGGTGTTCCATGAATTAGCGGATTACATTGTTTTGTTTTGTTTTTTTTTTTGAAACTGCTTGCAAATATCAAAAACCAGTATGGAAGACAAAAAAAAAAAAGAAAAAAATCTTTCCTTTTGGGTGGCTTAGTTTATAAATACCCACGTCTCTTGGAAAAAAAAAAAAAAACATTTTGAAATATGCAAACCATCTAGTAGCTAGTTCTCTCCCAACATTACCCTAATATAGCTGGAGTTCCATAAACAACTTCATTTGGGATGGTGACTGATTACAATTGGTTTTTGATATTAAGTAGCTCTACCATTCAAATTCCCTTAACTGTATGTACATCAGTGTAGAAATTTCAATTGCTTAGCAATTCAGAATTTTTGCTTATGCAGATCAGAAGTTGGATACTTATAAATCCATCTGGATGTTTATATTTTAAGTTGTTTCCTATTATTCCTAGTCAAAATAAATGCAGAAGTTAATGTATTTGTCTAGTTCTCTCTCTGACAAAATTAGTACAGGTTTTTGTTGTATGTGGACTGGATTTGATTTGAATGGATAAAGTGCTACATAGAAACTCCTTTGTTCACATTGTCTATGAACAGCATTGTTATTAATTTAGTGATAGGAAAAAAAAAGAACATTGGTGATAGTTTCTGCAATAAGCGATGACTTTTCAGACGTGTTTTGAAAGGGGGAAAAGCAGCTGCTGCAACCGCTATATATATTTTAATGTTAAAGATATGGAACAACAGTTTGTTTTTTTTATTCAGTGATTTACAGAGTTGTGTTAAACAGGCTTGTTGTGTCTAGTCTGTGTGATAAATGTATTTATGGGATGTGTAAGAGTGTGTCTGTGTGTGCATGCATGCATGCATATCTTTGAGAGATTTTCTATCTATTCATCAACAGTGAAAGAAAGATATATATCATTCCAGTCAGAGTTTTCTTTGGGAAGCAAGGGAAGAGGATGGATTATCTGTGGTAGGAAATTGAAATGCATGGATGGATGGCAGAAATCTTTTAGTTTAGTTCATTTGAGTTTTTACAAGCCATCCTAGCCCTCAGAAAAAGAAAAGTGGCTATCACACATTTTAAAAATTGATTTAAACTGTCACTACCAAAATTAGAAATGCCTCCATTTATTTGTTCTTTTAACAAAAAAATATTTTCTAATGCTTTGCTGTGATAAATCTTTACTAATTTACAGTTGTACCCCCAACCCCAACTGTTACTAATTGTAGAAAAGTAGAAAACCTAAAATATTTCATGCCATCCACACTTTAAAAACCTGTAGTTGTTTAAAAGCCTCCATCAGGTTTCTTCTTAAATATCTAAAACTCAAACTGGATAAGTATGAATCTTTTCATATTCTAAAATCTAAAAAAAAGTAAAATGGAAAACATTTTGGATAAGTGGAATTCTAGCAATTGTTTAAATGGGAACTCCATTGCTGAGCAGCATATTTAAGATTTTGGTTAATAATTACCCTTATATTCTTTTCTAAAACTACTTTTTCCTAATCTACTATCTCCCAATTAATAATAATTACAAGTTATTTTATTTTTGAATAACATTTTGTATTTTAGGATTAAATTCTATATTACTGATGAGTATAGTAAATTATTCAGATTCATTTTTACTCTTAACGTTTTCAATATATTGGACCAAAGTTGAGTATGCTCGTGTGCAAGAGAGAGAGAAAAAAGCTTATGAGCAATTTTAGAGAGGTACTGATGTACCATCTCTCTCCATTAATGCTGTGGCTATGTTGGTTATCATGTCCAGCAAGGCCACCTGTTACTCAGGATGGTAACCTTAGCATAAAAACGCCAACCAATTTAGCAACTTACAACTTTGGTCTTAAATGGGTCTTGCTATAGTGACTCAAGTTCTCAAATTGTACTGGAAACTTTTAACACTGGTCAAGACTTCATTGAAACAATGGATTGGGTGTTATACATTGAAGGAATCAGTAATGGGTATCTCCTTCCCAATTTAGCCATTCTTGAGTTTTTTTTAGCTCAGTCGGTATCTATAGTTTTCTCATCGCATAGTAAAATTGGAGTTTTTGCCATAGAAAAAAGCAAACAAAAAATAGCTTACTCTCTAATGTATATATATAATATTGATGCTAGAAGCTCTGACAGGAAAGCAGATACTAAATTATATAGTAGGGCTAACATTAGTGATAATATAGTGTTTATAATCTGATATACATTAGTTAATAAATTGATTTAACAAATGGCAATTGACATTAAATGTTTTGAAGTAAAATAATATGAGCCTTGGACATACTGATTATAAACCATTTGTATGACCTATTGAAATATATATATAAAGAACAGAAAATATTTAAGTTGATAATTGATATGTTAAAAAGTCAGCTGCAATATGAGATAATGCTTTTAAATTGTTAGGCTCTTTGGTATGTTAAATCATGCTATAAATAGTAAAACTTATGATATTCTCATTTCTCTCTATATAAATTATTGTTCAGACTTCTGGAGAATGCACCTTGTGGAATATTTATGCATTGCTTGTTTAAATTTTCAAGTTTTAAATTAGGAAATTTAAAGCAGAGTTTTTAAAGGTGAAAAGATGTATTTTTTAAATTCTAAAATACTTAGATGGTTGGAAGATCTAGAAAATTTTCTTACATTTGACTAAAAAATGATTTTAAAAAAACTATTTTGAGGAGTTTGGACATGCAATATAAATAGAGTAAACAATTAAATATTTTAAAACCTGTGATCTGATTTTGAGTATTGTAACAGTCATTACTTAATTACATCTGGCTTAAAAATAAAGTAAATAGAAATGAAATTTTAAGTAAAATAAATAAATAAATAAATATATTTTAATGAAACAGGATTTTAACTGGATTCTGTTCTGATTTCAATTTAAAATTTATGGCATCATTATTCTTCAGGCATGTTAAGCCTAATTGTGATGATCAAAATTAATCTTGGCATAATTTGCTATTTCTTTCTTTGTACTTTTGTTGTCCTAATATCTGTTTGCTCTACTAAAAATACATAAACATACTTTATATTTCTAAATTGTGGTGGTTCTTTTATTTTCTTAGCTTTTATTATGAGTTGTTGTTGGCATATACTAATGTCTACAAGGTAGACAATCCTGGTGAATGAGTGTAGCAGCACAGTTGTCTGCTAAGAAGTGCTGCCAATTCTGCTCAACATGGGGCCTGGCACTTCCAACTTTGGCAGGAAATTCCTACTACAGCTCTTTATTTTAAGATGTGCAAGGAAACCAGAGTGACTGGAGGAAATCCATGTGGCCATCTAGAGAAGAAGAGCAAAAACAAAGCTTGCCAACCACAAGTTATTCTCACAGGAAGTTGGCCTGGGCTTTCAATCTTAGCAAGCTAGTAAACCAACCACTGTGCCACCAGATAAACTTTATCATCAACAGCATGAAACTGAAAGGACTTAGTAAATTCCTTTAAAAAAAATCATTGAGTACAATTGTCATCCTCTCGCTACAGCAATGTTGCTCTTTGTTTGTTTTTTAAAAATTTTTTTATGTGAACTGCTGCTATTTCGAGTGTTTCCTATTTTTTTTTTATCTAAGTGTACTTTGAAGGGACAAAGTTAATAGCCTTGTGTCAAAGCATTAGTTTAGTGTAATAATTTATCTTGTGTTTATGTTGAAAACTTTTTTTTTTCATTAACCTTTTTTTTTTTTTTGCAGAAATTAATTTATTTTCATGTCACAGTGTTGCCAGCATTCAGTGCATAGTGAAATCAAAAACCAATTAAATGTTTTCAAGCTAAATAAAAAAAAAAAAAAAGAGGGAATGATGAAAGCTGCAGGCAAAGAAATTTAATTTTTTTTTTCTGATGATGGTTTTTGCCTGCTTGCTACATAGATTCTACAAGTCCCATTGATTTTAATCACCTGTATCCTTGGAGGATGGGTGCTCAGAGTTCTTATTTCATTACTGCCTATGCCTGGTTTACTAAGAATAATGAAAGAGCGATTAACTTGATCATTTGTCAAGCTCGTGTTAACCTCCCAAAAATCTCAAAACTGTCCCGATAATCTATGGGAAACAATTTAGTTATAAGAGATATTGGGGGGGGGCTGGTGTGTTATCACATGAACATAACTCTTTTATAACATTCCTATTATTAGTATTCTGATGGTGGTGATTCCACACATGCATGTTTTGATAAACATCTTTTCAGGGTGTCTAGCAATGCATTTTCTCTTGATTTTCTTAACCATCCATAGTAAGTTGGTGATCTAAAGACCTGTAAACTTTCCTAGTTAGCCTCATCAATCCAATATATTCCTTGAATATCTTGTGATCAGCTTTATATTATTGTGCTAACTCTACCTATTAGAACCATTATATTACAAGAGAGATTTAATGATAGCTGGGAAGAAGAGATTGATGGAGAGTATCTAAAATGGAATAACACTTGTGTACTTGTAACTTATACCCTCACATCTGGGCAATTCTGAGCATAGGATAGATGGCAATGAAAATCCAAAAGTTTTGTCTTTTTTGACATTAGTGCCATTCACATAAGTAAAACCTTTTTTTTTTAAGAATCTGTACTATTATGCTGTATCTTAGTCTTACCTTTGTTGCAATGCATGTATTTTTGGGATGCAATTAGTATATCGTGGAAGAGTTCATTTTTTTCCGTAATTTAATTCAAACACCGAAACTTTCATATATTCTATATTCATTACACATAAAGTGAAATATTTAAAACCTTTTTTTGTTTTAACTTTGATGATTACAGCTCATGAAAATCAAAAATCCACTATCTCAAAATATTAGAAAATTTCATAAGATCAATAAAAAAAAAAAAAGGATTTATAATATAGAAATGTCGAACTTCTGAAAAGTATGTTCATTTATGCACTCAATACTTGGTCGGGGCTCCTTTTGCACGAATCATTGCATCAATGCAGCATGGCATAGGGGCAATCAGCCTGTGGCATTGCTGAGGTGTTATGGAAGCCCCAGGTTGCTCTGATAGCGGCCTTCAGCTCATCTGTATTGTTGGGTCTGGTGTCTCTCATCTTCCTCTTGACAATACCCCATAGACTCTCTACGAGGTTTAGGTCAGGCTTATTGGCTGGCCAATCAAGTACAGTAATACCATGGTCAGCAAACCAGTTACTAGTAGTTTTGGCACTGTGGGCAGGTGCCAAGTCCTGCTTGAAAAGGAAATCAGCATCTCCATCAAGCTTGTCAGCAGATGGAAGCATGAAGTGCTCTAAAATCTGGTGGATGGCTGCGTTGACTTTGGACTTGATAAAACACAGTGGACCAACACCAGCAGATGACATGGCACCCCAAATAATCACTGACTGTGGAAACTTCACACTGGACTTCAAGCAACTTGGATTCTCTGCCTCTCCACTCTTCCTCCAGATTGTGGGACCTTAATTTCCAAATGAAATGCAAAATTTACTTTCATCTGAAAAGAGGACTTTGGTCTACTGAGCAACGGTCCAGTTCTTTTTCTCCTTCGCCCAGGTAAGACACTTCTGATGTCTCTGGTTCAGGAATGGCTTGAAACTAGGAATGCAACACTTGTAGCCAATTTCCTGGACATGTCTGTGCATGTTGGCTCTTGACGCACTGACTCCAGCCTCAGTCTACTCCTTGTGAAGGTCCCCCAAGTTCTTGAATTGGCTTTGCTTGACAATCCTCTCAAGGCTGCGGTCATCCCTCTTGCTTGTACACCTTTTCCTACTACACTTTTCCCTTCCAGCAATGACCTTCTGTGGCTTACCCTCTTTGTGGAGGGTGTCAATGGGTGTCTTCTGGGCAACTGTCAAGTCAGCAGTCTTCCCCATGATTGTGGTTGTGTGTATTGAACCAGATTGAGAGATTCATGGTATTTATACTGCATAAATAGTGATTTACTCAAACTCGAAATGGAATATTCTAATATTTTGAGATATGTTCTTTCTATTTTTTTTTTTAGCTGTAGGCTGTAATTATCAAAATTAAAATTAAAAAATGCTTGAAACATTTTAGTTTACATGTAATGAGTCTAGAATATATACAATTTTCACTTTCTGAAATAACTGACAAACAAATATTGAACTCTTCCATGATATTCTAATTTTTTGAAATGCACCTGTAGATTTTTCTCATATCTGATATGGTAAACTAATGGATTTGAATTATCATAAAAATCAATCTAATATTTAATCAGGAATTGCATAAGCATTAAGAAAAAATTGAGTCTTTGAAGTTGAAGTTGAGAAAATATTTGTTTAGTGTTTTTAAAAAGGTTTTACTAATCATTTAAAAATAAATAAAATTAATTTGAAGCCTCTGAGCAGAGAATATCAAATAAAATTTTTAAGAAGATTTTTTTTTTCTTCCAGTAATCATTAGAAACAGACATCTGGAAGAAGATTATATTTGAAGTTGGATTTTTGTATCATGTGACAGCTTTACACTGATAGAAAATTGTATTTGGTCAGTATGGGATGTCTGAAAATGATAAACTTTTAAGAAAAGTACTTGCTTTTGGCTAAAAAACAACAACAAAAAATGGAAAAAAATTGTTTTAGACCTTTCCTTATCTTATTGTAGCTTTTTATTTTATAACAGTAGCTATTGGGTAGACAGACGCTAGCAAAGCAGTTCAAGATTTGTGATCGCTGCAGGTGACTTAGGCTAGATCAGGTTCCAGGTGATGGTGAGACTCATTAACCGTAGGAAATAACGTGCAGTTTAAGTAAAACCTGTCATTTACAAAACAAAGCAGCACTAAAAAGGCTAAGTATCCTCTGTTTGTTTGTTTGTTTTTTTTAAAATCATTTATAATTCTGGTCTCTCAACTAAAATCTGTATAATACTATTATAAAATTTGTTGTAGATACCAGTTGGTTTGCTCTGAGAGGACATTGGTCAACTCTAGAAAGACTTGAATGCATTAAATATATTAAGTGACAAATTAAAAAAAAAAAACAAAACAACTTTTCTAGGTATATTCAAGTGGATCTTGCTAATTGTGAGCAGTTTTAGAGGTAAGACAAAAAAAAAGATGAACAAGATTTAGTGGTAGCTCTTTAGAACAACCTATATTGTGGTGGTGTAGAATTAAACGATAGATAGTGTGAACAGAGGTCTACATTCGTTAAACAGAACTATTTGAATGAAGACAGTTGACTGTGTTGGTGCACTATTTTACTATTTTAAAGTTTAGTAGACTTCATTTTGAGTATGCAGTCCAGTCTTGGTGTCCTTGTCTTGCTAAGAACACTGCCAGATTGTAGCAAGTGCACATGCATTTTATAAGAATAATTTAAAGTGTGAAAGATGAGTGATTAGAATAAATTAAACTTTCTGATCTGGAATACTGAAAATAAAAGATTTAATTAACTTATTTAAAATTGAAAAAGATCAGCAATGCATACATAAGATTTTTTTTTTTTTTAATTATTTTGGGGTTCTCAGACATTAAGGAGTCATGAGCTAAAACTTTATGAACATTAGTATAGGATGGATATCTACAAATGTTTTTTTTACTGATTAAACAATGACTGTGCAGATTAGTCTACCTTGTGAAACTGCTATTGTTGTTAATTTGTTAAAAATTGTTTTAGTGGATTTGAAATCTTTAGAGATTTACATTATGTTGAAAGACCTGCCATCATTCTAAGGAACTGAAACAACAGCTTCATTAAAATATGTACCACATTTATGGAAGAAAAAAGGACAGGATATATTATTTGCATTATGAAGTATTTCTTTTACGGACCTATAAAACAAAAACATGATACGGTAAATGTTCATCATTTCAGTTAATTAATTGGCAAACAGAACCATTAAAGATTTTTGTAACACAAATACTAGAACAAATGCATAAAAATGTGCAATGTATTTTATTTTGATTATTAGAAGTTCTCATGTTTAAAAAATAACATAGCTATTCTTATTAGTTTGTATTACTGGAAACTGTGTTGTAGTATGTGCACATTTCAGAAAAGAGAATTTTTTAAATAAATTTCTTAGTTTTTTAAAAATAAAATTATACAGGGTGTTCCAAAAGTCTTGGGCACATTTTGACAATGAATATCTCGGAAACTATTAAGGATATAAAAACGCATCTGGTAAATTCAGAAAGCTTGTAATCTCAATTTTTACATGGAATGTTCAAAGATGTTCAATGTGAGCACCATTGGTCACACGACACACATCAAGCCTATAGTCCAATTCTTGCCAAACGCGTCCCAGCATTGCATTGTCAATGGTTGAAAACAGCTTCTGTTATTCGTGCCTTCAGCTCATCCACGTCTCTGGGAATAGGGGGCACATATACCAATCCTTTCACAAATCCCCACAAAAGAAATCGCATGGTGTGAGATCTGGAGATCTGGGTGGCCAGGACATGAGATCGTGATCATTCTGCCCAGACCTTCCAATCCATCTGTCTGGCAGTTTTATGTTCAGAAACTGTCTAACCTGAGGCTCCAGTGTGGTGGCGCTCCATCCTGTTGGAAAATGAAGTCACCAGACTCTTTCTCACTCAATTTATCCATTAACTAAAAAATCTGAAAAGATATCTAAAAAAATCTTAATCTAAAAAAATCTTAATATCTGAAAAGAAAAAAAAAAAATCAATAGCCTTACAAAAAAATTAATGTAATTAGCTTTAAAATGACACAACTTTTATCTTACTACCATTCATAGTTAAATAGATATGGGGACTTCAAATGTGCCCAAGACTTTTGGAACACCCTGTATATTGGTAATCGTTCGATAATTAATGACATTTTTTCTTAGTTATTAAAGGGGTAAAGGAAAGGAGTGCTTAGTTTTAAGATTGGTCTGATCTTTGATGGTCATTTTGATGGCTTGGTAGACAAACTAGAGAGTGAAAGATTTTGCCACAAATGGGACAGATGAGAGAGGACTCAGTGTTGTATATTATTATATATTATATGTACTTCTCACAATACTCATGAATTCTGTAGTTTGTTTTAAACAGGAAATTTCTTTTTTTTTCCAATGGTTTTGCTAACAAACATTAAAAAATAGATTCTAACATAGATTATTCTAATTTACTTTTAATTACCATGAAAAGATCACTTGAATGTAAAAAAAAAAAAGAGAGAAAATGATGAAAAGGGGGTCTTGAAGAACAACAAAAAAAAATCAACATTTGTTTTAGATTTATGGATTTTCTCATTTTTTAAATGTAATAACCTTTCTTTAATGCATACATGTTCAAAATCTTTCATGTGAAATGTTATTCTTTCACAAATGATAACTAAAAGTATTCATCCTAAGGAACCAGATTAGTTTCAGAATTAATTTCAGTTCTTTGGGGATCAAATCAATCTTGCCACTGGTTGTGGATAAATGCTACTTACAAAAGAGCTTTTAAGATTGGCTGCATGTTCATTGTGTTGAATCAATAACACGGTTTCATTATAGATTTTAAAAATTGCATTTCTTTTTTACCAAATAATTATGTAAATTAATCTATGTAGTTCTTTAATTATATATAGTGTAACAAATTCATTTCTCTTAAAGAGGAGATAAATCTTGTATGACTGTCTGTCGATTTTCAAGTGTGGTTGGTCACTGTTGACCAAGGGAATGTTGTGGCACCTTTTCGATCAATAGCCCAAGCTGGCCTAGGTTTCATGGTGAGCATTAGTCCAGTCATACTGTGGCCAAATAGAGATAAACTGAAAATTAATTGCAAAAGAAAAATTTTGAACTGTATAGCAGCATTCAGAAAAGTCTTCCAAATGAAAAGTCAAAAATGAGGAGAGCTTTTGAAAATGGGATGATAATCAGTTAATGTGGTGGTATTAAAAAAATATATTTATTTTGTTTTTTTTTATATTTCTCATTTTAACAATTCATTTAGCATTTCTCAGAATATATTATTACAATAATTTATTATTCTGGGTTAGTTCAGAGTTTTTCTTTAACAGAGACTAAGATGTAGTTCAACATTCTTGACCATGCTTTCAGCTTCATCCTTAAAATTGTTACTAACTGATGTGGTTGAGAAAAGAAAAAAACAGACAAACAAATCTACGAAAGCAAACCATTAGAAATGCGATTTATATTTCTATTATGTTTCTATGCTTAATTTCAAATGAGTGGGTAAAAAACAACAATAGCATAAATGAAGAATAAATTTACTATTAAAAAAATTAAGTAAATGATTTTAATGAAGCAATTTAAATGTTGAAAATAGGTTAAAATTATTATATTAACTTTTGTTTTATCCTTTTAGTCCACAGTGCCTGACATTTTAAAGCACCGATATATTATATAATTATGCACATTCCCAGTTTTGCTTGTTTGTTTTGTTTTGTATTTTAAGTTGTTTTTTTTTTTTTAATTTCATTTTATTGATAATGAATACTTTATTTGAAATGTCTAGATTTGTTTGCTTTAAGTTTTTCACTGTTACTTTTGGTTTTTGACATTATTGTACTTTTGTTTGCTTTAAAGTTTAAGTTTTGCACTTCCAAGTTTCCATTAATATGAGTTGATTTTTGCTGTAAGTCTATTTTTACTTATTGCATGAACATGTGGGCTGTCACATGTAGTTAGCATAACTCTAGATGGCAGAAAGAAAGCAGTGCATATTCATGGTCATGGGGCTAGTCTTAGCCTTTTGGCAGAGAATCTTTAAACCTCTTTCTCTCTCTCTATAGCACATTATTTAGTGAGGCTTTTATGGATGCTTCATGTAAAAGAAAATCAAAATTTTTTTAAAAAATGGATGCACCTATTTTGTTTGTTTACTTTGGTATTTGCTTAGTATAGACATAAAAATTTTGAGAATGCAGGGAATGCTAAAGGTACAAGAAATATCTTTCTCTATTTTACTTTTTTTTTTTTTACCAGAATAAAGATTTTTCTGAATAGTTTTTCTTCAGACAAAAGTCTTAAAAATAATGTAACTACACACCAAAGTAGTCTTCCTCAGGACCACACCCACCCTGTTTTTGGTGATAGAGAATGGTGGCTGAAACACAAGTTTTCTAATTAGTTCTGCTAACAAGATGGTGGGAAATAATCTGAATGAACTGTTTAGTTTGTATTCCAACCTACTCTCACATGAACTTATTTTTTCTCTCCCACCCCCCTCAGAGTAAGGGTAGCTGTCTACATTGAAGAAAAAATACTTTAAATTCTTAAATTTTCTTTTTTTTTTTTAAAAAAAAAAATAGCAGGTGAAACACTTCCATTTATTTATCGTGTTTAGTATACTTAACATGGGGAAAAGGAAAATAAACAAGAAACAGCAAGTTTCTTTTTAGCTCTTTTTTTGGCCTTCCGTTTCTTCATTTTTGAAAATTGATATATTTTAATCAAAAACAGAAATTGTGGTAAGGAATGGAAGTAATCAATAAAAGATAAACAAATGACAGACCACCAAAGATGCCTAATTCTTAAGTAGGAACAGTGGGAGCCAGTGTGAAATAGTTTAGTGTAATTGTGTGTGTATGCATGTGCATGCATGTGTGTGTGGTGTGTAGAAGTGTTGAAGATATATAATGGTAAAAACCTTGTATTTACTAAATACTTCAAATAATGATATTTTTGTTAAACCTGTTTTACTTTTTAACAGTATTGACTTGTTTATGGTAATAATCCAAGTTTAGACTCACTTAGTTTGGTATATATCTCCTTGGCATGGTTTCCTCTTACTCTTCTTCACCAGTCAGACAGCTACACTGGATGCTTCCTACATATAAAAATGAAGAGTTCAAGTTTGGTCTTTTTACACCATAACTCCTGCCAGCCATCTTGTGCATGCTTGCCACTGGAGCACAGCATAGTTGGTGAAAGAATGTTTATGGTGCTGCATAACTTATCACCGTTAAAAGCAAATGATGTGTGAGTTATGCTGTTGAAGGAACATCATCAGTAGTGTCATCTCTGGTTGTGAAGGATTACGACGACAACATTGTACATCAAGGTATATGATCTATAGTATTGTATTTTTTTTAACATAGTCTGCTTCTGTTAATACTATCAGTGTTGCTTAGCTATTGAATGTCTACCTCATATTATTGCATCATCTGCATTAGTGTATATGAGCAAGGACAATTAGTGACTGACTGTACCCAGGTAACCACCAATGCATAAGATAGCAACTTCTGCCTTTGACAATAGTGCAACCAATTCAAAACTGCAAGAATCACTACCAATGTCACTATTGGTGCCACAGGTTGATGAGGCAGTGACAGAACTATCTAAGGGTATCTTGCAAAGAATGTACTTATTACTGGTTTTCTTACAATGGAATGTCATCAGGATGGATTACTGTATCTGTAGAATGAATATACATCTTTATGCATTTCTATTTTTCCAATTTTTATTGTTAGAATTGGAACTGATATTTTTGAAAACCCACAAGCACCCTTGTTACCTTTTGTTATAATTATCTAAACAAAGAAAAAAAGATTATTTTTTACAAACAAAATGATTTAAAAAATTGTCATTTTGGAGTGGAAAAAAGTAATTATGCTAAGAAAAAGTTGAGAGTTTAGGTATAAGATTATTTCAGAGGGAATCTGATTTTATTTTCCATTTTAGTTGAGCTGCTGTAATACTTGAGGCCTGTCTCATGGGCAAACCACTGGTTAGCTCAGAAGCTAACTTTAGTCCACGCACAGCAGAGTTTCTTTAGATGTATGTATAATGCCAGCATTTGATTCTCAAATTCTTTAATGGATACTCCATCCCTTTCTTCCCTTAAATCTGCATAATTTTTTTTTTTGTTTTCTCCAACTCTGATTTAATCCTTTTCCATTTAGAACAGCTGAAATTGGCCTTTGCATCAGACATTCAGAACAGCCAAAGCTGGCTGAAAACAGTTGGGCAATGATGAATCATTTAATGATCACTTCCATCTGTACTAAAGATAGTACATGTAGGAGAATGCTGGTCCACATCACTTCCGGTTATTTATATTGTTTTGTTTTTTCTCATGAAAGGGACTTTACTAATTAAGCTACTTGTGACTTATATTACCCATTGCATTATCTACTGTGTTGTTGTTATTTTTATGATAGAATCAGAAAAATGATTCCTTTCATTCTGGTGATGTAGAGGTTTTGTGTGTTCATACCTTCGATTTTTCATCATTTATTTGATTGGACAGTGATGGAATGACATAGGATGGAGAGAGAGTGGGAGAGAGGTTGTTGAGTGAAGTTTGATCATCTTCAAAAAGTGTGCAGACATTTTTGCAGTTTGTTAGCCCAAAGATTGATGTCTGTGATGCCAACACAGTGGAATTTTTCTGTGAGCTGATACTGGAGGATTTCTTCCATCACATGACTGAGGAGACAACCACTATGAAGCACAGACCGGGCTGGCAGACCTGACAACACCTGGATGGACACTACCACTAGGGAGATAAAAGCTTTTCTAGCAGTAAATATCAAGATGGGTCTCCATTCTGTAATGCCAGTTGAGGTTTTTGGAATGGGGATGATAGACTTAATGTCAAAGGTAACAACACTGAGGAGATTTGAAAAAAATTAATCAGTATTTTCACCTTTGAGAACAGTCAGGTGATTTTACTCAACATTTGTGACTTTCTGCACCATAAATTGAATTTTTCCTTTCATTTTCTGGACATATTTCCTTTTCATTTTGATTACCAAACTGTTTACTTAGTCATTTGTACTATTTGAGTCATTCCAGGATAACTTAAGTTTTAATAATTATAATCAGGTAGGTGATTTTTGTGTAATCATCTTGGAATTTGTCTGAAAATTTGTGCATATTAAATATTGCATTTTCTGAATAGAAAAGGATTAAAAGAGGCACATTATTTCACTTTTATGAGATTTTGTTTGTTTATGTTTTGCTTGAGCTAGTATTTTTTTTATTGATAATGGACTAAGATATAGTTTTAAATATTAATTTAGTATTTCTATTTTTATCTCTCCCCTCTCTCTCTCTCTCTCTCTTTTTTTGTTAAAATTTAAGATTTTAAAATTAAATTTACTTTCAGAATGTGTCTGGTTCTATATTTTTTAGTGTTGAATCTTTTGGCTTTCACCACCAGTTGTGTACTAGGGACATTCAAATGAAACCTATTTGGATACCATTATGGCAATACTATTTCATCTGGTTTAATTTGAACATCCTCTTAAGGTTGGGGAGGGGGAACCTAGGTAAAACACAACAAAATTAGATTTTGACTATGCAAATTAACTTACCACTTGTATTTAACATCATTACTATCTATGATTGTTTCTCTTTGCACTTTTCTGGGTTCAGATGGAAGCTGACACATTTGCAGGATTTCTCTACCAGTTTGTGATAAAACTTTCCTTTGAGGAGACTTGTGCAGCATTTTTAGGTTGGATCTCAAGAGTTACCAATAAGCTAGTAAAAAAAAACATTGCTTTGCATGGCATAGATTAATGCACATGCTAATTGGTAATTTCTTAATATACTTCAAAGAAGCTTTAGTGCATTATCTTGAGAGGTGTTTTTAATGTGAAAATAGCCAATGATGTTGCCATGATTATCCTTGGAGGGTTTAATAGATGTGGAAGGCCTAGTACCCTTCATTTTTATATGTGAGAGACAACTGTAGAGCCTAGAGGAAACTTTCGAGCTGATTGGGATTTAGAAAAGCAAAAGGAAACAATGCCAGGGAGATATGGCAAACTGAGCCAGTCCAAATCCAGATGTGAACTTGACCCCTCAACTGTAGCAGTGCAGCAATTTAAATTAGATTTGATTTTAACATTTTTAGAGCCCCCGTACTGAAAATTCCAAGACTCCCAACCTATCTTAGATATATAAAAAATAGTAGAATACCATAACTATCTATTATTTATTTCTTCAAAACCTAGTTTTCTTATGACCTTTTTGTTTAGCCAATATACTAACAATATCTACAAAGTCCAAACTGCAACAAATGTTGCTTTCAATTGTGATAATGGCCGAATAGTTCAATTTTTCTTGACCAATTTTATAATCTGCAGTGACAGAAGAAAACCAAAGTTTTCAGATAGCTATTCCACAAGTGATGATTTCAGTTTGTTCAATAGTTCCAGAAATATTTCTACAAATAAATTTTGACTGGAGGATTCTGAGAATATTTCCTCAAATATTTCGGACTCATTTGCATGGTATTTCTTTCACTTAATATGCTAGTTTCCATACTTGTATGTCTGAGAGATTGAGAGTGGCTTTTTTTTTTTTTTTTTGTGTGTAGCATTTTCAGGTTTATGGAATTGATCTCTTGGATGACTGACAAAGTCTTCCAGGAAATGTAGCAATGTTGTTGCAGTGAGCAATTCAGTAGTCTCATTTTGGAGAAAACCACTGACTTTGTGGCATTGAATAAGCAATCTTTTTCAAAGTTCTGCCATGAAGGCAATTTCTATTTGTTCAAGACCATTCAGAGGAGTGGTGCCTCTGTTCTTATAGTTGGGTGGTTGGTCTTCTGCATCAGTAAGTTTTTTCATTTTTGTCATAAAAGTTACTGTAGCTCAAACATTGCTTTCACTGACTCTGCCCAACAAAACCATCAAGTTGTTGATAATGTCTTCAGTTAAGAATTCATTTTGGCACTAGGCTGCTTGTCAGAACAGCCCATCATTGTGTGGTCTTAGCAATATTTGCATTTATTTTATTCAGGAGTTACCAAATTCAGAAAATGAGCTACACAAGGAATATAGTCAGCAAATTTGTTGACATTATTGATCCACTTTTGTAGGCCATTGTAACATTTTGACATGTCAGAGGCATTATCATACAGTTATCCATGACAAATATCAATATTGATGTCCAGTGATTTTAGTTTCCAGCAAAAACTCATGCATACTTTCTCTAGTATGACTATTGATGAGAATAAATTTTAAAAAAAACAAACAAAAACTCAACAGGTTTAACATTTGGGTTCACAAAGAAAATTATAATTGTCAACTGATTAGTTTGTGATGCATTAGGTGATGAGTCAACACAAATTTATAAATACTTTGGTATTTCTTTGCAGACAAAAACTAGGAATTTTTTTGTATGAAAAGTATCAGTTCATCACAGACAGAAGGCAACTAATTTGGATTTCTATACCTAGAAAGAGTTCTGTGAGGGAAACTTCAAACATTACAATAAGTTTGAATATCTCAAGATTATTGCCTTGTGTGAGGACTCAATTATCTAACCTCCTTTAAACCATGTTCACTGAGACATTTTATAACTTCCACAACTTGTTGAATCACTACATGCCAATACTGTCTTTTAGTTTAATTTGTTGCTGAAGTTTAGTATTCAGAGTTCTCCACTATAGCACATTTCTACCAGATGTTGCTCATTGCTATTTTCATGTTCTTTACTGCAAGATTAGCATGTGCCCAGTCATTAAAAACTAGTGATGAAAGTGAACTTTTTGATGATAACAGAGTGAATATCTTTGCTTTTGTCAAGGAATAAATCCAACACACACTCTTTACTGTTTGTGAGCCATTAATTTTTTTTTTTTTTTTGTGAAAAGTCTGTTTCAGATTCTTTCCTTCATATATTTTGACAATCACAAAAAATTATAATGAACCACTTTAAATTTTCTGAAAGAAAGAAACTTGTAAAAAGACTATGAACTGGGGTGATATAGACTTTAAAAATTACAGCACAACACACATCCCTTGATGGACACCATTGCACACACATACACACACACTCTCTCCCTCCCTCCCTCCCTGACTGACTTTTGGGAAACAAAATCATGTGAAAAGTATGAAATGTATAGAACAAACACATGACATATTCCAATCAGGATAAGTAAGTAGTCTCTCCTTGTGCTGTACAGTGATACACACTCAACCGGGAGTCATTGGTATGCCTATAGTTATGTTAAGTAGCCTAAGTGGTATTTCTTCAAGAAAATTAATTACTAATTGAACTATCTTGTGTAACACTCCTAACAGCTAATGCTATACATGGAAGAGATAATTCAATACAACTTTCATCTGTGCAAGCACTAGTTTCACACTTTGCTCACAGAGGACATAGCACCACCTGACAATACCCTTTAGCCAAGGGCCTCCAGTCTGTGTTCCAGTGGCACCATTGTTAACCTGTCTCTCTGGTCTAGACTACTGGTTAATTTTCTAACTGAAAAAAAAAACAAAGTAACTTGCAGAGTCTTTCATCTCAACATGAAAATAATATTTTCCTTTTTTAATAGTATATTTAGATAAATTTATAGTGAAAACAGGCAAATTTTTGTCTTATTTAGTGAACCAGAGATGATTAATAAATAATATTTCCCTAATCAATCATTAACCAGGTTTGTGATTGATTGCCTTTGTTTCATTTTTAAAATTTTATTTTACGATAATATGCAAATTATGTATGGGCTTTAGCTCTTCTTTAACTATTTCTGTTGAACTAATGTATTACTTGATGGATTTTGTCAGATAAATCTAATGCTAAAAATCATTTGTCACATTTTGTTAACTGAAAAAAATGTCCACAGCACTTTTTCTAAATCTCATTCCTTCCCCCACTTATTTCCCTCCCATTTGTTTTGACAGTTGAATGAAGTAATTTTCTTTTTATATTTAATAAGGTATACTGACCCCCTTGGCCAAGGTGGGCTAAATCTAAAAACATTTGTTCTAGTTGGACTTTCTCTGTCTGTTTTTTTTTTTTTTTTTTTTTTTTTTTTTGCACTGATGCTAGGTTATAAATGAAAGGCATGTGATGAGAGATTTAGAATGATTGGTTCTAGATCTGGAAGTACTTAAGATTCCTAGTAGACTGAAAACTGTTTCAGCCGATCAAATCTGATAGACCCAGTGTGAAATGATTACTGCCTACCAAGAAGGATGAGGTTGGTCCCAACGTGCCCTGCACTCACCTTTGCACTACTGTAGAAACAGCATTGGGAAATTAATACATTTTGGCCTGGCAGTTGTACAATTATTTCTATTTCTACTTTATGCTGTACTTGACTGTGAGGCAGTAACAGTGTTCATGGAAATCTTTAAACTGCTTTTAGTTGATATATATATTAAAAGGCAAAATGGAAATGGTACTATGTGAATAATAAGCTGCCTGGACATAAATCTATTTTTAAGATTAATTTTTAAATTTAAAATATGGTTTACTCTCTCCATGTGATTGGCTACTAACATTTTATAGAAATTTGAAAACAAGAAGAAGAAATCTTTTGAAAGAGGAATGCACCCCCTATACTATAATTACTTGCAGTTTTATTTATTATTATTATTATTTTAGTTAACTTTCTTTTACATCATTCATGATTTAAAGGTTCTGTTCATGTTAATTTGCAATCAAAGGTTAATTGATATATCATCTGATAACTATACTATGTAGTCAACATTGCTGGTTTAGGTTTATTATTTCTGTATATGGGCCAAAAGTGCTTAAAACATGTAAAAAATCTTTTGGTTGACTGGAATTCTATCACCTTTTTGTTGCTAAAACAGATTTCCATGACATTACATAAGTATCACCTAGAAACATCCTCTTAGTCAGTCCTTCCAAATAGGAGAAATCTTCCAGAAAATCACTTGACTCATGACCAGAGGAAAGCCACTCAAGTGAGACAGAAGCAGAATCTACTCCCAAACCCCTGGTTCCTATCCTGGTGTACAAGAATGCCTTAACTTACTATCCATTAATTAGTAAATATGGTTTTACCTCCAATATTGAATTAGTTGCAATCTGTGGCAGGCCTTCCAGCACTAAGGTCACTATAGTCTTGAACATATAAAACAAACCAACCAAATGTATGTAAAATAGATTAAATAAATAGATCATTTGAAGGTTAGGGACATCCTAGAGAATTTATATTGTATACTTTTAAGTGGTAAATGCTATTTTATAAATGATTCCATATATACACAAGTATTTAAATGAATAATGCAAACAATCTTACATGCATTGATATTTTTGTTTCGCTTTTGGTCTGCAGCTAGTGAAACAGGTATTTTCTAAAATTAATCATTAGCATCCTTAATGAAGTCAGCCATTTTAAAGACTGATTACTTTTGTTAATGCAGTTTCTGATCCAATTAAAAAATAACAAATGATCAGATCCTTTATCAGATCCTTTGTTATTTTGACTACAAATAATATTTACTATAGAAAATATTGAAATGTCTTGCTCAAAATTGTAAATCATAGACCAGAAAAATTTTTGTATTGTTGAAAAAGGAAACGCATGCTCACACACACACACACACACATGTATGTATGTATGTACTTATATATAAGTCAATGAGTCAATTTTGCAGATATGATTAAAAGGTCAGGGAATCATATTCACTATTATGGTTTATCTGAGATTACTAAACTGTAAAATATTGGGAATGAGAAAAAGCGAATGCATATAAACTTTTGGTTGCTATTATTGTTATTTGTAAATTGCATTTATTCAAGTACAGTAATATACTTATGCAGAAGGCTAAAATCTGAATACTATGAAGAAAATTGGGTTTGATGACTTTGGATCGAAATATCCTGGGTGCTGCTTTCCATCAAAATCTTGTAATTGACTTTTATATCTAACATCAAGTGAAACTACTGCTGATATGGTTAATTTCTACATTTCTATACAAATTTGCTTCTAAAGACATTACCAAAACTTGGAAACAGGTCTCCTCAGGCCATCTTTGGTACATAGGCTTTTGTTCACATTTGTAGCCATCATTTATTGACTTCTTCCAGTCTAAAGTGAAATGAGAATGAAAACAAAGATGGCTTCTGCATTTTTGTTGCTGCTTTAGACAATTTATGAAAGAAAAAATATTTATTTATTAGATCAGTTTATTTGACTATTTGTTGAAAAAAAGATCAATAGGCTTACTGACATGAAACAAAATGTTTAATGCCATATATGAGGTCTGTCCAAAAAGAAACCAAACTTTTAAAACAGCGCACCAACCAGTCAGCGCAGCGTTCTTGTGATTGCAGTGCTATGTATCGGTGACCTTGACCTTCAGTTTAGTAATAGGCGCATCATGCCACGTCAGTTAGTCATCGATCTACACGTGCTAGAGTGAATGTATGTTTAGTGCACTTGGCGATTTGTTGCAAGTTTAACAATGAAGGATCTTGAAGAGCAATGTGTTCGTGTGAAATTCTTTTTCAAATTGGGAAAAACGTTTACAGAGACTTTTCTAGTGTTGCAACAGGCCTATGGGGAGGATTGTTTGAGCCATATGCAATGTCACAAGTGGTACCAGCGTTTCAAATTGGGAAGAACATCCACCGAAGACAATCCCAAATCTGGATGACCTTCCATGACAATGGATGACAATCACATTAAGAAAGTGCATGCTGTGATCCATGGAAATCATCACCTGACTCTGTGAAGTTTCCGAAGAAGTAGGCAACTGTGAAAGTTCATGCCACATGATTTTAAAAGAAAAATTGAACATGCATCGTGTAGCTGCAAAATTTGTGCTGCGTCTGCTGACAGATGAACAAAAAGAGAACTGTGTTACAGTCAGTCAGGACCTCTTTGATCGTTTGAATGCTGATGAAAGCTTTCTGAAAAATGCCATAACAGTTGATGAAATGTGGGTGTACGGCTACGATGTCGAAACAAAAAGGCAGTCATCTCAACCCCCAGCTTCCCTACTTTCCAGATTTGGCCCCTGCAGCCTTTTTTGGTTCCCAAAGTTGAAATCCACCCTGAAAGGTCACCGATTTCAAACGATAGAAGAGATCGAAGAAAATTTGCTACAAGAACTGCGCACTATCCCTGAAAACGCATTCCAGGATGTGTTCCAAAACTGGAAAAAATGTTGGGAGCGGTTCAGTGGAGGGAACTAGCTGGAAGGAGACAAACCTGATTAAATTGTAAGTAAAGCAATAAATTTGTTTTTTAAAAAGTTCGGTTTATTTTTGGACGGATCTCGTATAATGTTTGAAAATATGTAAAATAAATAAAGAACAAACTTTAATTCTTTTCTTTGCAACTTATAAAAAGTTTGTTTTTTTATATTAGAAGTTATTAAGCTGGTAGCTGCAGTTTATATTTTGATAGATTTTTTTTTTACCTTTATCTATTACCATGATTCTTCTACTAGTATTTTTTTATACCAATTTGTTCTATGCAAATTTTCTTGACTGATACTACAGTTTACTTCTATTTGTGATTAGAAGAGATTTTGGATAGGATTAGCTGGATAGCTTGATATGTTCAAACTATACTCCTGCCTTGCATCCATGGATTCTCCAAGAAACCTTGTTGATGCAACATAGTGCAATTAAAAAGTAAACAAAATTGTACCTTTTTAAAATTATTGTAAATACTAGCAAAGCATATTTGTGAGAGAGGCCTGTCTTTTTAGGTTAATCAGTTTTTTGTTTATTTTGTATGTTAATTGTTGTTAAAAGTTCTTTTGTTTTCTTTTTGGTTTGTTTAGTTAACAACAGACTATGCTGGCAGTGAAAACCTGTGGTATTTGTCCTTAATTTCACTTTCAGTAGTGAGAAGTTGTTTGCTTGGATGGCTAAGCTGTGTAATTGAGGCCACAGAGCGAATTTTGGTGCATTCCTCTTACATCGTGAGGATTGGAACTAAAGTTGGTTTTTCAAATGTTTGAATAAAAAATTGGATACAAATGAAGTTTCTTCATAAATCCATTCTTGAAACTAACCCTTCTAGTAGTACATTATGAAAATATTTATGGAGAGTGGGTACTGATCCAGACAGTAATCTTGTAAACATGTTTCCAAGGTTTCACATTACAGGATTACTCTGTCATGATCAACATCCGCTTCTAATAAATATGCTGGCAGACTCCTCAAAGGGTTAACAGGTGGAAGCGTGACCATTAAAAAAAAAATTTCCACTGTAAATAAATTAGCTATCTTAATCCCCTCAAGTGGCATGATAGATTTGCTCTAAATGCATGTTTAACCTTTTTGTGCTACATAAATCGATGATATATCTGATATTGGATTTTTTGCATGAAAATAAGATATCAGATTTGCAGAATGATCAGCAAGATTATGATTTTTTTCTATGATTGCTCTTGCATATTCTCTTTTTTTTGTTATTTGGTAGAGGAAGTAATTTTCATCATTTCAAAATTTTTCATGATACATTTTTTTTTTTTTTAATAATGGCTTCGAATGGCATTTCTTTAATATTTATGTGAAATGTCATAATTAAGAGACTTAATGTGAGTGGTAACTTCTGATGTATTAATCATGCAGAAAGCTGATTTTATTTTGAAGTATAATTTTGAAGCACAACATTTAAAGAAAAAAAAATTTCTATGCAATTTAGTGCCAAAAGAGATTATTAATATTTATGTGTACAAATGACTGCAGGCGTATTTAATTACTAAATATATATATGTATATAACTGATCTTTGCCTTTTAATTATTAGATGAAACTTCATGTAAAAAATTTATAGTTTCCAGAAATGTTTCATTTAAAATATAGATTAAAAGAGAAAAATAAAAAAATGTACTACATCAAATGAAAAAAAAAAAACATCTTATATTCTAATAATCCATTGGGTTTTTAATAATGTAATTCTAGGCTATTTTTTTGACAGAATTATTTTATATTGTTTTTAGGTTAATGGAAAATGTGGGAAGTCTAAATGCCAAAAGCTGATAAGTAAGCTTCGAGGACAAATAGAAGAGTTAGAAGCAGAAAACAAACAAGTGAGTCATTAAAGAACATTTGCACATTATGTTAAAAATTTCCATTTATTTTACATTTGTGTGTATGTATGTATGTGTGTGCTGTTTTTGCAAAATCTATATAATAACTTTTCTCAGAAGTTTATTTAGCTTGCGTGATTATGTAGACAGTATAGAAAGACTTAACATAAGTGAATAGATACCCAAAAGGACTGGAAAAATATGAGTTGAAGTTTGACACATTGTGGGGATGAGATCAGCACCCACTCTCTGTAGGATTTGGCACAGAATCTACATTAGGGAGTGTAGGAAATGCATTTACAGGCAACACCTATG
Source organism: Nautilus pompilius (assembly GCA_018389105.1). Lineage (NCBI taxonomy): Eukaryota > Metazoa > Mollusca > Cephalopoda > Nautilida > Nautilidae > Nautilus > Nautilus pompilius. The sequence goes on along the minus strand of JACATO010001871.1, from coordinate 683,163 downwards.
CAAGGTTTTAACTTTTATTAATTGGATTCTTCTCTAGATTAGCCAGGTCATGGCATAATTGTGATGCCTTGACTTTTTTTCCATCTTTGCAATTCTTGGGTGGTGTGAGCTGTGGAACCATCTTCCATAATAAATACTGCCTCTTTTGGTCAGATGATCATTGGCAAGGACAAGTCCAAATCTCTCTCAAAGAATGATATTAGGTGGAAATTAAAGTTTTTTTGCAGAATACTAGCTGTGACTGTCCAGTGGCCCAAATTGTACACTGCACCATGGCAGCAGACATGGTTTGCATATGGTTCAGTAAAATTTCACATGTTAGATAGCACCACATCTATTCATGATTATTTTCTGCGAAATTGTGGATTCATTCAAAAAGGTGGTTGTAGCATCTGTTATCTATTGTGGTCAATGACTGAAATTACATAGGATGACAAATTCACCACTTTCTTTTTTAAAAGCTGTGGAGATTATGCCTAATAATTCTTGTGGATACCTGCATGTGTTCTGTCATATTTAAGTCAATTGAGGATTTTTTCCCACACTTTTCACAGCTCAATGGATCTGTTCTCTTGGTTTTGGTCATTCAGGATACACATGAATGGTTTTCATGGCTGCTTTTGAACTGGACAATCCAATTTCTTGAAGATTTTCTGCTGGTGTTTACCAACATGCCATTGCCAAACTGTGCACCACCCACTTTCATAGTCTGTCAGTTCCTGTGAACTGCTTGTTTGTGACAATTCTTCCTGCAGACTTTCTCTTGCTTGTACCTACTTGCAGTCATGTACTTATAATATGACTAGATAGGTTTATTTGAATTTCAGGAAGTGTTTTTTTTTTTTTATATTTTGTCTCTGTAGAACAGTGATTAAGCTGCTTGCTTCCTTTAGTGATGGCAAGGATTTATTTTCTGTATAGTGTTTCCTGTTTGCCTGACTTGGTTTACATTACAAATAAATATCTGGTGTAAACAAGAAGCTGGACTGGTTATCTTACTCCATAATGTTGGCTTAGAGAAAGTTATACTTGATCAATCTAAACAAAAAAAGTGTCACATAAATATAAATACGCCATTTAGGGAAACATTGAATAGAAAGCTAGAAACATTTTGTAATGCCACTAATTTCTTAAACCTTTTTCAAGCTGATAGAGCATTTTTTTAAAAGAAGATATTTGTCTTATGTAATATCCATGCAATCTAAAATACTCTACTATTGTGAGAAAGATAAAAGATTTGGACAACTTGTTAAAGGTAATCATTCATTATTTTTTTATTATTTTAGTCAGAAGTAAAGATTAATACTCAAAGTTCCATTATTTTATCAAAAACAATTCATTTTTCATTGTAATGAGATATAGGCATTACTCATTAGGGGTAAAGTGGCAACAAAGATTTTAACTGACACTTTCCATCTGATATGATCACAGTGCTTGCAGTGAGAGACACTGGAGACCACAAGTAGATATTTACCAATGAATTTTCTCCTTGTTTATAGAAGTCATTTATTAGTGCAGGCAGTTACATGTATGTCACTTTTACTTTTAATATATGTATATGACAAACTGTGTTTCAAAAGTTAGTTTGATCCCAAATTTTCAAAAATATTTCATTGGTGAGTCAGTTCACAATTGTGGTTGCCAATGTATGTCTGTCTTAAAGACTGCTAGGTTTCTGATGGCAATGTTAGAGAAAGTGGACATTACATAGATCTAGAATATGTTGATTTATCTTCAGTAATGATGCCATAATTTTATATATTTTTTCGTATTTTGTTTACTTTTTATAGTTGCCTCTTTCTATCAGTTATATTTCATTGATGAAAATTGAAGTTTTGAGGCTATCAAAAATTTATTAGCAAATACACAAATGAATGCTGGTAGAAACAGAGTCAAATAAACTAGTTTTTGGACTGTGAAATCAATTTTTAGCCATCTTGTGTTGCTTCATTTTTGGTTTGTAATATCTTATTTGTTTTTTCTGACTAATGATTAAGTAGTATTTATGATGTTGTTTGTGTGTGTATGTTTGGATATTTGGGATCAAAAACAATTAAATTCATCTTGGTAATGCAAAACAAATGATCTTGAAATAAATAGATGACAGGTAATCATGAGGCATGTTAGATACCTGCAAACACCTAATACATGGATATGTGCACATGATAGCAATTTTTATGTCACATTTTTTTCCTTCAAGTTAATTATTTTAGATGTTTGTCTTCAAAATTTACTTTTCCAAGTGAAAATGATTTTTTTAAAAAATATGGCAATTTTATCTTGATGAGTAAATCAATTTTTTTAAAGAATGGTGCTTTTCATTAAAAAATTATTATTTGTGGATTTTTTATTGAAAAAATAGACCAACAAGCTTGTGTTTGTGTTTTTCATTTTTAAAAATGTATTAAAATCACTTAAGTACTAAACTGACTGACTGAATTTTGTAAATAGCTTTTAGGACAAACTACCATCAGAGAGTGGTACAGATTTCTGTTTACCCCGCTTTTTATTATTTTTTTTTTTGTATTAAACAAAACTTATTGGAAAAAAATCACGATATACACCAGGGTGCTTTTCACATTTCTAAAAGAAATTATTTTAGTGAATAATGAGTCTGTTAGATAATAGTTTATAAACATTTGCTTTTGGGACTGTTTTAACAAAATAATATGATATCGTGGCCAAGATCTCTTAAGATAGACTTTACAGGCTGTGGCTTGATGTCTGGTAGACGAAATTCTGTTGTGACTAGTTGTGTTCAAATGAAAACTGTAATGGTATCCGGTCAGGCTCTATTTGAATGCCCTTAGTATGTAGTCATAAAATTATTTTTCTGTTGCATTGCTTTTTACGACTCAAAAAAAAAAAAAACAAAGTAGAAATCTAATGAAAAACCAAAACAAAATGGAAAAAAAAAAAAAAAAACTTGCTGGTTTTTCAATTAGTAACATTACCAAGAAAACTAAAGTTTTTCTATGCCTTGGTGACATTTGCTTGATGCAAGATATGTAAATGGTTTTTGTACATTGACAGTGTTTTTATCAGACAGCATGAAACCAAAGATGTGTGGTAGAATCTTCCAGTGCTTGAGTTTGTGGACATATGGATTAAGTTATCAGCAAGGAAAGTTATGGTGTTACACAATTTAAAAACACTGTTATTTAAGTTGCTCTCCTCTCAAAGCTCCTGGTGAATATAATTCATAATGGCTTTCTTTTAGCTTTGCTTTATGTGTCTCTGTGTTATGGACCAGTTGGATTCTATGGAGGTCTCTGAACCTTGATGCACCATAGCATAGTTTACAATAGCTGGGTTTTTATCAGTATCTGGTGTAATGACCACTTGATAGAGACAGGAAGGCAACAGCTACAACAAAAATCCCACCTGTTAGTGGTTAGTGGAGAGGTTTGTTGATAAAAGCAGAACAGCTGAGCCATTATTTAGCATTAGCTATGATAAGAATGACTGGTATACTTGGTGCAAACTTATCATATGGCTTATAAGATGTCTCACCAGTTTCTGGCTTATGGAGTCACAACACATGGAGTACTGATAACAAGCAATTTTTGTAATCTTTATATATTTTTCTTGAATGCATCCAAGGGGAGTTCAGAGTAAATGAGATTATGGTTATCAGTCTTTTCTTCAATAATATTTGCACTGTCTTGGTATGTGTATGTGAATGTGAAATTTAGAAAATTGTAAAGTAATACTATCCAATGAGGCCTGCAGATTGTGTACCCCTATTTAACTTGATAATGACTGGCTTTGAAAAAATTTGGCATAACTATGAAAATCAGATTTGCAGCAAGCAAAAAACTAAATGATGATATTTAGAACAAGCAACCTATTCAATACATGTAAAGGTTTATAAATAGTAATTTTAAATTGTTCAACAAAGTGAATGTGGAAGACTTTTAGAAGACTAGTAAACCTTTGAATCATGACTTAAGAAATAAATTTTAAGGAGGCAGCAAATTCTTATTGAAATTGAAAACAAAATCTGGCATTTAGCAATGTAGTTTTTCTAATATTATAGAACAGCATTTTGTCCAAGATAAATGTCTTGTATAACTTTAAAAAAAAAAAATGTTTGATGGACTCTGGACTGCTAAGTTTGAGAGTCACAAGTTTGATTTCTACAAGTGATTGAATCAATTTGGTACTGAATCTCCTTGTGGTGGTTTCTTGCTATTTTTAAATAGCTGGTCATGTTGGTTTCTGCCAGGCTCTTTGATTTCCTTAATGAAGAATTCTAGTAGGGATGCCCTGCTGAAGTAAGAAATACCAGGCCCTATGTGGCATAGGATTGGCAACAATTCCTAGTGGACAATCACAGTACTATACTTCTTTGCCAACCTTGTAGGCATCGGTGTACAAGGAAACACATCAAACAAATTTCAAATGATTCTATTAAATATAGGCATAGTGCACTTAGTTATTTATTGATGTATATTTTCTGGGAACCTAAAAGGCATTTTGGATTGACACGTTCAGCTTTTGAACTCCAAATCAGAAATTTTTCAGTGCATGATAAATAAATACTGAACATGATAAATACAGTGATTAAAACAAAAAATAAAAAAAACCACACCATTAAGCACATGCTTTAATGGACAGTTTAAGTGTTTTCAGAAGAATGCCTTTAGGTGGCTCAATGCAATCTTGACTGGTCCATGAAAGATGTGCAGGACCCCAGTAAATTATCACTGATGCTACAATGCTCCATTACTCTGATCTATGTTTTGCTTGTGCTTATATTTTGAATGGAATTTGTACATGGCCAATGGTTCGCTTTGGTTTAGTGAAATGTAAGCAGATATCAAGCCGATTATCACTATATGTATCCTTGTAAAGTCAGGCAGCTTCAGAGCTCATTAGTTGTTTTCCTGATACTTAACCTTAATGATGTGTTCCTTTCTTAAAATTTGCAGCTAAGAATGATTGCTCAAAGGCAGGAAGAAAGAATGCAGCGTGTGGAACATCAGGTAGGAAATGAGTTCTGTTCCTTTCTTTCTTCTTTTTTTTTTTGATATACTGGTTTTTCAAAGGTTAGTACCATATTATTAGTAAGTGCAGTAGCCCATGCAGTTATTTAGGCAAAATGTGTTTGCTTGTTTTTCTTTTCAGAAAGTAAATAGAATATAAAATATAAGAACAAGCTATATTTGTAGTTTTGAAATAAAAACAATATTCCTCAAAATTTTAAATATTAAAATATATTAATTCATTTTTTTAAAATTTAAATTAATAAAAGCTAATGTAAATTTAACTTGTTAACAAAAATAATTTTTGTAGTAGAAGGCCAGTAGTGTAGTTTTTGAATGATGTTGCTAGTTACATAAATTCATTTTAATTCATAGAACCTTTACCAATTAAGGTAGTATAAAGCATATAAAAGAAAATTTATTTTATTGAAAATCATATATGCAAAAAAAAAAAAAAAAAGGTTTTTCAATGTTTTCTTTCACCAACACCCCAACACCAGCCACATCATTTACTGCATCCATTGGACAAGCATTCACATTACCAAATGTGAAAATTGTGTATGCATTTTGTGTTAGTCACATTTTGCATATGCAAATAATGCAGGACGCACTTTGGGTTCGTGTATAAATGATCCAGGTACTTGACTCTAGAGTTGTGACTTTTGCATTGTTGACAAAATGGTGGTGTAACCTGCCATTGAAAGGAAAAATGGAATTAGGAGTGAACTCAGATGGTCTGTTATAAGACTGCTTCTGTTCTTGATTCTTGACAGATTAGCCATAAACAGACTGTGGGAACAAACTGGGACTTCCACTGACAGATCAGGATCACAATGACAGTGTGACATCACTATCCAAAGACCACTGCGTATGACTATGACATTTTCTGGATTCATTTACCGATATTTCCTTGATGGATATAGTATTTCTGGGGTATGCAATATATTTGACCAGACCATCAGAAAGTGCTTTTTGGTCTTCTGACTAACATTGTAATGTAGTGTTATTGCCTTTGTTCTGGATCTCATGCAGGTGAGTGAGAGGAGCCTTCTGGTGAAAGTTTGTGGACTAGTTTCCTCGAGGGCTGTGCAGTCATATTCTTGTTTGGGAGCCTATTGTTGGTTAGCAACCTGTTAAGCTGGCTGTTCTATTTCTGAGTTGGCAGGAGGATGGCTGTAATCGTTTGGTCTCAGTTAAGGAAGAGAAGCCATATATAGATTCATCTATTTGGGTGCTTGCCACCATTGCCTGCTGTCATGTAAAAAGCAAGCCAGGGTTTGGTGCTACAGTTAGGCCCAACCTCCAACTTACAGCTGTCCAAAATTGCATCAAGATGGATGTTTAGGAGTGACATGGTTGTTGATATGGATGATTCGAATAGGATGTGGTTGATTTTGCAAGATGGAAAAGGAAAGTCAGCAGCTGCTGGGAAGGCAGACACTGGTAGCAATGTCCTCTCCAGACAACTGCTTAGGTGAAAAAATGCCTTTTCACCATACCAATCTTGTTCACATACAGGTTTTCCTGTGCCATTGCTTTCCCCTTCTCTTAGGCATTTACTCTTCCTTTCTCTTAAAGATTCTAGGCTTGTTAATAAAAAGTCTAAAGATACAAAATATTTCAAGAAATGACATAATCTATTAAATCAGTAGGCGGCACACATGCAACCCACAGATCAGGCACTACTAAAAGGGTTTAAAATGTAGCTTATTTGAATGATGCTGTGGTTGAACCAATAAAAGCTTATGAAATGTAGTGGGAAAGAAACAATGGTAAAAGATAGTAACCAACAGCAACAATAAAGAGAATAAATGAATAGAAGAATTTATGAAAATAGAAAAAATATAGAAGAATATGAAGAAAGGAAGGAGATTGTTAGTAGGAAAAACATGAAAATCTCAGCATTGGAAGGAGTGAAAAGAGGATAGTAAAATGAGCAAGTAAAATGCTCCACTAAAACACTATTTCCTGGTCTTAAATCTGTAGATTATAGATAGTTCTCACTTTTTCTTGCAGGATTCCAATAGTTACTTTCATTTTAATCTCATTAATTTTACATCATTGTGATAAAACTTTTTAATTAATTAAAATTATGTTAATGGATCTTCTAAAAAATAAACAATAGATTCATGCTGTTGGTACACAAGAATTTTTTTTTGAGTTTAGCTTATTTAAAAGACTTTGTAGTTTGACATGTTCAGTACTGATAGCTTCATGATAATTCCTCACTATTTATTTGAAGTGTTTAATGAAATTTGATTTCTGAAAATAAAGTTTTTGTTTCAATGATTGAAAGATTCTTTTCTTTTAGCAAAATTTTCCCTTGTGTGTGATTTTTTGTTTGAATTAGTTTTAATTACTGTCATATTATATGAAAACAATGGAAGCTGATTAAGACAGTGATGTTGTAAGAGTTTCAGACAAGTGCCTGTAAAAAGCATGTTTGGCTCTGCAGAGGGAAATCACTGACATTAATGTTTTCTGAATTATCATCATTATTCCATTTATTCTAGTATTCCCACTGGTTTTCTATTGCTCTCCAGTGTCTTCTATTATTAACATAAATTGTATGCAAAAGGAAACTCTGATTAACCCATTAGCTACTGAAGTTTCAACTTTTTGTATCTGGTAGTTGTTTTGGTTTGCTTTTAATTTCTAGATTTTATCAATTTTCTGTAATGTAAGTGGCCACTCAAATGAAACAGAATCATTATAATATATAGCTGGGTTTCATTTGAATACTTTTAGTATATTAACCAATTACTATTCTTTTATTTTTTTGGCAGTTGTTAATAGTAAAAATAATTATTAAATTATTTTTGTTAAATAATTTTATGATATTACTATCTACATATTGTAATTATCTTGCCACCAAAGTGTTTTATAGTTATTTAGCATGGATCTTTCAAGTAATCTAATTGCACCATAGTGTTTTTTTTTTGTATGGCTAAGCTACTAAGTAAAGATAATTTTGTATCTTATTTAAAGTTTCAGAATCCTACATCTAGTTTGACTCTCCAACCAAACATCATTAAATTTTTACTCATTATGGCTAATGAGCATCTGTATATTATCAGAGATCACAATAGCATTACTATGGAGATTTTTCAGAATCGAAAGTGCTTAATATATTTTAGGTATTTCTTCTTTAAATGGTCCAGTAAGTAGTTAGTACATTGTGCCTAACTAATACACCAAGACAACCCCTACTGGTTAAATAAGATGTGTAGGAAGGAGAGAAATAGTGAATAAAGAAACCTGAGTAAAATTTCATGAACAAATGTGGACACTAATTACATCTGTCTATCTACTAATTTATTTACTGAAATTTTTATTAACTTCTAATAATATACTTTTTTTTGCATTCAATTTATATCATTTTTTTCCTTACTATATCAATTTTAAAAATGAAGAAAAATACTCATTTTTAAATTTGGGGTATATGGAATTTAAAATAAGTCTCTGGTGATGATTTGAAAAACATTCCACAGTGCAATGCTCTGAAAGCCAAACCTTCTTGGCACTAGAACTCAGCCAAGAGATTTTTGGCATACAAGTGTGAATTTTCTCATAGAATCTGGATGTCTATGTAACTGTAGTACTACTTGCAATTCAAAAGTTAGGATGATAAAGCCTAAAGTTAGGATGATAAAGCCTAAAGTTAGGATGATAAAGCCTGTGTTTAAAATGGGGGGGGTTGACTCTTACAGAAGTTGCATTGTGGAAATGTTTTCTTTAGAAACTTCAGTTCAGACTTCATCCATTTCTTTTTTAAAAATCTTATTGTATCATTCATGGATAGTAGTTCATTGTTTCAAATAAGGGAAGAGAACAACTTTATTTAAAGAAAATGAAAATGAAAATTTTACTATTAGTTATACAGAATGAATATATTTTACCTGAATTTACATATCTCAGGTGTGACTATGTGTATATCTAAAATAGTGTTCAGTGTTGAAAATAGGAACAGTTGCATCAGAGCAACATGGAAGACCTTCAGTAGTGACACCACAACACCAATATGCCATTACTTACCACATCCATACTGCAAAATTATCTTGTTGACATTGCTCATGCAGCAGAAATGAACCAAAAAATGGTTCAACATCTCCACCAATTTGGCTACAGAGGGTGAGTATTACATATGAAACTGTAGTCCAGTAGAAATAAAATGGTTCAAAAGGTCTAGACAGAGATGTCTAGCAAAACCCTCATTTGTGGTGTGTACTCTTCTTTGATTAGTGCAGATTTTAGCAGTTCATATCTGGAGATTATATCTGAGTTTTGAGAAGACCTAACAGAAACCTTCAACTCCAATGACACTAGCCCATAGTCAGATAATGAAGGCAGGTATTTTGTAGTACAGGCTGCAATTTGGCAGAATTGTTGTTTGTTGAAAAACATCTCATTTTTTGCTATGTACATCTACCTTGCAGCTACAAATAATACTGATGTTTGATGCCCATATTCTTCAGAAGGATGGCACTACGTGCCTTATTTCTCTTATGACCACAGTCTAGAAGAGGAATAAAAACATTCATGTTTTCTGTGTACTCTAAAACCTTGATATGGATATGATTGAGTACCTGTCAAAGCATTTGTCTTATCAGCTTAGAAAAGCCTGCCCACATGGATACTATGGTGGAACCTGTATTAGACATGCAAAATATCACTGATTCAATGCAAAACTACCACAAAAGGTGGCTTGTCCACGTACTAACATAAATAATTTTATTCGATTCCTTATCATTATTTACCACTTTGCACAACAAACTAAAATACTGCTTTTATAATAAAAGGTAACTAAATTGTTATGACAGGTCAGTGTATATAGTTGTAGATAGCATAATTTGCAAAGCAATATAAATCATTTGATAAATTGGTCTAGCATGTAGCAATCAAAATACATATTATGCCACCTAGTGTCTAGCCTTGGGCATAATGAAAGGCACTATAGAAATAGAGTTTATGAGTTGTATTTGATAAATTCTTAACATTTTGAAGCCTGTGGGAAAACGCATGTTTTAAGGTAAAGGGAGTTTTGGGTATTTTTCAAAATTACCGGTAGGACCTCTTTGGATGTATGCAGTTTAAGCAAAGAATCCTCATTATAAAAAAGATTTACTTAGAAAAAAATTTTAGATAGGATTTACTAAGATAATATGAAGTACCTGCTAATTCATAGTTATAAGTTAAATGTTGCGGAAGCTTGTTAAGAAAAATATAGATTAAACAGTTCCTTCAATGTTAGTGGTACAAGAAAGAGAATTACAGGAGGACATCAGTACAAGTTAAAGACAGAATACTCTAGGTTAGATCTACGAAAACATCTTTTTTTTTTTTTTTTTAGTAGTAATTGTGTATCTGCTTGGAATGCTTTGGTTGGATTAAATATTTTGGGAAAACTAATTTTAGGGAAAAAAAAATAATTTGGCATTTTTAGCAAATGGTGTTTAACTTCATGTCATTCTCAGTATTTGTATATCTACAGTATTGGAAATAATTGTGGAAATAGAAGAAAAACTGAGTATAAAATGTAAGTAAGACATGACAGAATGGCATCTTGTGTGTAAAAAAAAATGGAAAGCTCTATCATAGTCATTGGTCAGGCAAGCAGTCAGAAAGTACCAAACATGCAGGTGGACTTTAAAAGTATAAGCAGTAATATCAGTGTACTATGATGAATGCATGAAGAATATTGCATGACAAAGACACAGAAATCAAAGTCTTAGCTAGTGAAGAATATTCCATGTGGCAGATTGTAGCCCAACTTCAAGTTTCAGAAGAATGCACGACTCCTAGGAGGATATACAAAACTGGTACTTTTGACAATAGACATGGTTGAGAAAGAAAGCCCAAACTCTCCAAATCTGATGTTAAGTACCACAGGATATATTCACTGTGATGACGAAAAGTAGAGATTTTACAAATGACTGAGCTGTGTATGCAGTTGTTAATGTGCCTTCAGGAACAGTAATATAAAATTTAGCACGAAGTGGCTTCAGTAGTTGTATAGCTGTCTGAAATAGGTAGCGGAAATGAAATAGATGACTGAACCTGGAAGAAGGTGCTCTTTACAGATGAGTTCAAGTTTGAACTGTTTGGAAATAATGAATGAGAGTTTGTTTGAAGGTGGTATAACAGTCAGTGTACAACAGCCATGCTGAAGCATGGGGGTGGATCATTACAAGTGTGGGGCTTCATATTAACCAAGGGTGTTGGAGATTTGCATGAAAATGCGTATTGATTTCTGAGATAGGTACAGGCACATTCTCATCCATCATTCCAGTCTCACAGGAGGACATCTCATTGAGCGGGGGATTCATCTTCCAACATGACTGACCTCAAGCATACTGCCATTGTAATAATAAAAAAAAAATCTGGAATGTAAAGAGGCTGATGGAGCACTCACAAAGATGTCTTGGGCCTGCACATAGTCCTGATATGAACATCATTAAGGCCATACAGGGTTATATGACTAATGAGAAAATCAAACGGCAAGCAAAGATTAATTGTGGAAAGTGCTACAGGGTACTTGGAATAACACTCCAGAATCATCCATTATAACCTGAATGAGAACATGAAAACAAAATGTCATGCTCTATATAAAGCAGAGAGCTCACACACCAAATGCTAATGTGCTGTACAGTATATTCATTTTGTTTTCTTATGATTTCTATAACAATGCATTGTGTATGTATATAATGTACATTTCTCAGTTGCAGTTGCTCATTATTTGTGCATATTCTCCATGCATTTTAAAATTATTTTCAAATGCTGTATATAAATACATTACTGCTGTTTATCTCCTTTTTCTTCTACTGATGAGTTAATTTGTTTAAGATACATTTACTCTGTCATCCAATGTTTTATTGATTTAAGTTGATTCAACGCTTAAAAATCATCAGCTAAAAGAAGAAAACATTTACTGCCAATGTTTTATTTACTATGCAGATTTTTTTCAGACGGACCCCAGTTTAGAATTACATTCTAATTGCTAAGCTCTGTAGCTTTTGGATCCAGATGATAAACAACCCAATTACACACTTTTTTTATGTATAGAAATATAAAGTGCTTTTGTTATTATTAGCTGAAATATTGGCCAAGAGAATTATTTATGTGAGCTGTTGCCAAATGCTAGCTTGTAAAATGATACATATATAGCCACTTCATTTTGTTGGATCTTTGTAGACATTAATATGATTTTGATTAATTAGAATTTTGTATTGTGTATTATGATGAATCTGTCCATTTTCTGATTCAGCAGCTAGTTCAGGTGGATCATTTGCTTTATACTAAATGTGTCTTGGGAACATTTTGAGATGTCATTTTTCTCTTTCTTTAACTAAGTTTATTCTCCAAGGGTTTCTTGTTAATTGTATTCTGTCAACCATAGGCAAATTTTCTTTAAAAGCCTCCCCCCCCCTTCTCTCTCTCTCTAGGCAACATCTTCAGCCCGTTTGAATTTTTGCTTCATGTTCTTTTGTTTTTTTTTTTAAGTAAATTTTTTCATCTTATGGCTTCTGACAAAACAGCGGATTGTTTACGCCACTTTTAAAATGTTTCCATTCTCTAAATTGCCAACAATTTTGCAAGATGTCATTTATTCCCTTCAATTGTTCAAATGGTAGCTGAATACTGCTGCTAATCACTCCACTATTGAGAAAATTGCAGATAATGGGAATAATTAGAATGTGAGTTTCTGCCACTGAAGTGAAATGTCAGCTGCAGCCTACTTTTACCTTAGAGATGGTTTTCGTGTTGGTCAATTGCCTTAACAAGAATGATTTCAGGGTTACAGAGTGCAAAGAGAAGATTAATCCCAAGCAGTTGTACCTAATATGGGATTATTCAAATATAAATATTTTTAGCATCCTAATTCTCATCTCTACAGAAGCAGTCATTGTTTTTGCTTGTTTTTTTTTTTCAGATTTTTTAATGACATTATTTTTTGACGAAAAAGAAAAAAAAAACATGGATTGGAAAATATATAAATAAAACAAAGGTTTCAGAGAGAGAGAGGGTGGGTGTGTGTGTGTGTGTGAACAAGTTATTTTGAATTATAAAAAAATTAAAAATTTTACTATTTATGGTTGCTTTGTTCAGTTATTAACCTTGGTGTGATATCAGAGGTTAAAAATTTGCTGCAAACTTAGCAATTACTTTTTTTTTTCTTTTATTTTTCAAAGTAAGTACCAACATTCTCTGCATTTGATTATCTTTCTTGTCAGAAATTTAAAACAATAAAACAGAACCAAGCAAATGCACTCTGTTCCTCTAAACTGATTTTGAATAGTTTGTTGTTTTTTTTTTAAATTGTTATATTTATAAAAGTACATTTAGTTTTTATTGGTCTTTTTTTTTCCTTGATGCTAAAGGGTTATATGATAGAACCGTACCAACCTGCTCGCTTTTGTTATTTATGTTAAAATTTTCAGGGAAGGAAACAAAAAAAAAAAAAAAAAGCATTTGGCAGATGTTTTGTAACTTCTAAATGTCTGATGCAGAACACCATTTCCTGAGATAACCATAGCACTTTGATGCTAAAGATACAGTCTGCAGGTAGAATAGTTTCATTTTGCTTTGGTACAGATTTTGGTTGAGTTTATTCCCAGCCTCTGAGTGCACATAGTTGCAGAATTTATGATGGAAATTACAACTAATAATGCATAGAGACATTATTAGGTAAACACAAAGGGATTTAGAGGCCCGATGTTTAATAGTTTTTAATCATTAATTCTGATGGATCAGCCCAGTGTTATAACTACAAAGTTTACACAAAAATTATGAGTGAATGTTAATTAATAAAATACCAACAGAAAAAGAGCATATATGAAAAGACTTTGGAACATTAACAATGTGTGGCTCACTGCTTTATTATCTTAGCTAAACAAAGATGGTAATGTTCTTTTGAAATTCAGGGTTAGGGTTTTACCTTTCTCTCCAAACACCTGCATACACACAACTTTTTTCACCTAGTTTTCAGGAATAAATTGTTACTTTTTATCTTTTCAGAGGATTATATGGGGAAAGTGTAGTTTACAGCTTAGAAGATATCACGAGATTAAGCTAGGCAACATTTTATCCTCATCTTGTAATGTCATTATTCTGCTAGGGATGTTAAAGGATTGACAGTTCAATTTACTCTTCCCCCTCACTTTCTTAATACTCAGTGGGTTTTGTTCATTGTTTAGTGTAGTCATCAGCTGTTGTGGCTTTGATGGCAGTAGACAGAAAACTGACTGTTTCTTCACACATCAACTTATTTATCATAATATCTTGAAATCTGACTGCAGGTACAAAACCTGTTTATGTTGAGTTTTTGGATTTGTTCCTTACATTTTATCTCAGGCTTCATATTCTGGCCAAATAATGTTGGCAGATTAGTGGCATGTAACAAAGAAATGCTGAAAATAAGTGTTGAGAGAACTCAAATGGTTAGGCAGAATTCTTTCTACTCACTATCTTTTCCTCTTCAACTTTAATATTTAAAATATATGCTTTTTAGGCTGTTCTTTAGCCTTGTCTTTTTTCCAAATCATTAGTAACTAATAAATCTAACATCTATATTGTAGAATTGTTTAAAAAAGCTTTTTTTTTTAATGATAGATTTATAATGCAGTTGCTAATGTTTTTGAAGTAAGACTACAGAAAGGCCTAACAGGTGTATATTTGAAATAGAAATCAAAGAGGAAAGAGTACAAGTAGAATCCCGCCAGAGATCACTTTTTTGCATCATTTCTTCATTATTTCGCACCTGAAGCCTTTGGATATTCTTGAGCAAAATGTCAGATACTTTTGTTTTAAGATTACATAGTTTTTAACATTAACTCTTCACTCCAGATGGTGATTAGAGGAAGTTCATCAGATAAAACACCCAAGTTGACTGTTTGATTATATGTTAGTTTTTAATAAGAATATAATCAACAACTGTCACCCTTCCTTTTTTTTTTTTTTAAATGTAACTTTTCCAAATTTCTGAGGAACCCTTATATTCAACTAGAAATTCAATCTAAATGCCTATGTACACAGGTTGTATTACTATTTACAGTAACATTTCACTTTTCAGTAATATAGATCTTTATGCTGGCTCAGACCATGTCTATTGCTAATTTGTCTAAGCATTCTTAATAGTGCATAAAGAATTAAAACATTTATTACACATATAAGTCAAACTGTTAAATTCATACGGATAAATTAAAATGTTTGAGAACATTTTTAGCTGGAAATATTGTCTATTTTTTCAAAAAAATTATTTGTATTTTTAGAAATGGTAGCGATTTGCAAACTTGTTCCAACTTGCAGATAATTTTTCATGTTTTTGCATTTTTATCATTAAATTATTTCTGCAATAATCAGCAGAAATGGTTCATCTATCTATCTGTGAATATTACTTAAAATTAATGATGAAAATATTTACTGTATATTAATAGTTATGTAGCTCAGCAGAATGGAATTGACTATTATTATAACCCTGATTTAGAGTGGTTGTCAGCTATCTATGTAAACTGTATCACTATAGTTCAAAAGAGTTGAATTCCAGCATGTGCTTGTTTTAACTAGTAAATTAAATTTTTTGTACATAAATTTATCAGACCATTTAACGTTTTTTTTAAATTTCTAGTCTGGTGGTAGTTGCAGATTATGTGGTAATTAAAAAAAATAAATAGGTAAATAAATATCCATGATTTTCAGTTTGATTTCAAATCAATAATGTGTTTTAATCTGGTTAGATAGGGTTTAGATGTAGTAAGTTTATTGAATCTATGTAAACATTTGATAAATCATTACTACAAAAGTTATTTTATGTGAATTATCAGTAATTATTGCTTATCCTTCTGTTTTTAATGGAGATGGGCAGGACCAACTATTAGATCTAATGTAAGAATGAAAATCAAAATGTAAGTTCATTATTATCATTAATAAGATGACTAGAAACAGTCAAACCAACCATCTAACTTCTAAAAATAACATATCATTATGCTGCCTTGTTTTCATCATCAATGGTTACCGAGCCAGATAGGTAATATAACTTATCATGACAGTCAGTATTGCTATGTTGCCTCCTGCCAGGACTTTAGTGAACTGAACCAGAGTCTTTCTATCCCTGCTAAAATCAAGTAATAACACTGTTACACCAAGTTTGGCACTCACATGTGTCTACTGCTGCTCCATAGCCTACCTATTGTATTACTGCCCATCAGTAATTCATTGCTAAAGTGGCATGCTCTGCATACATTACATGAATATTTATAACAGGTTTTATATTAATTTGATTATTTTTATGCAAATTTGAAATCACCTGACACTGGTAATGCTTTTACAGGTACACCCCATCCAGAGACAAAGAGCCGGTGATATACAGCACTTAAAGCAGTAGAATAACCACATGACTTAAATCTTGGGTTGACAAAGAGCTGAAGGATTATATGACACCTAAAATGGTAAAGACAATTGTCAGTATTGCACAAGACATGTTATACAAATTATTTTTATATTGTTTTGTTTATTGTATTTCTTTTGAATTATTATCGAATATAGGTAATATGTAAGTCAAAAATTTTAATAAAGAAGCTTTGACAAGATATTTTGAGGCTTTAAGAACAATTAAGTTAAAATTAAAGTTGAAAGCATACATGCACATTGTTGACAGTTAAAAGAACTTGTTCAAAAGCAATGGAAATGTTAAAAAATGTTAATTCGAAATTGTTATAAATATGTATTTTTACTAATGTGATTCATATCATTACATTTTCCTACATTCCTATTTATCTATTCCTTTCTTTCCCCAGTTGATTTTCTTTTTTAAATATTTATATGTTAAATTATTCTTTAAATTCACAAAATTGGATAGATTGCCAGATTGTATTGAACACTCAGTGAACAACTTTTTCTTCTGAAAGAACTAGTAGATAGCAGAAAACAAATAGTAGTATTTTTTTTTTAATGTTAGGAGAGATAATTAGTTCCTTTAACTTGAACAGAAACATGCTATGCTATCAGACGCATCTTAATTTTGTAGTTAATTATTTTTTAGATTAAATGAAGGATTTTGGATAGATAATGTTACTGCCATGTAAAACAGTTTGTTAGATTAATTTATTTATGCCGTTTTGGAATTATTTATAGTAGTAACTAGGGGTTTATATGTAAACAACCAATATGAGATGCCTTTGCTTTTGATTAATACATAATTTCTGTTATTTATCTTACCAATAATTTCCAGTTAATCTCTCCTGTCTACATAAAAATGTTGCTTGTAAATAAATTAGGGGAGTATAAGAATGGGTTCACTTAGTGGTGATTAAACACCTGGAAGACAAGCAGCAGGAGACTGATTACCTTTAGAGCTACTCATCAGAGAACATATACCAGCAGCAGCTTTGTGTAAAACTGGATTCTTTCCAGTATATTAGTTTTTGCCAGTGGAAGTGATTCTTCTTTTTTGTTTTCTTTTTTTTTTTTTTTTTGCAATTTTGAATAATGGCATAGAAGGCAAAGCTGTGAATTAATCAGGTTCCTTGAAAGTGCCACCATAATGAAGAAATGATAAATCAAAAAAAAAAAACTGGTTGTGTCTTTTTTTTCTTTTTCTTGGTCATGTAGGGTTTTCGATTACCTGTGTACAGAAAAATCTGGCTCTTAAAGTCACCAGACACTGCTTTATGTCGACGTATGGCTAATGTTTTATTTATTAATTTCTGTTGTTGCAATTATTTGCTTGTTAATTGCATCTGTGAGTCATATACATTCTTAACATGTATGAGTTATTACTTAAGTTAATTGCTTAGTACTCTGGCATGAGTATATGTCTCACGCCTCTACCTGAGGAATAAAACTACAAATGGGGTTATAATGAACGTTAACAAAATTTTAACACTTTTTTTTAAAGATTAGTAGTTTATCCATATCAAAATTTAATTCCTGTAAAGTAGAGTTTAAATAATTCTGAAAATGATTTGTTGCATTTATTAGTGTTCATTTGTAGAAAACATATATTCTCTCATTTTAAAATATTTCTATATTCAACAAAACTTTAAAAGAAACAAAAAAACACTGAAAACCTATTTAGGAAAAGTAGAGTAAACATTTTTTTTTAGTTATGTCTGCAATGTGTTGAGAGATCTTAACTCCAAACTGTGAAATTTGGAAAACTAGTGTATAGTTAGTGTAATTTTTGCATTCTTTATTATGTAGATATTCAGGCTCTCTACTTTCCTCCCACATCCAGAAATGAAGAGTTTTGTTAGTGTCTGTCATTGTACATCTGCATTCATTAAAGACGACATGGCAGATAACTGTTGATGATTATATGGATATTAAGATGGAGAGATGGGAAAGATAAAAAGAATCCATTTTGCATTTATGAA
The DNA here is from genome assembly GCA_018389105.1 of Nautilus pompilius. Lineage (NCBI taxonomy): Eukaryota > Metazoa > Mollusca > Cephalopoda > Nautilida > Nautilidae > Nautilus > Nautilus pompilius. The sequence goes on along the minus strand of JACATO010001871.1, from coordinate 664,805 downwards.
AAACTTTATCTGGTATAACAAAAGAAAGGGATGTGAATAGATTTCTTATGTAGTTTAATTATAAATCTTTCAGCATATCAGTATTTTTTTTTGCATATTTACAGTTATTTGAATCATATGTTTCAGTTATTGACGATGGCATGGTTTTGTTTCTTCAAATGATTTCAGCTTTGTGCTTCACGCTTCATTAGATGAGTTTGTCCCAAAATCTTTACTCAAGGGAAGAATTTCTTTGTGACTTGGCAAGAAACCACTTGATTCTGACTGCTCAGTTTTGAATATTTGACAGATTTCTAGTATCAGGAAAACTGATGACAGAAGAAAAAACAATTTTTTTTTTTAAAATAACTTCTATGATAGTTTTTTCCCCTTAAAAAAAATTGTGATAAACTATTTTGTACAAATCAGTAGATTAAATAAAGCATAAAGTTTTATCAAAGTTTCTGGAGAGCAAGAGAAGATTCAGCAATTGTTCCTCATTTTTAAGAATTGAAAATATTATTTTCAAAATGAATACATGGAAACTTTTAATCTTGTCTCCCTTCACAGTGACCATTGAGGTGTGGAATGGCAGGAAAGTTGTCATCGTTGACTTTTTGAATTATTAGTGTAATAATATACAGGCAGAGTGAAAAGTCCCTTCTAATGTAAAACCTTATGCTTTATTGCTATTACACTCAGTTTGCTACATCAGTGTCACAACATTAAATCTGTTTTTTTTTTTTTTTTCCCCACCACAGCTCATTGTGCCACATGAAATTCATACCTCGCAGATTGGCCAATGCATACTGATGGAATGACTGGCATACAGTTCCAGTATCAGTCACTCCACTCGATTTCTGGATGTTAGGTTGCTTAAATGGCCTTGTCTGTTGCTTTCAGCGGTTGTGAACAGTGGGTGAACTAAAAGGTACAATTGCTCAGTTGATCAAAGAAATCTTGTTAACCACGATAGTGGCTGTAGCAGTCACAGTTGACTTGCATCACCTGTTAATTGAGTGCAATGCATATTGTGCTTAACTTGTATGCTATTAATGGTGGAACTATTGAATTGTTTTCGAAGGGACTTTTTAACTGATCCTGTTGTACATTTATTCAGAGTTTGGATGCAGAAAATTTGATAAATGGTATTGTATCCAGGCTTTTTAGTTTATTTTATACAAGCTTAATATTAAGAGACACACACACATACACATTTAAGATTATTTCTTATGTCTTAATGGTGAGGTTGTATATTTATAACCTTAATATTAAAACAATCTTAAAATATTTAAGATTTATAGCAGAAATGTATATTTTGTTTATGAAATACTATTTAACAAATTATATATGTTTTGAATGTACTAGAGATATTCAAATGCTGGTGGATGCAATTACAGTGGTTCTCTTTTAACCATGCTTTATATTTAAATATAGGTATACTTAAAAAAAAAACAAAAAAAAAAAAACAATATAATTTCATATCAGGGGGCTGTTGTCTGTAATACTTAATTTATACTTTATCAAAACTAAAATAATACTAATGACAGAGACACTTTTAAAAAATAGATACAAATAAAAATGGAATAATGGGTTGACCACTGACTCTAAAGAAACAATTGGGTTTATAATTCAAATGAAAGTTAAGTTAAGTTTATTTTACTCTTATGTGCAAAAGTAATGTTTAAAAGATTGAATTATAAGTTTGCTTTTCAAATGTTTTTAATGGAGAAAATACAGGCCACAACTTGTTAACTTTTAGGCCTTTGCTTCTTTCATTTTACTATGTGAAGATGGCTCAAGTAAACATTCAATTGCATTGATATTTTTCAGAAAAAGTAAAGTGTAATTATATGACCCATTATATTTAGTCATTTTGGTTCTTGGAACATCAGCCAATGGTGAAAAGGATTGTCAAGGGGATTTACTAAATGAAAATTCATCTTGACTTATTCTTTAACGACTGACAAAAGGAGCTAGAAAGTCTATCTTTATGTGGTGTTTACAATCTGTCAGATTAGGCAAAGGTGAAGAGGATCTCGCTTGTTTTTTTTGTTTTTTTTTTATGATGCTCTCTCTTACTTTGGCTGCCTTAATGGAGTAAAACTCTCCAGACTCAAAGCAGGAGATTCAGTTTGCTGAAGAATAACCCAGCAGGCTGGTTTAGAAGAGCTCTGTTGCCACTGTTAACTAAACACTAAACAATGTGAACCAACCCATTAGTGACCAACTACACTCACTTGCTGCCCAATTATTAATATAATTTCAGTTTATCCTTTGAATGAAATGTAATCTGATCTACTGACATCTGTGAACCTAATTTTTTCTTGTTAACTGCTTATGGTGAGTGACAGATGTATTTGTAAACTGAAGCTTTTTGTTTTGCTTTCACTCTTTGATCAGGACAAGCAGCTGTAAGTTGGAATTTTTTTTGTTAGTATTATTCTGGCATGCTCTAAATAGCAAGTTGGTGAAACTCATTCTCTGATTGGTGAAAAGTTTCAAGAATCAATTTTCCAGATTGCACTGGTGGCCTGTGATTGAACTGGAATGAAGAATTGATTTTAATGTCTTTTATTACTTTGGATAGGGAGTAAATTTAATGTTAAGTATAGTTCTTGAATGACTGTTATGGCAGAATTCTTTTATAATGATAGCTTGATATTTGTTCTATACCTTTTTTCAGTGTTATCTGCATATCCATTGCATGACTCTATAAGTGAAAATGCTTGTGATTGCTACATTAGCCAGTAGAGTTGCCCTTTAATTTGACTCATATGCCATTTGTTACCTAATGGATCATGTTCCTTTGATGGCATGGCTTTAAAAGAAGACTCCAACTATTTCTTACCATCCTATGGTTGGAATTTGTGGTGGAAATTGGCAAAGTCATTGTTGACATTTTGCAGGAACAGGTTCTATCTCATAGAAAAGGCATACCTGTAGATAATCTTCAGTAGCCACCATATGTGAACATCTCTTGGAATGACACTGCAGATTGTCTAGCCTAAGACAGAGAATACCAGATTATGCAGATATTCCAGGATCCGATGAGGATATGGTTGCTTACATGTCAAGATGGAGGGATGGGAAGCATAAAAAAAGGTTTATCATGATGTAGAATTCAGTAAAACAGTAAACATCTCCAGTGGTATAACTACCACTTTTGTTTGGTTGTGAAGCCAACAGTCTTGTCAACTGCACATTGGAGGTGATGGGACCAAGATCGCTGGATCCTGTGGCATTTCTGGTTTTCCATTCACCCTGAATCAGAAACAATAATGACAAGGAAAAATCCATTAATTATTTTAGAATTTTCTAAACTTTATTTTCTATGCTGCTTTTTTTAAATAAGCTACAGCTTACAAAAAGGGCACTGTAACACTGTTGTTCGGAATTCTATTAAATACGGTGGTGGCCAAAATTATTGCTTTACCTGAAAAAATTGTTTTTGTGATCATACCGCGTCTAATGCAACGTTTAAGCATTGTTTTGTTTCTGATTCATCATTCTTGTTTCTTTTGTTGAAATAATATTCCCCTTTAGTCAAAACTATATTCCAAAGTTTGCTTTTTAGTAACAGTGCCACAAAAAGTTCATTAAAGATGCTTATTGTGTAGATATGCTTTTTTAAAAAATAAAGGGTGAGACAGTAACCTAAGGCAAAACTAAATAAATGAAACACTGAAGTAAATATAGAAATAAAACAAAGAAAATGAAAATCTAAATCTTTTGAGCTAACATGGTTCATGATCACCAGTTGGTGTGTGTGTGGGAAGATGAAAGTGAATTAAATTGAAAGCAGGAAAACGGAATTTTATGTATAATGTTGGAAAGAAATTCATATGCCTCTTTTATCAACCTTTAAAGCTTTACACATTGGACTTAATCATCTTTTACCAGACATGAAAATTCTTAATTCTGCCAAATGCGATTTTTTTTTTTTTTTTCTTAAAATATAGAACAAAGATCTTTGGATACAACATATTTTAAAACATCAGTTAACAATAAATAAATATGTTTCATTACTACTGCTTCTATTTCCAAATATAGAAACTTTAATTACCTGGATAGAAGAAGAATATTTTTTCAATGACTATAAATATTGCTTTGGTATTTCATTCACTTCTGAATCAATGGTGAACATCTATTTTTCATCTCTCTGGCTTCTTGACCAAAGCAGAAAATTTTATCAAAATGTATAACTGGTATACACTGCAAGGCATTCATGTAATGCTTCAGCTAAATATGGTGAGATGATTATGATGTAACATTATGCATTCTAACATTACCATCTTTAAGCTGATGAATGCTTAAGTAGATTATGTTATGCGATAAACATTGGAATCATGGTTTTGAGTTGTCAGGTAACAGTAACCCAATAGTGAATGGTATGGAAATGAAGGTTTTTGATTCTTGTTGCTTTCTATTTCTTTAAAAAAAAAAAAAAAAGGAATCCATTTGAGAAGATTAAATTAGATTAAGAAAGTAGCCAGGTTGTAATAAAGGCAAAGGAAGAAAAAATCTGCATTTTAAATTTTGTAATGTCAATGTTTTATGAATTTTAGTGTTTGATTTAAAAATTAAAATAAGATGGGAAGAGTAAATACTTACAAATTTAGCTTAATTTTGGTAATAGATTAATTTCTAGTAAACCATTAGCCATGATTAAAAGTTCTGCATAGCTCTAGAATTAATAATAAAATTCACCTTTATCTTATGCTCATATAGCTTGACATTGTACCATTGACTACTTCTAATTGAGTCTTATTTGTTATGATTTATATGGTATTTTTCAGAAATCAAATATTTGCATATTACATTTTAAGTTGTGACACTTTTCAGTTTTGATCATTTTCTTAGTATGTATATGGAAAACTACAAGTGGTACACACTTCAATATGCTAACATAACATTAAGCTAATTCAGCAGGTTTAATTAAACTTTATCAAGCAGAATTAAAAGATGTGTTTGATATTTTGATCACTTTATGTGAAAACATCTGCCAGTGTGAGGTATGCATCATCAGTGATGGTAAACCAGGTGGGATGAATATTGTACTTTAGTCATTGATTAACAACAATATACTTCTACATTTAGAAAAAATATCTGCTTTAAGATTTAGAAAATCAACCACTAAGAAGCGTATAATTGATAGAAAGCATAAATGTTAGTATGTCATAAAAAATAAAGGAAAGCTATAATGTATTTTAATTGCAAATAAAAGATACAATTTGTGTAAATCTTGTAATTTTTGTAAAGAAAGAAACTTGTTAGCTTTTCTTTGATCAGCAACCTTTTTGCTTAATGTTTTAACTTTTTTTGGCAAAAAGAATATCTAACATTAAAAAGGTCAAAGACAAAATATTTTGCTTATTTATTTATTTCAGTCATTTAAAATATAATAGTTCATTTTTAATAGGGGTGCTACAATTTAAACTACCAGATGCCTGATTTTATTTGCATATCTTGGGGAGAATGTTGAGAAAGCTGCATTCAGTGTTTGACCTTTTGAAGGACTAACAGCATATTTTAAGGTCTTGATAGATTACTGCATAGCAGCCCTTGCAGGGTCCATGGCTTAACTATGAATGTCAGAGACAGTGTACTTGCCCCGATATTTCATCTTTATATGAAACTTTGACAAACAAGTGAGAGTTGAAATAGATGTTAAATCGCTATAAAGTTAGTTATTTTTTTACTGATCCGTGTAATGGGGTTGGGTGGATGGACTTCCATCAATTTGTGAAATTTTTTTTTAAAGTTACAGCTGAACAGAAAAATTGTTCAATACATCTTTTTTTTCATTTGAAATTTTGGAATTATTCACTAAATTGCTTGAACAAAGGTGACAGCTCATCTTCATACTCCAATTGAAGCTGGTTTGTTATGCAAGCGAAAGGAAAATGTGCAGTGTTTACTTCTCCTTTGGCTTTCTCACAGCTGGTGCTTGTTTTCAAATGCTTTTGCATGTGAGAACACAGTAACCAGTTGCTTTGTACTTGCAGTTTTATATTCAGCCTTGATGAATATTGAGTAATATCAACCATGAAGGAGAAGTTTTCTAATCACTTACCGTCATTGACTACTTCTACAGCTTTACTCCTCCTCCCTGTAAATGGTTTTATATTCTTCTTAAGTTTGAAAAATTGTTTCCACATTCCATTGCTGCTGAATCTGCACACTTCACAATAGTAACTAGCTCACCATATTCTGACATACCTTTCAACAGTTTGAAATGACAATCATTTAGGGCTTGACTTTTCATTTTGTTTTTGACTGATACCACAATTGATGTTTTATACTTTAGTTGGACAGTGTGTCCAGAAGTTCTCTTGATGAATTATGGCATGATACATAATCAAATGTGTTCAGATTGAACTACTACATTTCTTTCCTAAGTAGTTACCAATCACTTTTTTTGATTTTATCAGTAGTGATGCATACCACTCACTTTATCAAATTTAGGTAAAGTTTTTCCATTGCTGACTTGATTTCAGTTAATGTGTTTTTTCCTGTAGTCATGTCATGCATAGGTTTCGACACTGACAGGACTAGATTGGTCAAGTGTTAGCTTGATCATGGTGGGGTTTTGATGAGGTTCAAGCAGGAAGCAGCAGAGAGTATGGTGTGGCTTATCATTCTTGACTAACTCACCCATTGACTGACCTACTGAACTTGAACATGACTTCAGTTGCACAGCCTTGGCTACTCTACCCACTCCTGCTTTTCATAGCAGTACATATACTATCATGTTCATTTGCACAAAAAAAGAAAAATGCTTGTAGAGATGGATAATATTATTTGTGGGTTGTATTGAAGTGGTAGGCCTTATGTAGCCACAGGCCATATGAAAGAAAGTTGCAGGACATAGGTTCCATATTCTTGTTCTATAACATGGTTTTTATCAGTCTTCTGTTCCATTTCTTTGTTGTTTGCTTTTCTCTAGGCATTGTTATTTCTTTTAACATCTGAACAGGAGTTCTAGTAGGTATTTTCCATTTTCTGCTAAAGGTGGACATGCCAGTCTTCATAAGATACAAGTATGACATCACTTGTTAGCAGAAACAAAGGTGCTATGGAATCTTATCAGGTTTGTCTGCATTTGTAGACTGATTGTGAAAGATAACCCAGATTTAATCAAAGAACTTAAATCTTTTAACTTAAATAAGGAAAGAGAAAAACCTGTTAATTTTAAAATCTTATAGAGATGACACTAATTAAGGAGTAACATGCCTTAATTTTCCTATTAATTTCTGGATAGTTAAGTTTCATTTACAAATTTGAAAACATCTTGCAAACAAAAGAAAGAAAGAAAAAAACCAAATAAAAATTATGTAATTATTTTTTAAAAAACTGTTGTTTAACCAAATAATTTGGCATGAAAGTGTTAAACCCTGGCTTTATTTATTTTTAAGGCTGTATTCTATATTTGCTAAATCTATCAATAAAATGATAAATGGTTAAACATTGTTTGAGTCTTGGAGAAGCAAGATGCAAAGTTGACAGACGTGATATTGAATATTGATTTGAATTCGCTGCTGTTGATCTGTTTGACCACAGTATGCATACAACCAGTTTTAATTATTCTTCACATTCCACAATGTCTTTACTCATGTCAGCCAGTTTAATTTTCTGGTTGTCAGTAAATTAGTTTGGATGGGCAAGTTTCCTTCAGTACGCTTCATTATTTGTGATGCTGTTAGATGGTAAATGTTGAAAGTAGCTTCACTGTAGCTTGATTGCAGGCATTTTTATTGTACTTGTCTAGTACTATTAAGAAGAGAGAAATGTGAAAAGTTACCTCAGACCGTTAAAAATTCTGTGCATCTCCACATCTAAAAAAAAAAAATAAGCAAAGAAAAATCAGTGTTAACTACTATCCTTCCAGAATAAAAACAGTAATCATGTGTAACTGAAATATACATTGGCATTAATTTTGTTGCACCTGTATACTCAGGACAGTGTTAGCAACACTGGGGAGAATTTTAACTGTCATCATTTTTTAACATGATCAGGAAAGGCCTATAGCCTTGGCCAGTCAGCTTGACCCATTCAGTAATTTTCAGTGTCTTATTAATTTTCTTAACATGAAGGTTTAAAGCCAGAAACTAATGTTTTGGCCTTAGCAAGTATTTATTAACAAACATGGTAAAAGGATAAATTACAAAAAAATCTGAAATTATAACAAAAATGAGTTAAAACTATAAAGTGCTAATTTTTGTTGATATTAGACTGGTAACCTTTTTTTTTTAATGACTGCTTTCATTCTAGCTAACATTGTTGCAACTAATGTTTTGTATGATGAAATGTATTCCAAAGCTGCCTAGTTTTTTTATTGCTTGCATCGTTTTTTAATAATATATTGCCTAATGGTTGCCCATATGTTCTTAACTGGATTTAAATGAGGAGAATTTTCATGCCAACACATACTTGCACAATTCAGGATTAATATGTTTTGCTGAAACTTTACTTCAACATTGATTGAAGATGCTGATGTTTGGGTGGCTATTCCCATACATAGAAAAGTTATGAAGAAATTCCTAGAAATCTGCAGAATTTTCTATATTGAACAAAGTTCTGACAACATGAGAAAGAATAGGAATCTTCTAGAATGCAAAAGAAAGTTACAAATTATTCTGGTTGTTACAAATTTTTAATAGTTGAAAATAGCACCTCTTCATATTTAAACTGCCATTTTTTTTGTCATATGAATTGGGAAAGGAGTTTCATCGTTGATGATTGTTGTGCATTTATACTGAAGGCTTTGTTTGGTTTAAAATCACTGAGTGGGCAAAATTGACTGGTTAAGGCTGTAGATGCTTTAAATTCAAAGTGATACCAAAATTTACAGTAGTAATATTGCTTGTGCAGTAAGACCTGACTTTTATAAAATAATGTTAATCAATTTGTCAGAAAATGATACAGTCTGTGAGCACTTTGTAATTCTGGTTCAATTAGTTATTGCCTACAAAAAAAAAAACTGAAAATATTTATAATAATATGGAGGATAGCTATTAAAGCTTTGAGCATTTCTCAACTAATTCTGTCAGTTGGTTTGTAGTTTTCATTTTTTAAAAGTTGATTTATGAAAGTTTTTTAAAATTTTTCTCATATTGCTGATTTATACTAGTTTCTAAGCATATCACTATTCATTATTTTATTCTATAACTTGAAAATTTGATTTGTGATACTATTGTTCTAGGCTCTGAAGATGTTATAAAAATTCAAGTAAAAGTTGACAATAAACTGTTGTTAAAGGGTCAGCATAGTCTGTTAAAACTTACTCTGTAACTAAAAGATTTATTTCTTAATAATAAATTACCTACTGCATGCTGTTAATTCTGAAGGAATTTTAGTAAATTTAACCATTTGACACTTTTTACAATCTTAAGGGCAATGACATAGATCTCCTCTGGTGGCCCTTAGACAACTTTATATGTATTAAAGTTGTGAATAGAGCTCTTGGTGTTCAGCTATCTATTATAGTTATGCAACAGAGTGATGTCATCATTATTTCAGCTTTCATTTTGCTCAAGTTTTTAAAAATTGAGGTGTTTTTTTCATGACTAATCTTTTATGCTGTTGATCAAGATAAAACTTCTCTATCTTTGAAAAGTCTATATTCTTTGTAAGATATGAATTCTATGACTGTATTTTATACTAAAAAATGGATCTAACAATTGACTTAAATATAAGTAGTTCTGAAAACTTATAGGTCACAGTATGATTAATTTGTGTCCCAAATCCTATAAGTCTTCGCTGTTATGCTACAATACTGCAGCTATCATTTTAGTGAATTTATATTTTATAATAATTCTGAGATGATCACCTTCAAGCACATGCCATTTACAAGCCCATGTATATAACTGATTTAGATCAGCCTGTAAGTTAACTGTACCAATTCTATTTACCTTCCTATATAACTTTATATCATTTGCACATTTTAGAAAAGTCAGCAGCATCATCATTTATTTATATCAAAAAAAAAAAAAAAAAAAAGAGAGGGTCAAGTATGAAGCTTCACAGTATCCCCACTGGAACAGCTCGGACGGAACTCTGAAAATATTCCTCTGATGGTAATTACCATTTTGCGAAGAGGGCTATTTACAAGAGTGGACAAAAATGTCTGATGATGGATACCAAGTCTTTGCATTTTGCTGTTAAATTGTATCAAAACTCTTCTGAAAACCATGTTGATTAGTTAATATTATTTTTGTTAATACAGTGCACTTTTTTTTTTTTTTGTTTTTAACAAAAATTTCTGAAAGTTTCCAACCACTAACATCAGGGTGATTTGTCTATAACACTCATGATCACTCTTATTTTCTTTTTTAAATTTTGCTCTTTCCCATTTAGATGAAATTTTTTTTCTGTATCCAAGGGCATTAACATTTTTACAAAGTTAGCTAATTTTATCAGCTGCTAATCAAATTTGGGGTCCTACTGCTTTATTAGGATTTATTTTGGTTGGTATTGTCTTTTATCTGTAGTTAGATTGAGTGTGAAACTATGAATTATTAACTAAAACAGTTTCTGAAACGAACTTAGTGAGTGCAAAGATGTTATGGGAAATTTGAAGTTTCTTTAACTTCACAAAAAATTACTGAAATTAACCTTAATGGGACCAGCACATCTACTACGTATTTGCTGCTCCTAAACATCATCATTGTACACTTCACTGGTTTCTGAGGCTTCAGATCTGTATGGTGGTTGTGAGATTGGAGTACATCAAGTGCTTTGGATACTGAGTGGGTTGCACAATGACTTCTTAGCATGGGAGTCCATGACTGCCAACTAGAGGTTTCCATTTTTGGATATAGGAAGAGACCCACTAAACCAACTGATGAAGAAAAATGAAAAGAATCCCTACCAGAAAGGTACACCAAACTAAACCAGTTCCTACTGGAATTCAAACCCAGGTCTTCAGCAGTTTAATAGTCTAACCACCATATGAGATTGCTTTGGTTTGGATTTAATACTAGTTACTAATGATTTCTCATGATGATGTCGTGCTTTAATTTTTTTTTGCAATTCTTTTTGGCACACACTAATTTTAAGTCTGCTTGGTAATCTCTACTCTTTTAGACTGCTTTCTTATCGTACTAAGGATATTCTTTGTCATCCACTCATCCATCCAATGTGGGTTTTTTGTTTTATTTTGCAAAAAACTCTTAATGCAGATTAACATAAAAACGTCTGAAAAGCATCTCACTTTTCATGGACATCTTTGGTTGTGTTTATCAGTTTGTCTCAGTCTATTTTAGTTAATTTTGTATCTAGAAAACTGAGATCAAACTTAAGTCCCACTCTTAATATGCTGGTAAAATTGGGGTGGATACTTGAGGTAAACAATGAGAGACTGGTGGTTGCTCTTACTCAAGGGTTTGAATATACCAACTTTTTTTTACTAAACTAGGACTGGATACTAACACTAGATCAAAAAACATTCTTTCTGGCTGGTGATGATACCACATGATGTAAAAGTATATTTTGAACTGTTTTAAAAAATTGTTTACTTTCCTCTGCATGACCAGTTTGACACCATCTTAATTTCAGGAAAGTTAAAATCCCCCATTATTACACAGTTTTTGCTATTGTTTTGTTGACTCATACTGTTGATAACTAGGCTATCTTCTGTTGTGCTGTTTCGACTGATATATTATACCCTTGTGAAAAGACTGTTTAGTTATACTTTTATCCATCAATTCTCATTATATGCAGTGATGGTTTAACTAAAGAAGCTTGTAATATATTTGAAACCTAAATTGCATTTTCCCCACCAGGTGTTTCCTGTCTATCTTGATGAAATAATTGATAGCCATTAATACCTATTTCTGCATTAGAGAGTTGAACGAGTCCACGTTTCTATGATGTCTATAATATTAGGATTTTGTTCAGCTACTAATATCCTTAGATTATCAGTTTTATTTATAATAGCTTCTAGCATTTGTGTAATAAATTCTTAAATCAATATGCTCATTGCTAGCTTGCATTTGATTTGATTGACTGTTAACTACTGAGTTGTCAGAAGAAGATGATCTGTAACAGTGTTCCAGAGTTTTTAAACTCTCTTGTTAATTTAAAATATTCTTGCGACTCTGATAGTTTTAGTTTTTTGAAACATAAAACAAATGTTACCTGGACACTGCTTTACTAACTTGAAAAACACCTGCCCTGTTTAGACGATGTTAATCTCTGCATATCACAATGGCATTTTTTCCCGTTCATTCTGCACAAGAGACCCTCTGTTCGTTAATAGACAAAATTCTAGGGCTAATTAAAGGCTTAAGTCTAGGAAGGATAGTAGTAAATACAAGAATTTCACATCCGGCATTTTTTAGGTTTTTATTAAAGCTTTTCACTTAAATAGATCTTTGTTTCCACAAGGTTCTTAACAGCTACCTTATGTTTTGAGCCCCAAAGTTTCAGAAAGAGGTCTGAATTATTATTAATGAAAATCTAGATTGTGAAGAATAATGCATTTCATCTGCTAAAATGTTTAGACTAGTTAGCCTTATTATCAGTCATAACAAAAACATCTAGTTCTTCTACATGTCTCTACATTGTGCACAATTTAAATATTCTGTGTAGGCATGGATACATTTAAGGAAACGAGTTATTACAAGCATTTGACATGGACTCACTAAAATGTTTCTGTTTCAAACATTTAAAATATGGTGAACAACTAACAATGCCAGAGTTACTTAGTATGAACATTGAATGTTTAAGAGGATACCTAATAGGGTTTTTTGAAATGATGAATGATACGAACAGGTGGACCCTAACACTTTTTTGTTTGTTTGTTTGTTTGCTATTACTAATGTCAGAGGGTATAATTACACAGAATAAGATTTTATCACAACTGTGTTTAAACACATTCTTTTCATGATGGAATCGCATGTGTAAATTAATTTTAAAAATGTGTCAATAACCCCCTAGAAGCCTTGTCTAAGGAATGATGGCTTTTCTGCCTCTCTGTAACTGAAAAACTAAACTGACAAAAGATTTCCCAGGCTCGACATACATGCTCCCTTACAGAATTTTTACCCTTTTCTTTCAGGTTTCTGCTGGATTTTAGATTTTTACTTCAGCTGTTTTAGACAGCAAAACCTTTTCACAAAATTCAAACTTTAAAATTACCATTTTATGCTACTCAGTTATTAAAAAAACAAACTAATATAGTTGAAAAAGTAAATTTTTAATCAGAAAACAAAGTTTCTTGATGATGTGTTGCAGCCATGGTTCGAAATAGATTTATATATATAAAAAGAAACATTAATAAAATAATGATGACATTTTAATCAGACTGTTGCTTGGAAATTTTACTTATTATTATTTAATTTTGGAATGCTTTGCGTTTCTAATCTGGTTTTCCAAATTTTTTTTTTTTTTTATTTCATAAATAAATAAATAGGCAGTCGAAAGAATGCTTAACTATTCAAATTACTTTTCCAGAAATAGAAGGCATTGTGCTATCTATATTATTTACTTGGGATTTTGCCACTAATTAATCTAGAAATTAAGTATGGAAACCTAGAGAGGTCCTTGGACAGTACATACCATTGATATTTCAGGTAATGATTTCCTGTCAAACAAATGGACAAGCCTGACATTTGCCTATTGGTTGTAATATTGGTTAGCATGGCAACATATGCTCAAAGGCATTGTTGCAGTTTTCCTGTACTTCATGTTATATGTTTGCATGGGTATATGGTTAGCTGTAATTTTCTCAAAGCTCCATAGATATGACAGCTGTGGTCTTGAGCTGACAAACAATTGCAGTCACGACTCTCAATGATGGACCCAGAACTAGAGTGGTCAGCAAATTGAGACCACTGTGGACAGTGTTCATTAGGTATCTGTAGCTCTCACCTTGATTTGCGTGAAATGTACCTGAAGATATCACTTATCTTTTGCACTCTAATGAATAAACCTACCAACTCTTCTGATTATTGTTAGGAAGAAACTTGGTAGATAGGGAAATTTCTCATGGAATGGAATCAAATGGATTGGTACAAAATGGAAGGAATATCATGCCACTGCTAGATAGATTAACATCACCTGAATCCACCATGGACCAGCTCATGACTATCACCATGACTAACAAACACACACAATATGCTGCTATGGAAACTTAATGCCACTGAGTATCATGATTAAATGAACTTTTTAAAGTATTCTTGAATTATTTTTGGCCAGTGTATAAAGAGAGAGACAGAGGACACACACACCACACACACACACACACACACACACACACTAAATGGAATTTTTTGTCAGATTTAATTTCATGATTTGCTAATATGAGTTAATTAGCACTGTTTATGATGGCGAGAGGGTTCATTAACCCATGAAAAGCCAGTGATTTAGTGGAGAATTTGTTACAAAAGATGCTTATGATGTTTACTTGTTGCTGGAAATCTGAGACAAGATTGCACATAGATACTGGGAGATGGACAGTTAGAAGTTAGTCTTGATTTCTCACATTCTAAGGTTATGTATTTCATCTTTGGTTTTTTAATCACGCAGTATTTTATGACTGCTTTTACTCTGGAACTGGATAATTTAGATATTGGGTTAGGATGTTTTGCACAGAGCTGTTATACAATACTAAAATACACACATCAATTTGGATATTAATTTATTCTTACCTTTCTTGGAGATTTCAAAAATTCTATGGGAAACAGGAAATACTAGTTACTTTAGTTAGATTGTCTGGCTGCCACACCGAGGACTTGAGATCGATTCCTGGTTGGGACCAGCTTGGCATGGTTCCTTGTTCTTTTTTCTCATCAGCCGGCCATGTGAGTTTCCTCTGGTTTTCTCCCACATTTCCCTGCTGAAGTGGGAAGTGCTTGGGACTGGTGACACAGGAGTCCAATGCTCACTAGCTGATAACTGGCACTACACTTTCCCTCTAGACTAGGATTCTTTAATGTACAGAGGTTATTCTCATGGGTACAAGACAACAAAAACAGTAGCATAGTAATATAGTTCAACTAAAATCTCACTTTTACTATACAACCAGCTGAAAAAAATATTTGGTATGGATATAACAGTATGTCTGCTATAAAATGGGTACATGTATATTTTTTTATGCCGTTAATGTTCTTGTTTTTGGTTTCTTTCTTGTGTTATCTTCAGCAGTTAAAAGATTATTATTATTATTATTGGCTAAACTGTTGCTATATTTCAAAACCCCCTTTTTTTTTAAATGTTAATATGACCAAATAAGTTAAGCGACCCAAATTGGCTGTCTGACACTAATTTTGAAGACAGAAAAATTGCTAGATATCAAAGTAAAAACAGTGTGACCAGAAATAAGCATTGCTTCTGTATTGTCAACGGTAACTACATATCTGAACTCTCATCAAACAGTTACATGAAATATTTCTCATAAGATCTTTCTATACCAATCAGACTGTTGTGTACATACTTTTATAAGCATGCATTATTATGATTTCATTACTCTTCAAAAAGTTTATTTAAATAAATTCATAACTTTTTACAATGGCAGTGTTGAGAGTAAAATCACCAAAAAATGTCTTTATGATTAAAAATGCCTTATCTGTCATACAATTAGTTGTCTTTCTTTTAAATTTAATTATTTTGTAGAACAAGATCTCTCTCTCTCTCTCTCCAGGTTTTTTTTTGCATGCTTGTTATTAAAGTAACATGCTGTCCTTTTATATTTAAAATTGTTTCCTTACAATTATGTCTATTAAATAGAAGTAACTCAATCTTTTTTAAATTAGAAAAACTGTTTTGCTAAGAGACTAAAGGCTAATAGTATGAACTGAAGGCTAATACTACATTTGTTTTTACATCAAACAATTTGCCTTAGTCTCATTCTGTGATATATATAGTGTAAATCAGATTATCTACATTTGATTAGTAATGTGTAATTGGAATGCTAAGTGAATCTTTCTTCAGAATAGCTAAAATATTTGAGTAAACAGTAGGGCGTCATTGGGTGAGTAATTAAATGATTATGTATTTTTCTCTTGGAACTTTCAATGGCTACAAATTAGGTAACATTATGATAATGGAGCACTAGATATAGATATTGCTTTAACAAAATTTCACATGAATCACAGGATTACATTTTGCAATTTTTCAAACTTGATGATAATGAGATAGTAAGAAATGTATCACCTTTGGATAAAATGGCTTATGCTAACTATTATTACTTTTCCAGCAATCTTCATAGGGACTCTGTCTACTAATGAACTTACTGTGCAGTCTACATATTTCTTTGCATCTTTGTTTTTTTTAAAAGTGAAATAACTCTATTTGCAGGTACATCTTTTCTAAAGAATTTGAAGTTAGAAGCTGCTTTCTGTCAAGTTTATTTCCCAGTAATTTTTTAAATCTTACACACATTAAAATTGTTTGCCTTTAATCCTGCAAAAGTTTAAAATGTTCAGTGATTTCATGTAAACTACTCCGTTTAAAGAGCAAGAGATATACCCAACATCTCTTCAGATGTCAGTTTATTGCTTTACTCTTATTGGCTATGATTTTCATGTGCACTTCAATCTGGACCCCCCCTTTTTTTTTGCCAAGTTTTTTTCCATTTATTGCCTCCTTTTTTCATTGGATGAATTTCCTGACAGTGGGACCATTGTGTATGCACATATGTTTAGTAGACATTTAAAAAAAAAAAAAACAAAAAACTCTCATCTTTGCTTAGAAGAGGTACTTCTTAAAGGAAAAAAACAATCCCTTGCTTAGGCTACACCATAGCAAGCTCCTTCCCTTAAATTGACAAATTCCTCTTTAGCTCATAAGTCCCATTTACTTCTGTACCACTTGCAAAGAATCGGTTCTCCATAAGTTAGCTTCAGTTAAAGTTCTCTTGCTGGCTCTAGCCTATCAGTCTCAATTCTCATAATTGCTCCACTTATGTCCCTGTGCACTTTCTTCTACAGTCATGCTATCTTTTATCCAAGCTGATTTAGGCTTCTTTCATAACTCTTGATCTATGGTATTCTTTTGATTGATATTTTTCTGCCTACCTTCCATTTTTCATCACTTAATTAAAGTTAGGCATATGATTTGTATGTTAAAAAGAAAATAAGTTTGGTCAAATGTTATTTTTTATATGAAACATTTGCAATAATTACACATCAATTTCTCGCTGCTGTTTTCACCTTTTTTTTTCAAATATATTAACGACTGAAAAAGCAAATAAAACCATATAAATTTTGCATTAATTGTTTTGGTTAATACATATTTTGTTGCCATGTTTTACTAATGTAAATGTTCTTGTGTGCAGACAATTAAAAAATGAGTTGTTTTTCATATCCCCAGTGATAATCAGAATGTAATCAGCCATTCACTACTACAAGAGTGGTTTCAAACCTTTTACACACCTTTATTCCTTTTAGACCTTTAGCAAGCAGCTACTCTCTTTTTATGCATGCATTTCCTTGAAAAAGATTGAGGTGTATTAAAAAAAGGGGGATAAATCAAAAGAAATATTTTCTTTCAGCGCTTTTCAAACAGAACTAACATTTTAATTTTTAAAAAATATATAAAGTGAATATGACAACTAATAAAAAAAACATTTAGTGAAAAATCATTAGCCATCAAATTATCTGCCTCTCAAATACAGCTAACTGGATACAAAAGAATGGACCAAAAATTAATATGATGGCTCAATTTGTTTCTCAGCTGTTATTTTAGATATTTTGGATAAAACACTGATAATGGCTCCTCTAATGTCACTTTCTACTTCCTACGGTTTCAGGTTTTATGTGTGTGTACATATATATATATATAAATAACTGTTCCATTCATAGCTATGGTTGCCAACTCACATGATCCAACAGAAGATTATAATTAAATGTCTAAAATTTAAAATAAGATTCTTCACTCAAAATTTAATGCCAATATCTATATATTTCATGTTAATCTTAAATAAATTTTGATATAACATGGCAAAATATATAAATACTTTGTAAATTATATATTAACTCAGATTTTTATTCATGTAACAGTCAAACGTCATGCACTTTATGATTAGATACATGGCTGGCTAGTGAAGAAGAGGGAGAAGAAACCATATGAGGGAGGTACACCAAACTAGTTCCAACTAAGATTCAAACTTGGGCCATCAGCTCTCTCATTTTCACATTCATTTGTATTCTTCATCAAAATTTAGCAAGTAGTCTAACTTTTAAAGAAACCCAACTTTTATCTTAAATGGTTCTTTTTCAAGTGACCTGGTATTTTTAAAAGCATGACTCTTTATGCTGGACACTTGTCTGTGCTTGTTGTCTGTATTTACTATACTTGTTCTTGGTAACTTCTGTATGAATTAGATCCAATGTCGTTATTTACCTTGGATTATGCAGGGATGAGTGCCCCCCTCTCTCTCTCTCTCACTCTCACTCGCACAAAAGATGCCAAAGCTTGAATTATTTTAATTATTTTGCACTTAAATATCAATGGTTGATCACAGAATTAAATATGGATATTTAACCTTGGGTGGTTTGTGTTTGACTTAGGCAAGTGGTCACCCCTACAAAATGTGTGGCTGAATTAGTTGACTGTGAGCAGCATCTCAGTCAGAGGGAACTCTTAGGAGTAAAGTGCAGAATGGTTTGGTAAAGAAAAGCAAGAGAAACCGTGCCAGTGGCGTGATAGCAAGCATGGCCCAGGCCCAGAATAAACTGAACTGTAGCCACTGCCAAGATAAGCAATTATGTTATGTTATGTTAAACCATCTATATATAAATTTGTTCTTTTTTATGTTTGCAAAATTGTTATAAATATATTTCTAATAAAATTTTATAGCTTAACATTAAAAAAGTAAAGTGCAACAAAAGCTGATAATATAAGTATGCAACAGTGGTTAAATTGGGAAATTCTTTTGGATAATAAACCATCATTCATCAGCAAGTGAGTGACTGTTCATTCCTACATTTGTTCTAGGAGCAGAGCTCTGTAACTAAATTTTAACTTTTCCCAGAATTCTAAGTGAAGATGTATAGTAGATTCATTTTAGTATATATGGACTTGTTGATCAAGAATTTTTCTTTCTGTGGATAACAATATTATAATTGTTTGCATGTAATTGGATATTTGGAGAGCAGTGCATTATATCTTTTTAGGTTCTCTGCTCATTCTAGAGCTTTGAACAATTTATTTGCAAAAAAAAAAACAACAAAAAGGTCAAGGTTTTGGGGCATTTAATGTTCTATTTTCAACTTATTCTTTGAGAGTCTTAACAATGGTAATCCAGTTCACAGAAGCTGAATGTAACACAAATGAAATAAAGATTACATTTTGACATAAATAAAATTTGTTTACATTGTTATGATCCATCTGTTTGTTTACTAATGCCATCTTAACCTTTTCATGAAATATCCCTCAAAATTGAATGGTTTTAGCATCGGCCTCTCTTTGCTATAAGAAAAAATACAACAGTATTAAACAAACTAGTATGCATGTGCTTGATTCATGTTTATATGAATCATTTTATTAAGATCTTTCACTATTCAACCAGGATGGAAATATATTGAGTAAAGCTATTATTTTGTGGATATACGAATGCAAAATAATTGAAAGTCCACATTAGGTTTTTATGCCATTTAAATGCTATAAGCTTGCCATTACTTATTATACCACTTGTTGCATACTTATGTTATTTGCTTATGAGTATATTGTGCACATATTGTGATGAGAATTCACATAACCTATTTACATATTTGTATCAATGCCACTCTCAATTTTAAAAAATGGTTCCGAGAGATTTATTAATATTTCTAATTAGATCCATCTTTATTTTAAAGATGAATGTCTGCATTTTTGTGATGTTTAAATTAAGGAACTGTTTGTGTATGCTTAGGTATGTAAAATAGCAGTTAACAGGTACGGAAAAAAAAAAAAAAGACACATATAATAGCCAAAACTTAGAATCTTTGTTTACCCAGTCACTGGTCAGCATTGGTGACAACATTGCAAGATTTACTAACACCAAACTCTTTATAGGTTTCTCAGGCTGGCTGCATATAAACTAGATCATAAGCTGCAATTTCTGTTTGGGATATCACCAGATCTTATTTTTTCTTCAAACTTGCATGCCATTTGTGGAAAACTAAGCAGAGGTTAATGGGATCTGGTAGTTAGCTGCGTGTAACTTGTTTGTTTATTTAGCATTAATGACTGTGCATCTTTTAAATTCTGTTTTCCTGTGGAAACTCTTTACTACAAGACTTGGTGCAGAAGTCAACAGAAGATGAATGTTTGCCATCTCTGTGGATGTATCTTGCAGTTTTTCACTGCATGGTGTAAATAAATCACAACTTTTAAAAGCTTGATTCAGATCCATTGAAGCAGTATTTAGAATTTCTAAACTGAGTAACTTTGTGTTGATTAAAATTGCTCTCCTTGCACGCCCACCAAATAGGAATTCCTGACATGAAGTGTTTTGGCTTTAAACTTGGAGCACTTACATTAACCCCATGTAGACAGGATTATTACAAAGGGGAACCTGTAAGTTGCCAGACCTTGAGAGATTGATATGCCTGAGTAAGAACTTCTATGATAAAGCTTTACACCTGGGGGTACTTCTCAGCATTGGTGAGGCTGTTTGAACTTACAATGGCTTTGATAACTTGGGCATGTTATTAGTTTTATCAAGACTATGCTTTGACACCTAATGCTAGAAAAATGACTGTTGGCAAAGTTTCAGACTGACGCTTTTGTCCGCATTATATAACAGGTAAAAGTACTTGGTAGTCAACTCATTAATTTTTCTCCCTTTTCTACCGTGTTCTGTTTTTGGCATAATTTCAACCCAGTTTTGAATATTTCATAATACAACGCTTAGGTTAGCATAAAAACATTTCCATCTTTTCTTGAATTATTACATATGAATTCAATTATTAGAAAAAAAAGTAAAGCAAAATAAATGTTTAATGTTTCATCATTTTCATGAGTATATCAACTATAAATGGTGAAAACAATACTAGGGACATGAAGCCAAGCTGAAAATAACATCACTCTAAATGCATATGGCCGGGTTCATTTGAATTTCTAGTAAGTAAATATAATTTACCATTTGTGAGTACCTTTATTAGAAATGATTTAAAAAACAAACTAATCTTAATCAAAATAGCGGAAAAAGAATATTATTTTTTTTTAAGCATGCAGTTTCTACATGCAGAAATAAAGATTTTTTTCAAGAATATAACTGCTTGTTTTGTTATATAGTTCCTGACTATACTGTAATTGAAAACTAAACTGTTATACAGTTTTCTCCCGGTATTTGCGGGGATTATGTTCCTAGAGCACCCGCGAAGAGTGAAAAACTGCGAATATTGGATGTGGTCCATAAAAATGCCTATAAACGTCAAAATATAACGTAAAATATAATAAAAAATATAAGTAAATATATAATAATAATTTAATAAAAAATACAACACTCAGCGAAACACTCGAGATAGCTACACGCGGTAAACTGGGATGATGCTGGGCTGCATCTGCCTGAGACAGCGCCTTGTGGGCAGCAGCCAATCAGCAGCGAGGAGAAATGAATAACGCTCTCGGATTGGCTACTTTCAAACCTCCAGCCAATAGCATGTATTTTATATTGATATTTTGCTGAATTTACGTTAATATTTATATTACAAAATTAGTAAATTATATTGTTGTTAATAATTTAGTGTTAAAAAGTGTGAAAAAATATATATTGCCACGAAAAAAGCCATAAAATAACGCAGAAAATATTTGCGATCCTGCGAATATGCGGGGGTTTCCAGGAACAATTATTTAGGTTCTAAGGAAAATTCCACGAATAACCAGGGCCGCGAATGCCAAACCGCAATTACGCCTGTATAATCATTTTTTCTTTTTCCTAAGATTGTTCATTTTACTCACTGTAGACCATCTTATTTTGCACTTATTTTGAAGTTACACATAATGAAACTCTTTTTTTGCATAAAAATTAAATTTAACAATGTGTACAAATATTATTATTGAAATTTCCAGTTGCATAAGATATATGGAGGTTTAGACTGTTGGGAACAGACATGTATCTGACTTTACTGTGTTGTTTACTTTACAAAACGGTTTACTTTCAAATACTGTACACTCATTGTGCTTCTAACAGACTCAGCAGTGTGCTATCCAAAAGTGATATTAAGTACCTTTGGGTATGTTCTCCACATGATAGATGATAGAGATCTTGCAAATAACTTAGCTGCAAGAACAGTAAGACAATATAACACAATGTTCCCAATAAATGTGTGGCTTCCTGAAAACCTTTGCTGAAGAGAGATAACCAAATGACAAGGACTAAATTGGCAGCAGAAATGAAACAGGAGGATAGCCAAACTTGGAAGAAGGTGCTCTTTACAGATGAGTTCAAGTTTGAACTGTTTGGCAATAATCAATGGCAGTTTGTTTGAAGACAGACCAGAGAGTGGTATAATAGTCAGCAGAGTACAACAGCTACAGTGAAGCATGGGGATGGATCATTACAGGTGTGGGACTGCATATCAATCAAGGGTGTTGGAGATTTTTATAAAATTTAAGATATACTGCTGCTGACAAGTGCAGTTATGTTCTCATCCATCATGTAATTTTCTCATGAGGACATCTGATTGGGCAGGGATTCATCTTCCAACAAGAGATTGACCTCAAACATACTGCCAGTATGGTGAAAAACTATCCAGAATGTGAAGAGGCTGATGGAATATTCACAAAGTCCTGATATGAACATCATTGGGGTTGTATGGAGTTATATGGCTACTAAGAAAGTCAAGCAGAAACTAAACACCTAGAAGAAATTTTTTTTAGGAAATGTTACACGATATATGGAACAAAATTTTGTTAATACATTAGTTCATTATAACCTGTATGAGAGCATGAAAACGAGGTGTCAGTCATACTCTGCCAAATACTAATGCATTGTACAATATATTCACTTTGTGTTTTTGTATATTTTCTGTAACTATCCATTGTGTGTGTATTACGTACATTTTTGAGTTGCGATTACTCATTATTTGTGCATATCCTGTAATTATTTCCAATAGCGTTTGTATAAATTTATGAAAATTATAAAGTACTGTACACACTTTCACAGTGGTGTATGACACAGCAACAACAATAATCATTTTTTTTTAAGATAGGTAGTCCTTACAAGGAATCTTTAATTTTCTGAGGATAGCTTTAGTTAACCTTGACTTTAGAAAATGGTGATTTTTTTTTTTTTGGCATAGGGTTATAGATTTGAATCTACGTACTATTATTTTATAATGAAATATTCTAATGAAAAATGTCTGGATTGCAATATAAACTTATAGTACTAATAGATGTAATATTTTACTGTCTATACTTATGATTATCAGTGTAGATGGAGCTAATTTTAATAATCTTCCTAAAATACAAAAAATTTTTTTTTTCTTTTTTGACATCTTAAATCAGTTTACAAAGACAGGAAATTTTAAAAGACCAAGTTTTTAGTGTAAATGAAAATCAATGCACATTTTGTCTCAGCTAGGACTAAATCAATACGCATTCCTCATCTATAAATGAAAACTTATTTATCTCACCCACATTGTTAAAATGATTCTATGTTGGTGGACATTGTTTATCCTTAGGACATTGAAGAATGTTATCATGACCCTCCATACTACCCATCATTTTGCTCTCAATCTATATTTAGAGACCTGTAAGGTTGCTGATAAATGAAATGAAGACTTGCTGCTGCTGCTGCTGAGGTCAGATGGAGAGGAACGTGGATGGCATACATTGCTCCACCAAAAGAGGAATTGATAAATAAACTATTTGTGGCCAAAGTGTCAGTTCATCAATATTGATATAAGGAAAGCAGGTGAAATGCTGTTAATGAGATTTTCGATAGAACTTGTACTTCTCAGGGTCGATGTTTAACCATTAGTGGGATTTCGTGTGTGTGAGAGAGAGAGAGATGGACAGCTGGTGAACTAGTGGTTAGCTGTTTGGACTGCTAAGTTTGAGGAGCTCGTGTTCGAATCCTGGTCAGGATTGACTTGTTTTATCATACCTTCTCGGTGTGATTTTTTTTTTCTTTTTCATTTCTTCACCCACATCTAAGGAAAGAAGAGTTTTGGTAGGGTTTTTATGGATTCACATGGAGTATGAATGCCAGGTTACACTACCTAAGACTCTGGCTAGAGTATGACCTTACACCATAAAAAGGGCTTCTTAAAACCAAAAACAGTGAATGAGGAGAATAATTTAAAATAAAAATTGCATTTGTCACTTTATTTTTTGCTACTAGTTTTTTTTTTTTTTTAGTTGAAGTAGAAAGATCAAGAAAACGAGAGGAGAGTATGGACACAAGGCTGCTGTGCTAAAGTTTATAATCGTGAAGATGATAAAATATCTTAAAATAAAGCATGGCCACGAACAAAAAAGAATAAAGGAGAGAAAAAAAACCAACAAATGGGTTTGCACAATAGCCTTTACTGATGAATGCAGTAGACATGTCCGTCATGAAGATGAGAAACTGAAAACACTTCATGCTACTTTATAATTTCTGTGAGCAACATATTTTGTAGTAAAAACCTTTTTAAAAAAAACCCCCACAAGAACAAGGGTATGGGAGTGTACCTTCTTTATTGCTATAAATGAAAAAGTATTGTTCAGTTACTAAAATAGAAAATAGAGTTAAAACAAACACAGCAAAGGAAATAATTGCCTTATATAATTTTTGTGAACTGAGATTTTCCAAGCAAATTTTTGGTCAATTTGAAAAAAAAAAAAAGGGGGGGGGCATTTTATTTCAATTGGAAATCATAAAGGAAGGATAGAAAAAAGGTTTAAATAAAGCCAGGCTGAAGTCGTCGTCGTAGAATTTTTCTAAAAAAAAAAAAAAATAGCCAAGAGCCAGAGTAATGTGGTGGAATAAATACAAATATAAGAGATTGGGTGTAATCTAGCGTTTATATTTTGATAATTTTATATTTTCAAATTCGTGCACACGCATGTGTGCTTTCTTTTCTCTCCTCTTTCAAATCTGCATTAAGGCTTACGCCAGCGGAAACTCCTCTGCTTTCAGTTTCCTAAACAAAGCAGAGGTTAGTTGCACACCTACTGCAGAAATTCCCTGTTAGAATACTTTATTTTTTTATATGTGGGGGACTGGAGAACTTGAAGGAAACCCCATGCACCATCTGGTGAAGAAGTGCCAGCAGAAGCCATGTTGGTCAGGGGGTGCATGCCAGCAAATTGAACCAGTCCCAGTAGTCTGCCACCTCCACAATCCCCAATATACAGGTGCATCTCAAAAAATTAGAATGTCATGGAAGAATTCAATATTTTTTGTCAGTTATTTCAGAAAGTGAAAATTGTATATATTTCTAGACTTATTACATGTAAACTAAAATGTTTCAAGCATTTTTAAATTTTAATATTGATAATTATGGCTTACAGCTCATGAAAATCAAAAATCCACTATCTCAAAATATTAGAAAATTTCAAAAGATCAATAAAAAAAAAAAAAAGGATTTATAATATAGAAATGTCGAACTTCTGAAAAGTATGTTCATTTATGCACTCAATACTTGGTTGGGGCTCCTTTTGCACAAATCACTGCATCAATGCAGCGTGGCATGGAGGCGATCAGCCTGTGGCACTGCTGGGGTATTATGGAAGCCCAGGTTGCTTTGATAGCGGCTTTCATCTCATCTGTATTGTTGGGTCTGGTGTCTCTCATCTTCCTCTTGACAATACCCCATAGACACTCTGAGGTTCAGGTCAGGCGAGTTGGCTGACCAATCAAGCACAGTAATACCATGGTCAGAAAACCAGTTACTAGTAGTTTTGGTACTGTGGGCAGATGCCAAGTCCTGCTTGAAAAGGAAATCAGCATCTCCACAAAGCTTGTCAGCAGACGGAAGCATGAAGTTCTCTAAAATCTCCTGGTAGACTTTATGGAGATGCTGATTTCTCTAAAACCTCCTGCATTGACTTTGGACTTGATAAAACACAGTGGACCAACACCAAGAGATGACATGGCATTCCAAATCATCACTGACTGTGGAAACTTCACATTGGACTTCAAGCAATTTGGATTCTGTGCCTCTCCACTCATCCTCCAGATTGTGGGACCTTGATTTCCAAATGAAATGCAAAATTTACTTTCATCTGAAAAGAGGACTTTGGACCACTGAGCAACAGTTTAGTTCTTTAGACACTGCTGATGTTCTCTCTGGTTCAGGAGTGGCTTGACACATGGAATTCTACACTTGTAGCCCATTTCCTGGACATGTCTGAGCGTGGTGGCTCTTGATGCACTGACTCCAGCCTCAAGTTCTTGAATCGGCTTTGCTTGACAATCCTCTCAAGGCTGCGGTCATTCCTCTTGCTTGTGCACCTTTTCCTACCACACTTTTCCATTCCAGTCTACTTTCCATGAATATGCTTTGATACAGCAGTCTGCAAACAGCCAGCCTTTCAGCAGTGATATTCTGTGGCTTACCCTCTTTGTGGAGGGTGTCATTGAGTGACTTCTGAACAACTGTCAAGTCAGCAGTCTTCCTCATGATTGTGGTTGTGTGTACTGAACCAGATTGAGAGATTCATGGTATTTATGCTGCATAAATAGTGATTTACTCAAACTCTAAATAGAACATTCTAATATTTTGAGATGTTTTTTCTATTTTTTTTGGAGCTGCAGGCCATAATTATCAAAATTAAAATTAAAAAATGCTTGAAACATTTTAGTTTACATGTAATGAGTCTAGAATATATACAATTTCCATTTTCTGAAATAACTGACAGACAAATATTGAACTCTTCCATGATATTCTAATTTTTTGAGATGCACCTGTCTAATATATATATATAATATTGTTTAGTTTGTTTTAAGACTGTTTGGCTTGCCTGCCTATGTAAAAGGGAACTTGTTTTCAAATTTTTACTGGTCTAATCTAAATTAATTAGCAAGGTGACTAAAAATAAGTCAGATTGTTTTTACAGCCAAATGAAAATTGATACATTCCGTATTACAAATATCATAAATCAAATATAGGAACTAGTATTGCACACATTTATCCCCCCTTTTATAGTTTCAAACATTGTTTGAAGAATTAATTGTAAATGTTTTTTATCTAACAATTTAATGCAGGCTTGCAGCAGGTAGCTTCCATAATTTATAATATTTAGGAAATGTTTAGATTATATGTATGTACATGTAGATTGTATGCAAAAAAAATTATGGAACCAACCTTTGAGTTTAGAGGAATCTATGCTCTCAGCTGATTACAGGATAACAATGACACATTTTCGGGTAGACCAAGCTGTGCAGAAAGAAAAGCAATGCGATTCATCTGATTAGACACGGGAGGAAACTCTCATAAGATGGGCCAGCACAAAAGACGGCATAACCACACTAGTGGCCAGATACAAAGCAAAATCCTGGTTTAATGATCAAATATTTCCACAGACTTTTACCAATGCAATAATATGGTGCCTATTTTCTGCAGAAAACCTTTTTGTCTCTGCAAGGTTTGTTACTTTCTACAATGTTGTTAAACAAAATTGCCCATGCAAGTTTTTGGGGGGGTAGTTCTTTAAAAGTTTCTGTAAAGCGGTCACAAATCTGGCAAGGACAGAAAATGGATCTGTGTAGCCACCACCACCATTAGTATTCTGCCACCAGGTAGATCCATGGGTCAGATCCAAACCAGGGAGATGAAACAGATGAGGTTACCCTGTTGCCTTCTCAGGGAATGCAGATGTGCCACTGGAAATCTTCACTTTTAGATAATCCCCCACTGAAGTGGTTGTTTGATGTATGCCCAGTGGTTAAACTTGAGATCTCCACTTGACTTTAAATTGTCATGAAATTAAATAAGTGTCTACAAGAAATTGTATTGTAACAATTCCCCCCCCCCCACTCTCAAACCTAATTGCTTCAGTTTAGTGAATTCTTCATTTTATTCTTTTAGCTGTAGGTATAGTTTGTTTGTATTTTTACTATCGCAGAGTGAATTTGTAGACTTGAATTTGTTTTAAAAAATTCTATGCAGAAAAATCAGTTTTTCCTGTAACGAATACTATCGTTAGGAATCGGAGTTTCCTTTACAAAACATCTGCTATTGTACCAGATTGATGAAATTTGGTGCTTCCAACTGGGCTGAGTGCCAGCCATTGTTTTTCATCTGGCAGGCAATTTGCCAAGGAAGCATTTGTGAATTGACATTTTTTGGCTGATCATCCTGAAAATGTCGTAAAAAAGAAGAAAAACCTTTTTTTAAAAGAAGAAAAGTTGTCCGTAACATCAAGTATTCTGTCAGATTGATTATTTTATTTCATTTTGTTTTTTTCCTTTCTTTCTTAAGGCTTAAAATGGCATTAATGTAGAAATTTAATATACGTTACATCTGTGGCTTACATCTAAAATACATCTGATAATTAAAATTGATTTTACAAATGGTTTCTATGGGGCCTGTCTATTACCTTTTTTCATAATTTTCAGAAAGGTTACATGGACTATTTCTTGTTAGAGGAGATATATATATTAAAAAATATATATTGCATGCAGCAAAATAAATGCCTGTAGCTAGCAGGTAGTTGAACTTCCCAGTCAATATATTACTTGCAAACTATATTAAAAAATAAATGGATAACATTGCATTTTGTATAGTGTTTTATTTGACTAAACATTAATTAGTTTTCTTAATGTATCTTAACCCACTTATACCATATTTTTTTTTTTTTTTTCCTATACCAGCCAGAGCCAGTCTAGAACCACTAATTAGTATCTTTGTTGAATTAGCTGTATATTTAGTCACCAGAATTGTAATGCCAAACACACACAGTTGGAGTGACATGGATTTATCATTACAAAGGGTTATTATATTAATGAGAAAGTAACACATGTCATAGCCCCTATGGCTCAACCTGTGCCGAGTAATACAGGTTTTGTGGGCAGTGGGTGCAAAAGCCAAGGTGATATATAGATGGGTAAATTTGTCTCTATAGTTCCTGTTAACTTTTGGAAAATAATTCAATATTTATATTAATTTCTTTCTTTTATTAACATTAAAGCTACTTGATTCTTTGCATCTTCTATCTCATTTACATAATTCTAAAAATTCTAGGAAATTAAACTGTTTTTTTGTTGTTTTTTTTCTTGTTCATGCCAAAAATCTTTCAGAACATACACACACTGTTTAAAATCTATACACTGGCTGTCCACTGTGTTAGGGCCTGTGTCCTTTCAGACTTGACCCACTAATGCAGATTAGGTTGATCACATGGTATAATGCCTGATCCCTGTAGCACTATATAGGGTATGTGTATATTCCATGCTGAAATCTTTACTTTTGCATATTTTATTTGCCAATCTATATTTGTTCTGCCATTGTCCTTAAACTTTGTCTGCCAGTGCATGTGTTAGTCTACTACATTGCTAAAGCTGTGAGCTTGAGTTCACTTTTTGCATGTAACTAACTCAGTTTGGCAATAACTCCCTGGCATGGCTTCTTGCAAAACCAGCTGATGATGTGCAGTAAGCTTCTTCCAAGCACTATGATTATTTTTTTTACATCTAAAAATTAAGAATTTTAATAGGGATTATTGGAAGGTTTGTTCCTGGTTAGCATGGGAGGATTATGGGACCCTTCTGGCAAGTACCCTTTTCCCATAGTGTATCTTGGATCATGGATCTGATTCCATGTCTATTGGTTTTCCAATTAGGAATGGCACATGATGATGATATATATAATTTTGAGTACTTGTTAGCCATGTTTAAGAAAGTAAAACTGGCTGACAGAAAATATATTTATATTTTGTGCACATTTAATCTCAAGATCTGTATAAGATAGAGAATTCATTGAAAGCAAGATGTTTTTAATATTGCAAACAAACATTTAAAGAAAATTTTTGAAAGTTTAATCCACAAACAGTTTTGGGAATTTAATAATTAATCATAATGATTTCACATATGATACATTTATTTTACTTTCAGACTAAGAAAATCTACAAATGAAGATGTGTACCAAAATTTTCATTGTCATAGCTTGAAAATTATGGCCATGGCAAGTGTCACATCATTTGTACAGTCATATATTGTTCAATTAATCAAAGTCATGTTTGTGCCACCCTTTTACTGTGTATACACATTCCTGTACAGTTGATTGAACAAATGGCACAGAGAATACTACCTTTAGTGATCCCCTCATCTGCTTCTAGAAAAGCCCACTACAACATTGCAAAGTATTGAAATCAGATCCACTGGTCAATATATGCCAGGAACATC
This sequence comes from Nautilus pompilius, assembly GCA_018389105.1. Classification (NCBI taxonomy): domain Eukaryota; kingdom Metazoa; phylum Mollusca; class Cephalopoda; order Nautilida; family Nautilidae; genus Nautilus; species Nautilus pompilius. The sequence continues at coordinate 634,561 of JACATO010001871.1, read as the reverse complement.
AGTGCATGTTTGAAACACTGCCATAACAATGATAGCCACTTTCCTCTTGTTTATAGCCACAGCCTAAAGTTTTGCATCACCCTAGAATTTTCATTAAAATGTCAATGCATTGAAGTGCACACCGCTTTGTATTTGTCTATACACACATACACACACACACACACACTATAAAAATGACCAAAATTGAAAAAAAAATGAGTCAATTTTAAATTTAACAGGCAAATGTATCATTTCCAAAAAAGAGTTTATAAATCAATCACAAATGTGACCAAAGTAGAAGTACACAAAAAGCAGACATTTAGAAGTAGTCATGGATACTGTGTGAAACTATATGAACATGAATTTCAAGATAGATTTTGTTATTGTTATTTCTAGGGCAAAATATTTTACTATAGGTGTAGATTAACTCTCGTTGTTTAATGTAGGAGTTATACAAATCATCTGAAAGTGTTTGAAACACTGAGTAAGGTTCTTTTGACATTAGTGGTTGGGGGGATGTATTATTCATCACTTTGCTGCTACATCAGATTTAAGTACATTTTTTAAAAATTCTCTCTTCTGACATGATGATGCTGTCTGTGTTTTTCATTTATTTCTGCACCTTGTCATGATTTATTGGGAAGATATTGAAAAAAAAATAGCAGTTTATCCCTCACATTTTCATTATCTCTACTTTCTAACAGTTTATTCAAAATTTTTATCAAACCATCTTTTGTTTGGAGGACGTGTGGATAAAAAAGATGCTTATTATCAATAGCTGATTGGTTTGATTTTAAAAGTCTTCACACCTCAAACTACTAGCAAATTTCAAATGAAAACTGAAAATAAGCTTGCTGTAATTGCATTTGGCTGTTTTGCTTAAACACCATTTTAACTTTAGTGCAAAATGCTTTGAATATTTTTGTTTTTTTTTTAAGATGAAAACCAATTTACAAATTGCTGAATTTGATATAAACAATTTTTTTTTTTTATTTTATAAAACTCTTTTCTTGTGCTTAATAAGCTTGAGCACCTCACTCATTTATGTTCAGGGAAACAAACCAAGGTTGTCACAACTACCCACGAGCACTAGAACAGATGCCACTGGCTGTTAAATGATTTTGAGGACAAAATCTCAGTAAGTATAAAAAATTATATGCAAGGCATCATGTTGGCAGGCGTGATGGTTCATGTGGACTGATACTACATGGTTACTACCTATGGTGATTCATTTTAACCATTGACTGGATGCAGAATGGTTCGCACAGTCATGACTCTCTGTTGCTGATGAATGGGAAGAAAGATGAGTGCTCATAAGAATGGAAAAGAGGATAGTAAATGCTGAATGTTCATTAATGAGTGGAAGACAAACATTTCTTATAAATAAGCACAAAAGTTGTCTTTTCAAAGAGTAAAATATAAGTTACTATAATCTAAGTATACAGGCTTTTGCAGTAAGCTGTCAGCTAATGACAAAAATCAGAAAGCTTAGAAAGTCTTGGTTCAGTTAAAGAAACAGCAGAGCATGTTCAGTAGACAAAATAGTGAGCGAAATGCTGCAACAAGGGCAAACTTGGTGTTGCCACACAATTGTGAAGCATAATAAGCTATTTTCAGATGATGAGTTTGCAAAGCAATGCATGATTAATGTGGCTGATATATGTTCTGAGAACAAAAAGGAATTTGAAGGCATTAGTCAAAGAGAGCGATGGTGCATTGCATTAAAGAGATTGATGCAGACTTGGCAGCACAGTTAAATTTTAAAAAGGCCAAGTCATTCAAGTGGTACTCATTGTTGCTGTATGATAGCACAGAACATCAGGGATACCTGAACTACTTTTTTTTCACAAGAGGCATCAGTGATTGGTTTGAAATCATTCAAGAATTGGTGTCTGTAGAATTTATAAAGGACAAAAACAACAGGACATGGTTTGTTTGATAGATGGAGAACTGCATCAAAAAAAAAAAACAATTTTCCTCAGGGAAAAATTGGCTAGTGTCACAGTGGATGGGTTTCCTAAATTAGTAGGTAAAAATGCTTGACTTTTGAGGGGAAATTCAGTGATCTGTCTGGACCAGGAAGTCACATTTCTTGATTGCATCATCTTCCAGAAGGTGCTTTAAACTACATGTTGAGTATTGTTGTCAAGCTTGTTAATTTTATTTGAACTGAGTGGCTAAATCACTTGCTGCAGTTCATTGCTCTGCTTGAAGGCATGGATGTAGAGCAATAGATTTTCTGTATCACACGAATATTTTTTGGCTTAGTTTAGGAAGAGTGCTAAAGGGATTGTGAGGCCTAATGAAAAAAAATCCATATAATCTTGGAAATGATGGAAAAAGATGAAGATTTCGCATAACTCAAAGATGCAGATCTTTGCCCTGACTTTGTATGTACCATGGATTTTATCAGGCATTTAAATAACTTGAACTTGAAATTGCAGTGCAAGGTAGTGTTTGCATATGAATTGTACTCAACTATGGAACTATTCAAAGTCGAGCTACTCCTGATTTTGAGGCAGGTGAAGGACTGTATGTTTTCACATTTGCAAACATTGCAGAGTATTGCTCCTGTGATCTCTAGTATGACTGATAAGTACAGCAAGATGTTGAGTGATGATTAGTTTTAATAATCAATGAAAGAAAATTGTTACCTGTGAGACTTTACCAAGAAAATGTTAGTGTTGTTTAGTTCCACCTATGTTAGCGAGAAACATTATTTTCATTGATTAATAGCAACAAGTCAAAGTTGAGTCACAAATGACTGATGAACAAATGACCATGGTGCTGCATATCTCCACATCAGAATTGACACCGGACTTTGGAAACTCATTAAAAAAAATACATTGGGCAGCTATGCATGTTACGATATGTTGGTAACATAAATCTTATTTATCCTTTCTTTCTTAGAAAGAAGCACCAAAAGTTACAAACAAATCGTGATACTTTGTTTTTATGCCCCGGTTGCACTAAATTGCACCAATAATTGCATATTGCGTGTTTATTTAATTGCTGAAATAAATTATTTGTATATAATTAATCTTTTTTTTTTATATCAAATATGGCTCTCCTAAAACCTCTCTGATGTTCTACACTCCTGCTTGGTCCACTATGCAGTCCTACATGTCACACAAGATACAATTTGTCCACCCATAATTTAGCTTGACCCTACCAATTTTATTAAATTCTACTTTAGGCATTTGACAATAAAATATAACCTGTGTCATCCAAGGTGTTAAGGTTCCAACTATAAATAATTTAGGTTTATTTTTGGTATTTCATGTTTATGATATAGCAGTGTCACTTTTATAATTTTACCACATTGAGATATCAAAGCATCTAAGTCATGGACTTGTGTTTTAGAACTTGCGTAATAAAGTGTAGAAATGACAACATGCTAGCACCTTTCCTTTTTTTTTGTTGGAGAAACTTAAGGTTCCCTCATTTTGTCAGATAGGAATAAGTCGTACTTTTTGAGCTTTAATCACCAACCTCTCTTGTTATGAAAATCGTTAACATTTCAGTGTTTCAGTGAATCTTTTCCTGTTGATGCCCTGAGGATAGAGTCTATAAGAACTGTCAAATTTTGTGGGAATAATTTTCATTAATTTTGACTTCATCCTCAAGGTAATATAATACTGCTTTTGTCATTTGAGAAGTCTGTCTAAATTTTCATCAGTCTTGTTTTGGTGGAGTGTACGAATAAATGTATGAAGAGAGAAAATCTAGAACCTTTAGCCGTAAGTGCCTTTAGCTTTGGTGGGAATTTATCATTACTTTTTGTTTCAACTTACTTAGTATCATAGTATTTGATGTTGGATCAGAATCTCTCTTGAATGTTTAATACAGCCCCACAATTTAACTGGCTTTTTTTTTTTTGGTGTTTTTTGGTAATCGTATACAAAAACAAAATGAGCTGCTTGATATTGGACATCTTTAAATTGCAGTTTGCTGAAGAACATTTTTCATGATGTATGCTTGACTTTTGAGAATTGTTATTGTTCACGGGGTACTTCATTTTGAGAATGAGGATTTATATTTGAGAAATACTTTAAACATTTGTGATTAAGAGTCTGGATTCTGAACCAGTGCCATTCTATATAACACAATGAAGCTAATTCAATCAATCGTGCAAAGAAAACATTGTCCAGCTTGGTCAGTAGTCCTGACATGTTTGAGAATAAATGGATCGGTTGTTTATCTAAGTGATAGTTGTATTGTAAGCATAAAGAATCCAATTTATTTGGAGCTGTGGAAATGAAGAACTAGGGGCTATTTTACATGGCTGCTATATTTGTGTTTACCAATTAATTTGTACTGAAAAAAAAAAGTTTTTTGTTTTTATTCTTTAGGGTTACATAAATGAATATTGTTATGTAGTTAACAAATTTGCTGCTTTTCATTCTGAAAAAAAAGAAGCAAAAGATCCTGAACTTTCCATATGGAGGGATTCCATATTATTTCACATACATCCAGATGCATGTATATATTCTAGGTGACACTTTGTGACTATGCTGAGACCTGTTGTGCATTGACAATACTGGGCTTCAAATATCTGTTTGATAAATTAGGAGTGAAATATCCATACAAAATCTCCATTAAAGTAATTAATATTTTACAGAATACAGTACATCTCATATTTTAGCATCTATAAAAATCTTCATTATTACATTGATGTATGGGATTTTGCATAGTCAATGAGGGAACTAAACAGCACACAGTATCTGATGATAAAAATATTTGCATTATCATTCCAACTCATTTCAATTATGTTACAGTAGCAAACTGAAAATTATGTAGTAGATTAATGTTCAGTAGACAAATTTAGCCACATTTCTAGAAACAGATTTTCTCATAACAACAAAATACTATAAAATTTTTTCTGTATGGTAAAAAAAAAGCCCAATGCTTTGGATTTGCAGGTTTTTTATCTACAATTGTTAAGTTGTTATTGTAGGAGATTTTTGACAAAGCCACACACAATTTTAAAAAAATTTTTCCCTGGGTTTAAAATTCTTTCAAAAGGTAAAACTAGCTGAACTGGTTCTATTAGTCTAGTGTAAAAAATATGTGTTAAAACTTTGAAATCATTATATCGCATTTATATGTATATATATAAACAACCATTTTATTATTCAAAATTTTGGGCAAAGGGAGCGCACCAGCTGAAATCTTGATTGAAATATTTCATTTTTTTTTTGCTCTATTGACATGTGATATGATGGTAACATACTCTTTTTCTGTAAGTGACATTTGGTCAGTATCTTCCATTTTTAATTTTTATATAAATATAAGCAAGTTTTCATGTCTTTCACTTAGAAAGAGAACTAATGCAATTGTTGCGTTGTCTTTTATTGGTATTGTTCTAAGTTTTAAATGATAGTTATGGAAAATTGTCATTCTGTATTATTTATAATAAAAGCTTAGCACACTTCTGCTTCAAAGAACTTTGTGTATCTTGTTACATGCTAATAGTACTGTTGGTGCTTCACTTTCAGAAGTCTTCTCAGATTTATAAAAACATCCATAATTTTTATTTTGGAGTGTATTTTTTGATTTTTTTAAAGGAATGCATCTTTTTTATATTTGATAATATAGTAATCATAATTTATTGAGTTATTTATCTTGAAACTAACTAAAAAAAAGCAAGAATGTTGCCAAAAATGTGATAATAATCACACATACAAGGTGTAATCAAAAAGTTTGTGGATTAAATTTACTGACAACATTAATAGCTAAAATTTAATATGTAATATCTGAACACATTTTTAGTTGTGCTGATGGCACAACAATATTAAAGCAGTATTATATCACCATTTTTTGCCTATTGCATATTATAGTCAGAGCAAGGTAGGCATATCAGCAGTGAATGCATCAAATTTTGTTGAAGAAAGTTAGGGAAATAGCTACTGAATGGCACTATCCTGTGCTACAGTACTTGAATGGTTTTTATTGATTTAGAGATAATAGAACATCTGTTGACGATGATCTTGGCCAGCTACTTTACATACTCAGACAACTCAGTCAGTCTTAATTTGATTTATGCAAACAAGCAAAAGTCTGTTAGAGACGTTGCTGAAGTTATAATTTTATATGGAGCATGTCACTCAGTGATTATAAAAGATTTAGGAAAGTGACATTGTCAGCAAAGATTGTTCCATATCTCACTGATGAACAAAGAAACCAATGTGTCCCCTGTGTGCTAGGATCTTAATGAATAAGCAGCAAATAATTTAAAATTTCTCTAGAGCATAATAACAGGTGATGAAACTTGGATTTACAGTTATGATCCAGAAATCTAGTACCAATCCTCAGTGGGAAACACTGCCAAGGAAAGTAGGACAAGTGAGATCGAAAGTGAAGACAAGGCTAATAGAATTCTTTGACTCTGGATTGTTAGTGCACCATGGGTTTGTCCCAAAAGGTCAGAGAGAAAACCAGGCATTCTATATAACTAGTCTGTAGTGCTTATGAGAAGACTGTTCAGAGATGGTAGCCATAGAAGTGGAAATATAAAATGTGGATATTACATTATAACACTGCGTCAGCACATGGATCGCATTTACTGCATCAGTTTTTGACCATACATTGCATTCCAGTCATTGAACATGAGCTATATTCACCAGATCTGGTACCATGTAATATTTCTGTTTCAAAATGAGAGCATTCCCTAAAAACATGGAGATTTGATCATGTACCCATTATTATTGCAAATATAGAAGTGATTTCAAAGAAGAATAGGTGTTTTTCCAGAAATTGCAAAACAATTAGAATAGGTGTATATTTGCAAAAGGTGACTATTATGAAGGAACATCCTTGATTAGGTAATAAGTGCTATGGTATTATCACAAGTCTTAGAATTTTCTGATCACACTTATATACTGAAACATTTCACCTAGGTGTGTTGGCTATGATTTAATAAGCACTAGCAACACATGATAATTAGCAGAAATGGAGTTTGAGCATTGAACATCCAAGACACTAGAGTTCATTGTTTATTTTTTATCTCTGAATGATATAACATCATGGCCATGCTTTAAGTTTCTGGCTCAACAAACAGCATCTAGTATATATTGCAGGAGTGTTGTTGTTTTTTCTTGGCAGTGCTGTGGCTAACTGTTGACATACATGTTGCTTTACATCATGCTGGCAAAGGCTGCACCCATAGGTTGAGATCATAAAATCTGGATAGCTAATCATGTGTAACGACTTTGTCTTAATAAAACATATGACAACCTTTGCTGTGTGGTGTTAGGTGTTTTACTGGAATGTCAGATGCAGTCCATGCCATTTATAGGTGTGCAACTTTGTGTAGAATATTGTCCGCATAGCTGTAGTATTACTGATCGGCACCGATTTAACTATGTAAAAAATGCATTAAAACAGGATCACATATGCCATTTTCTTTATTTTACCCAATTGTCTTGTATCCAGATTTCCACTACTACTAGTTCTGTTACAATTGCACCTGTGTCCTGTTGAACTACAGACTGTCTCACAAGCTTGGTTCCTACAATAATGACTGTTAGATTCTGGTTCAGAATCATTGGCTGACACTGAAAACTTTAATTCAAAGAATTACCACCATGATGCTACTACCATTGCTAAATTTCTCATGCTCTCTGATATAACAGTTGATAAACTGATTGTGAGTAGTACATCTAGCAAATGACAACTAGATTCTCATTTGAGAAAATCTTATAATCCAAAATCTGCAGTGCCGAGTGTAGCCTTAAGCAACCTGATGATGTGTATGTTAATGTCATTTAGTTAGCCTTGTGCCAGTGTAAGGCCTCTTAAATCTTATGTTGTTTGATCTTAGCCTCTTCATGGTGGTGCTTAGATGCAATCATATACTTTGTGTTGTTAAGTTATGAACACATTCTTCAATCATTGTTAGTGACTCCTTAGATGAAGCCAAATGTTCTTGATACTTCATCATGACTATTTAATCGGCCAGTTTGATTTATCTTTGGTGCTTACTGAATACATTGCACATCCACCTTAGCTTGTATACATGAATGAACATGTTTTCTATTTGCTTATTTCCATTTTCCAGTCAGGGCATTTTGAGTTTTAGAATGGAAATATTTATGTAACATTCTTGTTGATTTCATGTATACTACTGTGGACATGTGACATAAAATGTATAAAAATTTTTTTGAGATCAAATTTTAAGTAATTTCTTGGAATAGGTGTTGCGTTATTTGTTTAAAGTGTTTAAATGTTCAAAATAGCCTCTTTTTTGTATATTTAAACATATTTTAGATACTTGTCACAAATTAGTAGATTGAATTTATACATTAGAAGATGCTTTGATGCATAGAAGATCCATAGTTCCCTTTGTTTTCTTTGTGGAAGATGAAACATCTGAATAAACCTAATTTTACTGCATATGTATTTTGATAATCTATGGCATTTATGAGAAGAGTAAGCAGACTTTTCATGCATAAAACACAAAATAATTAACGAATTTTACTACATAACTTTTGTGCATGTTAACTTTGATGGCTCTTTTTGTTATCTGATCACTTTGATATCTAAATGGATAATTTAGCAGAATTACAGAGAAGAAGCCAAAAAAACAAAATGGAGGGGGGGGTCAGCTTAGTCAGAGAAATGAGAAAAAAAAACAAACAATAGAATTTATAGTTTTATTAATGCAATGTTAATGTCTGTAATTTTTTTCTTTTCCATTTTTTCATAGCTCAATATCTCTTTGATTCCATGAACTTAGCACTCGAATAGATTAGTTTTGTAGAAGAAATGACAAAATACTGTTTAAGTTTGGTTCCATCACTAAAAGAACTTACTGCTAGTGGTGCTGTCAGCAGATATTTTCAGTTGACATTCACACACTGTAGGTGTAAAAGATGTGCTAGCACTTAACTTTTATAGCATTTTTAAAATAATTTTGAAATGATGGTGAATGATGTTATGTACATAAAGAGATGGGTAGGTAAACATAGTGGTTTTAGGAAAAACTTGAACTCAGATAGCAAATTTTTGCTGTCATATTCTATTTTAATGGGATGAAGATTGATGACATCAAAATGGATCACCATTAAAAAAAAAGTCTTTATTGGTCTTTGGATAAATATCTAAATACAGTGGACCATTTATACAGGTTCATAGTTATCTTTTGACATATACAAAATTAGTGGGTTAGATATTTAAAATTTTAAAAAAGCAGCATTACACTGCTGCTTGCTTGCTTCAACTGTATATAATATTTCAGAAAATTTTCATGACATTTTGCATTCTGTTTTCTTATATGTTTGAAACCTACAATCATTCTCTACTTCTCTGGTAACAAGTTTACAAGATGAACATGCTAAACATTCAGATGACTGATTTTCTGATGATTAGGAGTTACTATCTAATTTATTCGCTTGCTGCACCCCAATGTAGTAGCTGGTATCTTGTTCATTTCTCATGGGAGAGGTTAAGCACCAGGCTAACTGCTTGCCCTCATAAATATGGCAACTAGTTATAGAAGATGTCGGGGTTTGTTTTCCACCATTTGCACTGTGTTGGAAGATACTGAAGATCTAATTAGCATTTCTTTTCCATGGATTGGGAGGGTCTTGTGAATGCTGCTTCAGTTGTCTACCTCTTCCTAATGACCAAAGTAATTCTGTATTTTCTTCTTTGATTACCATGGGTTTTTTTTTTTCTTTCAATTTTTAACAATATGATCATCAGCTAATTTATTCTTTTACCAAATCATTAATGCTTCTTAAAGTCTTCTTTACACTGCATTGTTGCCTTAAAGTAGAAGCAAGGTTTTTGAGATTATTATTTTACATGTGGGTGCAATTCTGCTGTTCAGTGTTACACAGTGAGGAATGTAAGTATAAATAATTTCTCTGATTTAGAGATTTGCCAGTTGGCCATTGAACTGTGTTGTTCATGATCTCATATCAGTCGTTTGCAAGAAACGAATTCTGTGTTGTAAGTTTTTATGAATGGAGTTGGCCAGAAGATTACTACCATGATTCCCATTTGTGCGGCTATTATTTCCAGGTACATGCTACATTGAAGTAGCAGCATTCTCTTTTTGTAACTGCAACATTCCATTCAAGGTTTTCTGTGCTTCAGCATCCTTTTAAATGAATTTTTTTTTTCTGTATGGACAGGCCATGGGGTGATAGACTACATGTCATCAGTCTAAGCTGCATATGGTATACATAGATGTTTTTGTATGGACAAGCACTGGAGGATAGTCTGCTGAAAAAAATTAAAACGTTAAAACATGATATTTAGATGACATTAAATATGGAAGATAGCAAAGGTTGTGTAAAGATGGTCTTTAGATTCTTTATTGCAGTCATTAAAGTTGAATTGAAGATGACTTTCTGTCTAGTTCATAGTTATCATTATCATGTAGTTTTGTCAGGTACAGCTGTTATTTTCTAAATGTGAACCACCATGTCCTCATTTTTCTTGTTTTTGTTTAAAAAAAGCTTCAAAGTATTTGCGATGTTCATATAAATCATGCTTTATTAGCACTACTATATAAAGGTCATGATTGATGAAAGATATCTATAAAACTGTGGTATTCTATAAAAATTAGCTACCATAATTGTGAACTCATCAAGGACACTGATCAAAAAGTCTCTTTGTACCAATTTTGTCATGTATATATTTTCTGACAGTCCTATGCTAGATAGAATACATGTAACTATATGGACTAATAAACTGATTTAAAATAAAATATGGAATGGAAGATTTTCTTGGTGAGTTCAGCTCATATATGTATTGTAGAAGAAATACTTTTGATTATTTTCGTATAGTAAGTAAAGATATTATATTAATATGAAAAATAAAACAAAACAAAACAAAAAAGAACAGAAACAAAAAATCAGTGAATTATGCAAAGCACAAGAGATATAGTATATTCTACCATATTTCTTGTAACTAAAATGTTTATTTTGAAAACTTAAAATTTCTGAATAACTCGATGTGAACTGTTTGTGTCAGTGATTTTCAAATACACTTGAGGTGCATCTGGACAACTTTCATCTGTGCGTTATCCTTTAACAAGTTTCAGCTCATTACTCAAACAGCCCTTGGGATAGTAAGTCTAGCAGAGAGTAATCAGTCATCCATTATCCATCAGTTTACCTATGTTCTCCCCCCCCCCAACCACTGTGTACACACTTCTAAGCCATGCCCACCTTGATGCCATTCTGGTGCTCTCATTCAGGCATTTTGATGCTCTGCACTATCTTGTAGCTATCTCTTAAAGATCACTAGCCTCTTCTGTTTTCACATATTCCCTTAAGATTCATGAACAGTGTTTGAATTATCATTAAAATCCACATTCACTAATGAAGAAAATTTGTTTTAAAGACATCTGGGAGTAATTAATCATTTGTTATTCCTCAGAATATTTTGTACTTCAAAGACAGTTCATTGTTTATGATCTCCAAGGAAAATTTTAGCATACATTTTTTATTAGATAGAGAAATTATGGAATGGTAAACTAATCAATATGAGAAGTCTCAATAAAAAGCAGTTTTTATATTATAACTAATTTTTATGTAGCTTCTGGAATGTGTTTCTGGCAATTAATTGTCTGATTCTTAGTTTCTTTATTTTTCTTCATTTCTTGTTATTCAGAAAAGTCAACACATTAGTTTCATCATCACCTGTGGACCTTTTCTAGTTTCTGGCTGACAGGTCTTATTTAGTTAGTTTATTTGGCTGTGATGCATGGTAATTAATTTCTTATCTAATTTACTCACCATACTTAGATGTTTTCTGCAAAAATTTTTTTTATTATTTCAACATTCTTGATAAAAGCCATGAACTTTGAATTCATTATTGTCATGAGATATTTGATAACCTCGGTGAAGAAGATTTAACGAAATATTAATCATATTCTTAAAGAAGAAAAAAAATTTTGTTAATAAAGAGAGGTAGGATGCCATCATGAAACTGTTGATAGTATTTCATTTCCTTTTTTGACAAACCAATAATGAGAGAAATATTGAAGTACTTAATATCAGAGACCATCTTACTTGGCATCTGTGCAGCATCTACCATCTTCATTGTCATATCATGTAAAGTTTATCTTTTGGTTTACGTATATCAATCACCTGAGAATTCGCATCAGTATTATCCAGAGGAAGGCAGAGATGCAACTGTCATCATCATCAACAATAGACAAGCAACACCTGGGTTTTTGAACAAAAAAATTTTTATTTTTTTATTTTAATGGACTTTTTTGTCCTATGTTTCAAACTGCCTTGGCAGGCAACCATTTATATCTCACTCGTCAAAGTTGTTGGCTAAGTTGGATTTTTTTTTTGTTTTTGTTTTTGGAATTTGTCTAATGGGTCCAGCATGTTATTTACCTTCTTTGTACAACACTCTAGCCCTGCCTTTTTATTTAATAATAAACCTTTCGTAGATAAGAAGTGAGAATACCCTCATCACAGATTCTGTTTTCCCATAGTCTGGCATCATTACAAACTACAATAATCCTGAAGTGTGTAGCCTGTAATCATTAGAATCTGATTATTGTACCCTTAAATATAGTCCAAAGTCAAAAAAGGGGGTTTACCTATTAATTAACCTATTATTTGGTTGTAAAAGTCTTAGTGTGTGCTCCAAACCCCATAATTCTGAAAACAAAAAAAAATTACTAAAAAATGGGAAAGAGTAACTTTAATTAAAATGTAAAATTTCAAATATCATTTACAGTATAACTTAAGAACACAGTTTTTTTTTTTTTTCCTTTTCCAGAATGACACAGCACACTTATTATCCAAGATATACTTAAGGGGTTTTTTCCATTTTAAATACATGGTTAAACCAAGAGAGATCAATCAGAATACCTAACCATGTTTGAAATGTAAAGTTTTTATACACATTGTTCTATATTTGTGTAGTTAAAAAGATGTAAAGTATCACATTGTTTATTTAATATTAGTAAATGTGGATGATGCGGTGGTCCATTGGTAAACTATTGGCTGCTAAGGTTGAGGGCCTGAGTTCAAAACACTGGTCAGGGCTGGCTCGGTTTGGTTTCCTCTTACTCTGCTTCACCAGCTGGTTGCATGAATTTCCTCTGGGCATTTTGGTTTTCTTCCACATCTGGAGAGTTAAGATTTCTAGTAGGGCCCTTTGCTTAATGTTTTCCATTGCTGAAAAGTGGTCATGCAGCCCACTCAGTATGTAAACACATGATCCACCATCTCATTCTGGTGAAGCATACAATGGGTAACAGATACAAACTATTCTCAGTATTTAAATGAAGGACCAAATGAACCGGATTTTTTAAACAGATGTACAGTATTGAAATTTTAGTGCCGACTGTACAAAGGTGTACAATTTTTCTTGAAACCTAATTTAATTATTGTTGGAATTGGTGATTCTCATGTTCACTTAAATTGCTTTTATTTCTATATACAATTTTTTCAAAATTTTAAATGACAGAGGTGGCTAAAGTATATGCCAATTATCCAATTAGAAGAGATCTTTGCTAATCCTGGGGGTTAAAGGTCACATTGGATCAAGAAATACAACCCTTTTATTGGGACTGTTTAATTCTTTACAGTGTGTGACTTGCTTTGTTTCAGCTAAATCCCTTTAGGAATTTGCTTTCACACAGATATGACAGTAAGCAAATTAATTCCTGTAACATTTCCCAGTGGTTGATCTTCTCATACCAAAGAATTGGCTTTAATTTCATTTTACTTGTGATGATTGTGCCAAGTGTTTTACAGCTAAGATAGCAGCCACATTCTCTGTTTTAACTTTTGCCATAGCACAAAGAATGGATCTGTCTCTGGTTTTGGAGGGGGTGCACACAATGGTTGATTTAAAAAAGTCTTATGATACAACATTTGGATTTGTTTTTTTTAAAAAATGCAAATGACATTGTCTTTTGATTGACATTGCTATAATTTACATTGATAGTTTTCTGCATATAACTTAGTAAATGTAATATGCAAAATTTAATTGCACTATCCTTCTCCTTTAATTGCCAATTCATCAGTAAATTTAACAATACTGAAATGTTGTGTTTCTTGGCTTTTCATTGGATTTTATATTGGGATATTTTAAAAATTAGCATTGAGAATGGATTTTATATTTTGTAGCAGCTGGGCAAATAGGTTTTTTTTTTTTTATAATACTGATGTCTCTAAGGGGAAACAACTCTGGTGAGGGGAGTGTAGTGCTATGGTTGCCAATTCTGCACAGAACAAGGAGAAACCATGTCAGAGAGAGAGAGATGTCAAACTGAGCTGTTCCCATGTGGGAATCGAACTTGGGCCCTTGACTTTATTAGTCAAGTAGCCTACCACTGAACCACTGCATTCCATAAGTAGGGCATGAAAATGAGTTTACAATATTTTTTTTTATTATTCCCATGTTTTTATATTTCTGTATTAAGTTGTAAGCTTCATTCACTCTGCCAGCAGCACTGTCAGTCTAAGTTAGCACCTGTGATGGAAGCAGTCAGCCATTGAATCTTGAAGTGGAGTTGGGTTGCTTTTAAGGCTGAGTAGTGGTGGTGGTATGATCTCAATATTTCTTTCTCTCTCTTGCACTGTCCTGCTTGAAGTGGCATTTATCACAAACTTTTTTTTCTACCAGATCTTGTGTATGTATGTATGTTTTTTTTTTTTCTAAGCTAAATTTGAAGGTGCTTGGAGTATTTGTTGTAAATGTGGAAGGCATCTGTTAGTCATCTCACCTTCAATCAACTTGTCGTGTATCTGATGGTATGTTTTCCAGTTCATTTCTATTTAAAAACCTACAATTGAATTGCAAAATTAATAAAATACATTTTTATTTTTAAATTTGATTTTTATGTGTATAGTGCAAAATATATACATCTTGCGTTAGAGTGAATATCTATAAAATGAAACTTCACATGATAAAACTGAGATTGTTCTTCGTATAAATATGCCTGCTTGGATGATTGGTCACCCTTGAATTATTTTCTTACCTAAGATTTCTGTTGCAAGAATTTTATGGTCCATTAACAGAGCTTACAATTAATCGTGCCGATATTAGCAAAACCTGGAGACTAGTTCTCCCTTTTAATGAAGCATCTCCACCACACAAACCAAATGGAACAATTTTTGTTTATTAGTCAGTCACCTAACAGCAGCATTCTGCATTCTAACTAAAGACATGGATTTACTTTTCACTTAATTCCTATATTTCATTTAATAAAAGGAAAAGACTTATTTTTGAAAATTTTGAGTGATGAGGTAGATAAAAATTTTATGTACGAACAAATTTGAAATGCTGAAAGGCAAGTCTAAGAAATGAAAAGCAGGTTGTTAAATACATGCTCGATATTTATGGAGGAATGGAGAGTGATGTTTTAATAGTCATATACTATGGTAACAAAAATTGTGCGCAATGAAACAGAATTACTTTAATCGTATCCGGTCAGGTTTCATTTGAACGTCCCCTGTGCTATTGACTTTTTACAGAATGCAGTGCAAGCTGATGGCTGGCTGGCTGTATCAGCATCAAAACTGTTTGTTTGTGGTATTCAGTACCAAAACTAATTCATATATAAACATCATTAAAGATTTTCTGCGTGACAAAAGTATCATACAAAATGATGGACTTGGACTATCTTTAATGCATAAGTAAATATATTGTTTACTCTGACTGATGGCACTCACTTGCTATTCATGAATGGAGAATTTCATGCTGTTCTCGGTCCCCTCGGCACCTGAAGTTTCTTTAGCAAATCAGCTTAATTAATTTAGAACAGAGTTACATTTTCTAAGGTATTTGTTACATTGAATGTTAAACTATTTATAAAAATATAATATTAGTAGTGATTTAATTTACTCTCAAAAAAGTGATGCCCATAAAAATGAACAGTGATTGTTGAAAAATAAAATGCCTTTTTTTCTAGAGAACATTTTAATTTTCTGCCTCTTTGATAAATAATGGTCTTGTGTTTTTTTATGAAAGTAAAAGAAGGCATTGTTTGTTTTTATATGCTCATGTGTGCTCAATACTAACAATGCTTACTTGGTCTTTTAGTTAACAAGTGCTGGCATAAATTAATCATTTTCAATTTGTCAGGTATCTAATACTTTTATTTTTGAAAGCAATATGTTTAAAGTAAACACATTTGTTTTATATAGTTCTGCTGTGTGTGAAGGTGATAAGGAACTGTCGTGCTACTGATTCTGCAGTTCAGGATGCTAAGGTTATATCATCTGCAGTTTAAGTTGCAAACAATGCTCCGTACAGCTTTTGATCTACAGTTAAAAGTTCTAAGATTCTATTTTCCCGTTCAGTCCATAGTTTAAGAGCATTTAGTTTACTTAAACTTGTAACATTATTGCCAGAAAAAAAAACTTTCAACATGTACTGCAGTTATAAAAACAACAACAACAACAAAGAATGAAAAGAATGAGAATAGTGGTTTATGTTTACAATTATTTGTCTGCTTTTTTTCCCTGAATAAAACATAAGAAGGTAACTCTCTTTCAGTGATGAATGTGCTTGGATATCTGTTAAGTAACTTTTACATTGTCACTTTGTTTAGCAGAGTTTGATGTTTGTTTTGTTTTCTCATTCATTATGGCCATGCCTGATTTACTGATACAATATCAGGAGACCGTGAAAATAAAATTAAAAAAAATGTGTACACACACACACACACACACAAGTTCTAGTAAACAAAACATTTGTTACATAAGCAGATAAATTTATGATCATTTTTATAAGTGGAAACTGGAGATAAAAAAGAATCGTGATCTTTTGAAGTTTGAGATTCTAATTTACTGCATTTAACAATATAAATAGAATGATACTGTACAAAGAAATGGCATCAAATTGAGTTTGACATAGAGTAACAGTTAATTACACTGGTAATCCTGCTCTAAAACCCAGCACTTTTATGCAGTTACTAGGTAATCCTATCACTAACTTGCCACAAGTCAGTAGCCATTAGCTTCACCATCAAAGGCTTGTTAGCACAGTTTGACAGATGGTAAACAAACTTTTAACTAGTGTGCTCGAAAGGAAAGTACTTATAAGGATTTATCACCAGATTTATTTCACATAAACTACACTAAATACTTCCTTTTAGAATCAGTTTTGTCTAAAGAACTTGAATGGTTTGTTTTAGTTTACGTTGATTGTGATTTTGTTTCCATGAACAAGTGATGTGTAATGTTGTCTCATTTTGTTCATATCAAGTTAGTTTGATACTATATATCTTCTTTAACCTATCCAATGCTGTAGTCATGTAAATCTATAAAAGTAACACAAATGTCTTCAGTTCTGGGTCTGATCAAATAACTCAAAAATTGGATCATTTTCTACAGATACAGCTTATAAATACTGTATACACAAATATCTTATCAAACAGTGTTAGAAGATAATGAAGCTATTTATTTTTATTATTGTCATTGATATCAGTATAAACCAGAGATAGGTTAGCAAGCTGTGTAGGGTGTTTGTTCGCCATGGTGATGACTATAGATTTTTAGTTCTCAATAGACCTGGGCTGTTGGCATCTAGCCATTAATGCGAGTTTTCCTGATCTTTTTTAGCCAGCCTCTTCAGTGTCAGGTTCTAGTGTGTTCTGCTGCTAACGCAGCCAAAACTGATGTGCATTGGTCACTCACTATCTTCGGTGCCATGCATCTTTCTCTGCCTTGTTACTGTTCTGGGTTCTGACTCCCCTGAGCTACACACTCATAGCTTTATTATGGATTGCAGCAACAACCAGAAATGAAAGGAATTTACTTCTTCTTTTTCTTTTTTTTAAAGATTCTTATCAGAGTGAATATTTAAAGGTTTGAATAACTTTTTAGAGCATCTTTTAATTTACTGTCGTACTGTGGGTGATAATTCTAGGTGCATATCAGTGACACCTAAATTGCCATAATTACTGCGGAGATGGAAGAGTTTCTGCCTACTGTGTCTGCACTTCAGTAATGTCAAAGACTAAAGAGCTGCTGTGCGAAAGCCCAATAAACCAGCATCATTCTCCTCTGATAGGACATTTTTAACTGCGAGGATCTGAAAAGCTCTTGAATTTTGATTGTAACCTCAATAATGATAAACCTAATTTACACTTGAGTTGATGAATATGTTGCTACTTAGATTACAGGTACAGCTTACAGCAGAATTACTGGCAGGTGTTCTGCTTATCTTATTCTATTTTAATGGAAAATATTAACAGAAAAAGGAAAGAAAAGAAGAAAAAAAAAGTTTTCACAGATTTCAGTTTTGTAAGGTGTGTGTTTTGACTGTCAGAAAACAATTCCTTTGCATTGGTAGACATTTAAAATTCAAATAAGATTGATAACTGTCAGCTAGTGCAAAGAATTCTAGATTATCTAAACCGGATACTAGTGGAATTAAGTAGCGTTCTAAAATTTTGTAGATTTAATATTTTGCTGTGAAAAAAATAAGAAAAAAGAAAGACTTATTAAAATTATTCAATCTCTTACAGATAAGTGCAATCACCTGGAATTTTACAGAATTATGAGACTTTGTGGAGTCTTTACTTTTTAAAAACCTAAACATGTATAGGTGAAAGGCTAATTAATGTATTCTGTTCATGACAAAATTTCCACAGAAAAACAATAGGTTAATGAAATAACACATCAAAAGGAGAGAAAAAATAGGATGAAATCATCTATTAGAAGTCAACAGAATAATTTAGGAAAATCAAAATGTTTGCATAGCATTTCCATTTAGTAGGAAATGAGTTTTTTGTTGTTGTATGTGAGCTTAATTGTGCTAAATCTTAGGAAGGGCGGAAGAAAGAGCTACGGGGATAGAGCATTGGAAAATATTAAAGTGAACTTGTTTAGCGTCTGAAGCAAACTTCTGTTGAAGAAACATTCCCTGAAAACAATAGTATGTAATCTACCTTCTGATACTCTTGAAATAGGTTTGGGGAGAATTCTTTCCTCCTGTTTTTTTTTATTTTTTTTTTTATTATTTATTAGTCACTATTATTACAGAACTGTAAAGTCCAGGATCTACAACATGAACATGTTTAAGTCAGTCAGGTTTTTGCTAAGTTCTGTTAGATCTAAGCATTATGCAGATTTCTGCAGCAGCCACTATGGGAATGTTTTCTTAAATATTGGGAGATACAATTATCTCACATTTCATATCTCTCTCTCTACTGATGTCCTCTCTCCCTCTCTCTACTGATGTCCCCTCTCTCCCTCTCTCTACTGATGTCCTCTCTCTCTCTCTCTCTACTGATGTCCTCTCTCTCTCTCTCTACTGATGTCCTCTCTCTCTCTCTCTACTGATGTCCTCTCTCTCTACTGATGTCCTCTCTCTCTCTACTGATGTCCTCTCTCTCTACTGATGGTCCTTCTCTCTCTCTACTGATGTCCTCTCTCTCTCTCTACTGATGTCCCCCTCTCTCTCTCTACTGATGTCCTCTCTCTCTCTCTACTGATGTCCTCTCTCTCTCTCTCTCTACTGATGTCCTCTCTCTCTCTCTACTGATGTCCTCTCTCTCTCTCTCTCACTCACACCACCACACACCAGAGACAGACAGACAGACAGGTTACTGTTAGGAATCACATGCACTATTATCATTTGTGAAAAAAAAAAAAATTATAACTGTTTGGCCTGATTACTGATCAGACCCCGTATCTATTATCATACAAAAACTAAACCGGTTGCAGTTTATAGAAGTTCTTAACATGCATGTCAGCATTTTCTCAATATTGCTTGTGTTTACTAACTAGGGCAAAACTAGATTAGAGATTGTTGAATGGCCAGAGACAATGGAAATTTCTCTTTAATGCAATAGCAAGAGATAGCCTTTAGTCTAAGTAATAGTTGAACAATCTGATTCTCTGTCTTACCCAGTTTCATAATAATTACAGTAGCTTACAATAGGCAACAGACCCTACATCTTACTACAAAAAGTACTGTTTTAATTTCATTCTTCATGTGCTCATTATGCATCATCATATCTTTTTCTCTGATATTTTTTTTTTTTTTGCCTCTTTTTGTACATTCAACAAATGGAATACTGGCTACTCTTGTTAACATATTGATTATTATGAGTAGCTCCTAAGGAGTGCTGTTTTGCAACAGTGACATAAGATTACCAACTCTGATGGAAGTGGTCTTTAGTGGCCAAAGATCAGTACAGTCATCATCTCAGTACTATGCTGTCTGCTGTATTCAGTGGTTCAGCTAGCAGAGATGATATAAGGTCATTAGCCATGTATACACATGTTGATACGAGTGGTGTTGAGTTGTCAAAAATGGCATGATGTCAGCCAGTTTATGCTATATTAGAGTGTTTAGTTGACAATGGTAATATATGATTGTATAAAGAGAGTATTGTTTAAATGGCAGAGATAATGTAAGCTATGGTGTGTATATATATATATATATATATATCTATATATATATATTAGGGGAGGAGTTTCTGCTATAGTCAATAGATATTACGTGTCTACACTTGAGCTAAATACATCTGTTTGATATCTATAACAAGTTTTGCATTGATTTTATTTAAAAAAAAATAATGAATCCCCTCTTGTGTATACTTTACATGGTAAATCTACAAAATGCTGGTTGTTTTCAATTCGAATACATACATACCCTGGGCCTGCTCCCTTAATTGACAGGCAGTAACTATACAGCTGGTCTGTTACGCAAATCTCATCACTTTTCAGGAATTAAGTAAACTGTTGATAAACAGTAGATGACCACAGTTAATTGACTTTGTAACCTAGCAAACTACCTTATTTATCATCCCCTCCCCCCCTTTTTAAAGCACGAAGTTTATGCACTACATTTTACTGTATACACAAGTTCTTTCATGAAAAAATATTTGTTTTATAAAATTTTTGAATATACTTTTCTATTTAAAAAAAAAAAAAACAAAAAAGGAGGGTAAAATGGAGATTTTATTACTTTTTTGTTGCTTATAGACAAAAAAAGGAAAAGAAATTAAGCAAATTGCTACTCACTCGTTTGCCTTGCAGACCTCTGTTCTGACTTTGAGATCAAGAAAGTTACATGGGGGTGGAGGGGCTTTTGGGCAATGTTCAAGGTGTAAGCCAGTCAAGAGATAACTGTGGAGCCTCCACCAGAAGTATCCAGAAAATCCCTACTAGAACTCTTCAGATGTTGGAGGAAACTCACATGATGGCTGGCTAGTAAAGAAGAGCCATAACAACTGCTTTGAAGGTGTGCCAGACTGAGATCATCATGAATACAAAGTTGTGTGTTCTACTCAATGGCATCATAGCAACTGATTCTGAAATGTTCCATTTACCTTCTTTCACATTTAAAATAATTTTCTGGGTAAACTAAACATGGTCCCATAACTATTGACGTAAACGCCTTCGTTGTTGCTATGATCTCACATTGTGTCGTTAAGATCACACAGCTGGCTGCACATCTTTGTCCATCTGTTCACTCACCATTTTAGCAGAGGTCCATCCACATGACTATGAATTGACAGACTTCATACTTTAACAGTGGACAAATGGCAAAATGGGTAACCAACAGTAAAGGACTATACGGAGAGCGCAAACGTGGCTGTGTTGATAAAACATGGATCCTAATAAGTATTTGAAAAACTAACATAAACATGCAGTATGTGTAATGGGAGTGATTGTTATATTTCAAAAAAACAAAAAAAAGAAAGAAAGTGTCGTAAAACATTCAAAAACTGATGCACGTGTGAAGATCTGTAAATTGGACTCGAAACTCCAGTCAGAGAGGATTTATATCAAAGCAATCTGCTTGGGGGGGGGAAAACTTGGAATGCTGCCAAAGCCGAGGATAATCAACAAGTGAGAAAAGTGGCAAAGATTTCAATACATTAGCTCATCAGGAACTAACGTGGAAGTAATGATTGAAATAATACTAATCATTTTCTTCAAATCACCATGTAATTTGCATTTTGAGTGGCAGTACATTATGGGAAACAAAAAAAAAAAAGAAGTTATGTGAAACCCTACATATAAAACTCGAGAAGCCATCACACGATTATTTTTCTAATCACATAAATGTATTTATCATTCTTCATAATTGTGTTTGTTTTTCTTCAACAAATGGCTTATATGCACATTTTCCTGGCTTTTAATTATTTTTTTAATGGATTTTTTCAATCAACTTTAAACAATGGATACTGGTTCAAAGCCTCTTCACTGTTGGTTGCTGGGTTACCAGGATGAAGTTACTATACTTAGCATATGCAACATAAAAATCATCAGTTTCAATCAGATCATTGTTTTTGTTTATGCATTTCCTTTGTTTAACACAGTTTGAAACTAATTTGTTTACTGTTATTTGTGCCTTTATTGACCACCGTTTTTTGTTGTCCATTGTTTTTGTTAAACTAAAATTAATGGCAGCATTGTGCACGCTGAGAGCAGCCCAGTCTCACGTCTAACCCTGGTGACCTGGCGATAGCTTCTGAAATCATAGGTTTTCTTAGCTAGTTCTCCTAATAATGTCGTAGAAAATACCAGGGAGTCCTCATTTTTTTTTTTTTTTTGAATAAACAATGTCATCAAACCCACTTTTTATCATTACTAGCAGGTTTCTCTCAAGTTTTTTAATAGGCTAGTAGGTTAGTAATGTCTTGCTGGGGCTGAGAGAACTCGAGTTTGATCCTTGTTGCAGACTAATTCATTTTGTTGACCCTCTCTCCCATAGCATAGTTTCTTCTGCCTTGCAGACATTGGCACTATGGTACCTCGTAACTGAGTGTGCATTTGTAGACTGCGATTTACAAGAACTTCAATGTTTTTCACTAGCAACCACCGTCGAAATTAAATGTATGATTATTGTTTTAGCAGTTTTGCTTAAAACTGGGGAAATAATTTTTTTTAGATATAAAGAAATTATTACTTTAGGTAGTTTTGTATTTGTTTACACTTTATTCTAAACCAACATTATTGCTCTAGAAATTAGGCAATGCGCAACCATCTTAAAAATTAATAATTCTAATTTTTTTTTAAAGATGAAGTTTTTTTTTTTTAAATAAAATTAAAATGTTATACCGAATGGATAATAATACAAAAAAACAACAACAAATTAAGTTAAATTAACAATGAGTCGAGTAGAATAGGGTTATCTAAAAGCAAGAATACATACTAATTATTGTTTTAATTGGCATTTATTTGATGGATCCAATTTGTGATTTAATAATTGTTGGAAATATCCCACAATTCCAAGATTAGTTAAGTTAATTGAACAGCAATACATCTGAATGGCCTTGAATAATTGCTTTGAAATACTAGGAGTAAATCATCATCTCTTTTCTTTGTTGTTAGCAGTAAGTTGACTATGTGCTATATTAGGGTCATTCAAATGAAAACAGAACTGCCATAATCTTATATTGCCACGTTTTACTTGAAAAATCCTAGCAATTTTTTCCATTAGGTTTTATTAAATTCTTTTCGAATGATCTCTGTTTTACCAGGGTCTTGGTCTTCCTGATCCTCAGAGCACTTGGAATTTTGTAGGTTTAGGACTCCCTGAACTACATTAAATGAAACATTAGACACTGTTGCTGCTTAAATGTTTTGCCTATATTTTAATGCTGTTGATTTATTTTTTGAAAATAATTCTATGATTATTTTGAAAATGTCCCATGTAATGGCAAAAGCATATTTAAAAAAAACAAACAAACAGACAATTCCTGGAATTAATTATCTCCCTTACATAGTTGTTATTTAGAATAAAAAATACAATCCTTAATGTAGGAAATGTGAAATTGTAAGAAAGATTTTAATAGTTAAAGAAAATATTAATTAAACTTTGTTGAAACTTATTAAAAAATTGAAATCTGATATATTTTGTTTTTGTTAAATAAAAAATGATAAATATAATGTGTAAATGAAAAAAATTTTTAAAAAATAAATTCTAATGGCTTAGAATTTGGAATATCTATACTGATGGCTGGATATAGTTACCTAGATTTATCTCAAGGTTAGAATCAGTGTATTTAAAAAGAAAATAAAAATAGCAACAACAACAAATTTATTACTTGTTAACCGCATCTAGTTGCAATAAAAGCCATACTCTAACAAGATGAGTAGTTGGTAGTGATTGGCTTTTAGAAACCAGACTTTCTTTATTTCATCTTTAATGTGCAACTATTAAGCTTACCTGCTGACAGTGCTGGAAGCTGGTGAAATCTCTTCCTGTTAGATTTGCTTCAAGAAGGAATTTTCTTTAAATTACCAAGAAAAGTTTTCATTGGTTCTTCTGCAGACATGAACCTAACAGCCTAATGGAATTCACTGACTATTTCTTGGCACAAGGCCATGAAGGATTTCTCAAACTTTTTGTGGCAGATGTTTTTCCTGCTGACAAGGAAGGCTAACTACAGAATATAAAAATCAGTTTCTTATTTATTTATTTTAAAAATATTTTCTGCTCATTTACTATATCATATTGATGATAGTAGTATTGTGTGAGTAAGTATGCATAGCTCAAAAAATACAGTGAGGGCAAGTGAATATTGCTGTTATTTGCCATTTTGTACAGTATACTTAGATAATAACTTCATGAACTTTAATTTCGTAACCTAAAAAAAAAAAAATTATTAACATTTTATTATTTACAAATTTTCCAAAGAATGCTTAGTGTAGATTGTTAAGTATTAAATATCAAAAAAATATGAAATTAAAATGTTAGACAATAAAACTTATGCAACGCCTGGTAAACTTTAATGTAAAAAAAAATAAAGTAAGATCTATTTAAATCTTCTATCTGACAACTGATTGGAGATTTGTCTAATTATGCACAAAGACAGGAATTGAACCTGCTAGTGATGAGTCTTAATACACACAGAATTTACAAAAGTTTATTGTTTTACTAGTCATACATGCAACATGTTCTTGCTGCTTGAATTTGATGTCACTAGAGCATACATATTGGAAAAGTTGAATTGCATTACTGACCTATGGTATTTGTTTAAATGTAAAGTAAAATTTCATAAATACTAAATCTTAAATTTGAGAGAAAGGGGTTAATCATTTCCAAATTTGTTTCATTGCTGTATGCAGCAAGTAAGCCACTTGAGTTGCAAGACTGATTAAACTGTTTCAAAATGCTCAATGTCTAAAATGCACCAAATAAATTTTGAAAATATTTTCACTGATTTTGTCCATTATTAACAAAAAAGAATTCTCTTAGTAGAAAGACAAGCAGATGCCATAATTCAAATCAGTTTTATTGGAAATCACATGGATGGTAGAGTAATCATAAAAGCTGCACTTCAGTGCATTCAAACTATGAAAAGTTTGGAGGAAGAAAAACATTTAGAAAAGTAGAAATGGATCTGATCCTTTAGATTTGGTATACCTGTGGAGTCAGCAGAAATATTACAATCTTGATTCATGCATTCTCTGACCAGAATCTTAATAAGATGAAAGCTAAACTTTGTAGATGCTATATGTAGTTAAGTAACCACTATATTCTCAAGCCTATAGAAATGGTGAATGCAAATTTCTCTTGAAAAAGTTGAACAGGATTCCCTCTCTGTTCAGTGTAAAAGTCCATGATTTAGTAATTTCTTAAGAGTACAATTTGATCTGCCAAGTATTTAAATTGTGGACTCATAAATGAAGTTGAAAAGGTGGTTGTTTTGATGAAATGTCTCATGTCATCAGAGTTCCAACATATAACATGTTTTGTCATGAATATATTTTTAACATGCTAAAATATATGCACAAATAAATAGATTATATGTGATGTATTGGATATTTCATTGGGGAGTACATAAGTACAACCACAGGTATCTGTATTTTTTCAACTGGCATAAGGTAAACAGGTTTATTCGTGTTGATAAACATCAAATAGTAAATGTTAATGGGATTAGCACAGAAGGAACTAGTCTACAGCAAGTAAGCAAACACATGAAATGCTACTTGGCTTATTTGAATTTATATGGAAAAAATCTTGCATGATGTAGACTGAAAGAATTCATCATTTAATTCATTTCAGCTGTGGCATATCAAGAATTCTCTAACATTAACATTTGTTTGATGATAGTTTTATCATTTTATCCCTTCGACTGTGTTCACCAGACAAAAGGAGGAAAGTTTATTAATGTTTTTAAATTTAAGGAAATTATCTATCAAGTGATGTGCTT
The DNA here is from genome assembly GCA_018389105.1 of Nautilus pompilius. NCBI lineage: Eukaryota > Metazoa > Mollusca > Cephalopoda > Nautilida > Nautilidae > Nautilus > Nautilus pompilius. The sequence continues at coordinate 608,469 of JACATO010001871.1, read as the reverse complement.
GTTGTATTTTGTTTCCTAAATTTCTTACATAATCACTTGTAATTTAGATAAAAAAAGGAATGTCATTTTTTTTAAATTTATTTTATATACATACATATGTATGTATGTTCCTTCTGGTGAGATGTTTTTTTTCTTTTATTACTCCAGGAGGAAATGGAATTTCTATTCAATAAGTATGGATGTTGCAGATAAAAATTGGTTTTTATCTGCTACACTAATGATGATTTCCACACAACTGCCTTTTCATCATCAGTGCAAACAAATGGGCAGCAGTGCAGCATAATATCTTTGATGTTCATTGAATGCTTCAGGTGCTGGGGTGTTTACTCCAATCCTGATTATGCCCCAGGTGTAGAGGACACAAGAAACTCCAAAATGCAGGCCAGCTATTGCTTTGATGTTTAATTTACTCTGCTCACTATGTTCGTTTTAATCTCAGTCGACCATGTGGTTAACACCATTCTGTTGATGCATGATTGCCCTTGTAAAGTACCTGCAGGAGTTTCACTGCTAGTGTTGCTGGTTTTTATTAGCTTCATCATTTGCATTATGGTCCTTACAGATGTTGCTCACCAAAAAGAACAAACCGAATCTTAGTTCTGCTATTTATGAAGACCTTGAACTGAGGAAGGATATCGTACTGGTGATTTATTAATGCATTTCCATCTCCACTGAAGATAGTCTGTATAGCCAGCAACTGTGTTGTTGCAGCAGATATATCTTAATTCCATTAAATATGTTAGTTTTTCGTTTATTGTTTTCTATCGGAAACAATTACTAACTAATTAATGGTTTATCCTTTCATGAAACTAGTGAACAGAAATTTTGCCTTCTCTTTAAAAATTGTTGATAATTATCTTTTTAATGAGGGTAATAGAAAAGAACAAATTTGTTGTATCTGGGGAGATGAGGAACAAATGCAGAATACACAGACCCTTTCACTCTGGTGGAGAATTTAACATGCTTGAAAAGAGAAGAAACTACTTAAATGTTCTGAGTACATTTAAAAAATACTCTGAAATTTTATTTTTGTTTTTCAATAGCATTCAAGAAGCAAAACTTGTCAACTTTGATCAGTGGCTTTATATTATTAAATCTGAAAGTAAATGATATCCTGTTATCCACACAGGTTCAATTTATTGCTCTGTGGCTGTGGTATGAAATACATTGGTGAGACAAAGGGGCATGCACCAAAAACCAGAATAAAAGCACACACAAGATAGCAGCTAGGCTTGGTCATCTAGTAAAATCAGCAGCTGACTGTGTGTGATCTTATGGTCACAATGTCAAGTGGGCAGTGGTCTTCTGTCATGTGAGCAACATGACAAAGAAAAAAGTGAGAAAGGCAAAAAGAGGTAACCAGCACTTTAAGTGGACGTAATGTTGAGTTAGTACAACTGGACTTTCCTGTTAATGACAGGAAGATCCCCTAAAAGTAACATCTTGTTTGGCAGATGGCATAGTCACTTAAAGCATTGGTTAAAAAAACTATAATAGAAACTCATAACCAGTTCTGGTCACTTGTATAAAAAATATAATATTTACTGCAAATTCAAACCAGTTGTCTTCAAGACTAAACCCTGAATAGTGTGGAAAGGAAACATCACTGATACATTGGTTTATTAATGAGTGTAACTACCACTATTAAAGGGATAGGTAGTCCTTAAACTAACCTTCTACTTTTGTAGATAAGACATTTATAAGTTTGTTTTTATGTTGTATAAAAATTTTGTTTGTTTACTCTCTACTCTTGAGGGAGGGAGTTAAAACTGAGAGAATGTATTATTTAACAAAAGCACTAAGATGACACAAAGCTAAATTCACACACAATTACAAATCATACAGAGCATGCCTAATTAAAAAACATTCAAATTAAACCCAGGTGGATACCATTAGAGTGATTATATTTCAACCGAGTTTAACTCGAACATTCCTAGTAACAACTCAGCATTGCTATTTATACAAAAAATACAGAAGTTCTAAATGAGAAGGAGACAGTTTAAATACTAACTAGAATGATTAGCAGTATGAACTATTATAGTAAACACTACAGTTTCTCGGGGTGTCTTTAAATTCTTTTTATTTTAGGAGTTATTTGACTAGAGTATTAAAAGCTTTCTTTGACATGAATTATCTGCTCTTTAATACTTATGGTTGTACCAACAAATTATCAAGAGACTGGATTAGATGTTTAAAAAGTTTTTCTTTTTTTTTTTTAGAAGTTGGGTTGTTAATGTTTTGAATTCCTAGCCAACCTAGGTGGTGAATATTAAACATGCTTTTGGTTTTGAACAATGTGCTTAAATGCCAATTTAAGGAAAAAGGGACCAGTCAGACATCAAAACTTCCTACCCTCTCTGACATATATATATATATATAAGCAGAAATTTAAACAAAGATGATAGCAAAGGTGATGCAAAGTTATTAAAAAAAGGAAAAGTTTAGTGAAAAAGATGCAACATCAAGCCTTAAACAGAACCAAAAAACATTCTCTTTATAAGAGAACTAGAAAGAGAAACAGTTGCTAGGAGCTTGGAATACTCTATTGACATTGCATTTTAGGAATGGTTGCTTAACCCCCTTTTTTTTCTCCCCTGGGTAGGTATAAGTTTGTTAGCATAGAAACAATTTTTATACAATAAATGTAAACAGAAAACCAAAGAAACATGTTATCTTTGATATTGAAAATGCGCATTATCATTTTGAGTGGCTGTTTAGATGCTAACTTTGTGATTAATGAGTTACAACTTTGATTGTCTTATTTGTCAGTAATTAATGGTTGTTGCACAGGTTTTTTTTGATTTTTGAACTTTGCCAGTAAATATTTTGAGTTAATGAGCTGAAAAATTAATGCATGTTCTGTAACTCTGAGTAATTGATGTAAAAGTCACACTGTTTGATTCTTGCAGAGGTCATTAATTTGACAGTACCATTTCTGCAAGCTTATGACAGTAAAGAGGCAGCTATGTAATTTCTGTTTCTGTTCAGATATTTGCTACCTTAAATGTTTTTTCAATATTAATAATTGAATAGTTGCTAAATAGGTATTTACTGTAGCATCAAGGCTATGGAAACGCAGGAACTTTCAATATTTAAAAGTTTTGTTTCTTTAAATTACCTTGGACCTGTGAAACCTCGTTATTAATCAATTTCCATACACTTTTGGCACTTGTTGCCCCAAAACCAAATTTTCTGACAAAGACTTACTATTTCACTTACTGAATTCTCTTTTCTTTAATAACATCTGTTATCCACTTTGAAAAGGATGGTGACATTCACCACCACAACTTGGTTTCTTCTTATGTACACTATTAGAATAATTATGGACACAGATAAGAAACTAAATATAAAATGCAAATACCATGTGATAAAATTGCATTTCATGTAAAAATGAACTGGTCCATAGTATAGTTGGTGTATTACATTATGATTGGTTGTCATGCAAGTTGAGAATGTGCTACATCTGCAGAAGAACTTTATAAAAGTATGGGCACTGATATCATTGTGGTGTGGTGAATACTATGGCTCCTGGGAAGGAAATATTACATGATGAGCATATAGAAATTAAAGTCTTAGTGAGTGAAGGCTACTTCATGTGGTAGATTGCAACCCAACTTCAAGTTTCAGAAGGATCTGTATACAAGACTGTGGGGAAAATATGTAAAAATGGTACTGTTGACTAAAGATGTGATTAAGAAAGAGAGCCCAAATGCTCCAAAAGTGATGTTAAGTACCTCAAGGTAAGCTTTCTACATTATAGATAGTGAGCTAGTAGAGATCTTGTGAATAACCTGGCTGCAATTACAGGTGTTCATTTTTCTTCAAGAACAGTAAGATACACATTAGTGCAAAGTGTTCTCGTTGAATGTGTAGCTTCATGAAAACCTTTGCTGAAGAAGGGCAACTAAAAGGCAAGGCTAAAATGGACAGCAGAAATGGAACAGTGGGATGACCAAACCTGGAGGTGTTCATTACAGATGAGTCTAAGTTTGAAATGTTTGTCAATAACACTGGTCAACAAGTATTTTTCATCAAGCATATGTCAAGGTGTATAAAATTAGTTTTTTGACATCACATACAGTTTTCAAGACTAGAAATCTTTTTGGTTTTAGCTCATGCATTATATGGAAATTCCAATTAATGACGTGTATGCATGTATTTCATTTACATTATGGAAACATACCTTTAAAATAAACTACATTATTCATTGCTGCATAGTTCAGATGCAATATTTCATCATCTTAAATTAACCAATCAAGTTTTCTCTGATGAAATAGGTATTTCAACATCTCAAATTGTCCAGTCATAATTGATCTGATGTTAATGGGAATGCAGTCAGGTTTCACAAAATACTGTTGTTTCTTGTGTCTATGGGATAGTCGGGCAACTGATAGACATTATTCGGAATCAAACTGGCAGACAAGAACATCATACCAGCCAGGACTGTCTAGCGTCAAGAATACACCTCTTGTAGATCCATGTAATGTCCTATTGCCTCCTTTGCACATAAAGCTTGAACTGATGAAACAGTTTGTAAAGACACTAGGGAAGAGAAATGCCAGAGGGTTTGAGTATATTGTAGAAAAGTTTCCCAAAATCAGACAGGCAAAGTTGAAAGAGGTATCTTTGTCGGACCCCAAATTAGAGAAGTACTCAAAGATGTCAACTTCAAGACAACACTGGATGAACTGGAACTGCCTGCCTGGAATGCTTTCAATTGGATCTGTGAGAATTTCTTGGGCAACAAGAAGGCAATGGACTACAAGGATGGCATCAAGAATCTTCTGAAAATGTTACTCAGCAATGGGTTGCCGCATGTCACTGAAAGTTCACTTCTTGGACTCCCATCTGGATTTTCTTCACAATAACCTTGGAGCGGTGTCTGATGAACATGGTGAAAGATTTCACCAGGACATTAGTGCTATGGAGAAACGGTACCAAGGCTTCTGGAATGACAGTATGCTGCTGACTATTGCTGGACACTTTACCGTGATCAACCAGATCAGGAACACCGCAGGAAATCCAAATCACAATGTTTCTAACTCTGTTGTTCTAACTTTGTCTGTTTTGTCTGACCCATTTTTTGTGTATTCACTCTTTGTAGAATGATAGTGATGATTTTTAACTCAATAAACTCATTTACTTTCTAAAAATAATATGTCCTTATTTATTACGTTAATGATTTAATATATACAAATATGTAAATATTTGCATGTATCTACTGAAAAATTGATACGTGCTGCATACAAATGGAATGAAATTTTGAAATCAGCATGAAAAATTAGTTTAAAAAAGTTGGTTTGCATTCATAATGAGTATAATACATTTAATTTTGTTGACCAGTGTAATCAGTGGCAGTTTGTTCAAAGGCGAACTAGGGTGCAGTATAACAGTCAGCAGTGTGCAATAGCTGTAATGAAGCATGGAAGGAAGATAAATACAAGAATAGGATTGCATATCAGCCAAGGGTATCAGAGATTTGCATAAAATTGAAAATATGCTGATTGCTGACAGATACATTCAGGTTCTCTTCCATCATTTTATTCTCTCAAGAAAATATCCCATTGGAAGGGGATTAATTATTGAACATGCCAGTGACTCCAAGCATACAGCCAAAATGATGAAAAACTATCTGGAACATAAAGAGGCTGGTAGAACACCTACAAAGACGCTTTGGGTTGCAGAATGTTTTGATATGGATAACACTGAGGCTATATGGGGTTATATAGTTGCTAAGAAACTCAAACAGCAGCCAAACACCTTTGGTGAATTGTGGAAGGTGCTAAAGAATATTTGGAACAACATTTAACAGTCATACTTTGATAACCTGTATGGGAGCATGAAAACAAGGTTTAATGTTCTGCATAAAGCTAACAACTCATATAACAAATATATTGTACAAGGTATGCATTTTATTTTTGTATATTTTCCTAAATAATTATATATGTTTCTCAGTTGCAATTATTAATTATTTGTGCATAACCTGTGTGTGCTTCCATAATTATTTCCAGCACTGTATATTACATTTTGGGTGAAGTTACCACCATTATATGAAAATGTGGTTATAGCTCACAGCTCAACATTATTTCACAGCTTCTGAAATCAATAAATCCCAGTTTTTGATGCCTGATTGCCATAATCTTTCTCTTTAGGTGAGTTCCAGAAAAATATTCCAGCACTGCTGAAAAGAAGCCATATGTATGAGCTTTCCAAATGATAACTAGCTTCCCAGTAGCCACTTCTGGATCATGCTACCAAAATTGAAAATATATATGCTGGACATAAGATCAAGTAAAAGAAAGAAAAAAAAAACAACAAAAATGATTATGATGTATGTACAAACATTAAATGTATATTAGCTTTTTGCTAAGCCATTTTTTTCGTAATCACAGAATGCCAATATTTCCCTCACCTCAGAAATGATCTAAGGGATTTTCACATCTTTTATAATCATTAGTACAAATGATGCTGTTTATTTATAAGTAACAAAGTCAATTAGTGATAGATTTTTAAAGTATCACGTTCACATGCTGATAGATAACTTCAGATAAACGGTCACAGGGAAATCCATACTAGTACTCTTAATTTTTAGAGAGATGAAACCTAGACAACTAGCTGATGAAGAGCAAGAATAAACTATACCAAGGAGGTTCAGCACAGTGGGCAGATTGCAATCAGGAGCCATACCTGGGTCCTCCCAGCCTTGCCAGTTTAGTATTCTAATTACTGTTTCATTGGTTGTCCAACTACTATTTGTTATTAATATTTTAATAATTTCACTTTTAAATTTTTTTTTCTTTCATACTTTTTTTTTTTTTGGAGAAGAACTTATGCAAAAAGCCATAATAGCACTCTATTTCATGCAACAATGAAACAAAGCTCTTTGTTGTCTTCTTGATAGGAGAACTATAATGGCAGCCATTTTTGCTTGAAAAGTACTAGAATTGTAAATTTACCAAAATCCAACTGACGTTAACGATGTAGGTAAGATATTCCAAAAATAGTTTTTAGTTATGGAGTTCATTAATTCTGTTAAAAGAGCTTTATTGTTCCTATAACAAATATGCTATTTTTGCCTGTCTTAGAGTGTGCCGATGCTTTTTACAGTACTCCTGTTATTGTGCGGCCAGCTTGGAAAAACAATTAAAGCTTTGCCAACTCAGTTGCAATTGCTAAATTGACTTCACTTTCAGGCTACCATGTTTGTAAATTTCTGACCGATGACAGAAAATTAATGGCCTCTAAATCAATAGTGCACACGAGAGAGCTCCTGGCAATTATTGCTGGCAAGCTGTCAGACTTTGGCTGCTCTCCAAAACATATTTGGAGAAATATCATACAGAAAACTTTCTTTTCTTGAAAACTAAAAAAATGCTTTGCCAAACTGAAAACCTTTTCTTAATTACTATCTGGTACATATGGGCCTTCTGGTTCTCTTTTCCAGCTCCCTGATAGATAAAGTTAATCACTTTTGAAGGAACATTTATTGGAAGGAGGCAACCTTTTGTTTTAAATGTATTTTTATCACATTTTTTTTTTGCATTTGCCATTGTTTATACACAAAACAAAAACCATGTGCGAGGCCCAGAAGTGAGTCAGGGTCAGGGTTTTGTAATTTTTGTATATAATAGGAACAAGAGTTAAATGAATACTTTAGTCTTGATTTTGTTTGCTTTTACCTAAAAAGGGCACTCATTAAGCATGCATCTGTTGACAAGTACTGATTCAACCCTTCTCTTGTGAGAGTTCCATTCTTTGACATCAGCACCCCAACACTGTAGCATTACAAACAAAAAAGATTTTTTTCTTTAATGTAAAATTTAAAAAAAAAAAAAATTCAGTAATAATCAAATACTCTTCATGGTTTGAACTCATGAGCGCACCTTCTGCATATTACCTACCGTCCATCTCTCAGTTAATCCTGATCCTAATTGCATCTATCCATTCTTGAAAATATAACTAATATATTTTTCAGATATTTAAAAAAAAATTTTAAATGCTGGAAGTAGGTTTTTCCTCTTTTTTTAATACCTTCTTTTTTAACTTTAGGAAAGCTTAGTCAGTCCTTATTTTAAAGATGACATAAATGAGGAGTTGAAATTACTTTACCAGCAACTGTACCATGCAGTGCTCTCTCTGCACTAATGACGGTCGGTCAGCAGGGATCAAGAGTGAATTAAATAAATCAAACCTTGTGGCATAAATAGTGTGAAAGGAGTAAACAAAAAAGCAAAACAGATTTTAAAATTATTTCCCATCAAAATTATAATTCCTTTTATTAAAAAAAAATTATAAGAAAGCTTTTTAAAGAAATTAAAGTTATTAGTGAATTTTTCTCAATAATGCTACAAATGGAAGATGCAGAGCAGTGCACTACTTGTTTAGTTGTCTGTCTGCAAATTAATAGATATCAGAGAGGGGATGTGTGTTTTTTGCTTGTTTATTTGTAAATTCAGGCAGCATGGTTGT